>JASEVX010000013.1:16527466-17076698 GCA_031761405.1 Serripes groenlandicus | reverse complement strand
TTGACAAATGTTAAAATGTAGTCCAATATTTATGAATTAGACCACCCTTGAAATATAATATCAGCTAAACAGTTAAATTTCATTGAAATTGTTGTATAATTTCAAACTTAATTTCGAACATAAACTGAACCCTACAACATGTTAATTTATTGTAATTCTTTCATTCCTTTTTTATAATGAAAATAACAAACTACTCATGTTTTAAAATTATATTATGATGAGTGACCTTGTGTCAATGGTGCATAGCAATATGCATATCGCAAGCAAAATGAAGCTGCTGAGACTGTGTCAGATATACAGCAGTCTAGACTGTGTCTCAGTTTCTGGATCCACATGGCAGAGTATGGGGTCTTTTCTGTCTAAGGCCAGACAACCACCATCTTGTCACAGCAGGTTTTGGGTCATAAATCAGGGCAACATCAGCAACTTTAATCTCATCAAAATATCAAGTATTTCAGCACCAAGCCTACACCTCCTGTCAGATTTTATTCTGTTCATTGTGGAAAAAGCTATCTCACATGATGCATTAGCCAAATAAAACACAGAACCAACTCCCAAATAATACAGGTTCATGGTGTTCTGGTGAAGAATGCATCGATAAATGCTAATGTTCAAAAGTTAAATATGAAGGGGAAAAAATCCAGCACTGTACACTGTGGGCCATATCTTTCTTTCTCCTACATTCGACCCATGCACTCGTTTCGTGACGTTTAAGAAATCAATTTGTCGTGCGACATTTTTTGTCTGCATAAACAAGTCACTACTAATAATTATACTTAACATATGGTTGAGTAGTATATCTCACCTAACTATAAGAACCCTAGTAAAATACAGGATGATTAGGATCGTATCTGTCGTTATATGTAGCTGTAAACCTCATCGGGGGGGGGGGGGGGGGGGGGGGGGTATAATTATACTTAACATATGGTTGAGTAGTATATCTCACCTGACTATAAGAACCCTGATAGAATACAGGATGATTAGAACCGTATCTGTCGTTATATGTAGCTGTAAACCTCGTCACATCCCCTACTAGGTCCCTTACATCAGGGGGAAAAAACAGAAAGATCTGATTTGTTTTTAACCCTTACCCACATATAGAAGCTTTTTGATGCATCTGAAGCTGACGCTTTTTGAAAACATTGTGTCAAAAGGAAATATTTCTCATAATATCCGTTGTCATATATCATCGTCTGAATATGCATAAACGTCTATCTACCCTCGTGTGTATTATAGAGAGAGTACACTTTCCCACATACACTCAATTGGCAGTCAACGATTTTGAAAACATCTTTGGGGGAATAATTATACTTAACATATGGTTGAGTAGTATATCTCACCTGACTATAAGAACCCTGATAGAATACAGGATGATTAGAACCGTATCTGTCGTTATATGTAGCTGTAAACCTCGTCACATCCCCTACTAGGTCCCTTACATCAGGGGGAAAAAACAGAAAGATCTGATTTGTTTTTAACCCTTACCCACATATAGAAGCTTTTTGATGCATCTGAAGCTGACGCTTTTTGAAAACATTGTGTCAAAAGGAAATATTTCTCATAATATCCGTTGTCATATATCATCGTCTGAATATGCATAAACGTCTATCTACCCTCGTGTGTATTATAGAGAGAGTACACTTTCCCACATACACTCAATTGGCAGTCAACGATTTTGAAAACATCTTTGGGGGAATAATTATACTTAACATATGGTTGAGTAGTATATCTCACCTGACTATAAGAACCCTGATAGAATACAGGATGATTAGAACCGTATCTGTCGTTATATGTAGCTGTAAACCTCGTCACATCCCCTACTAGGTCCCTTACATCAGGGGGAAAAAACAGAAAGATCTGATTTGTTTTTAACCCTTACCCACATATAGAAGCTTTTTGATGCATCTGAAGCTGACGCTTTTTGAAAACATTGTGTCAAAAGGAAATATTTCTCATAATATCCGTTGTCATATATCATCGTCTGAATATGCATAAACGTCTATCTACCCTCGTGTGTATTATAGAGAGAGTACACTTTCCCACATACACTCAATTGGCAGTCAACGATTTTGAAAACATCTTTGGGGGAATAATTATACTTAACATATGGTTGAGTAGTATATCTCACCTGACTATAAGAAACTTTGGGAAACTATCAAAAAGATCTATAAATGAAAGTATAATTTTTAATAGTGTTGAACACATCATTGCTAAAGGAGAAATCGCTCATATTGTACAGTTCTCCGTTTGTCATTGTGTTGTTCATATATCTTCGGCATATGAATCAAAATGTGAGAAATGCATTCGGGTGTTCTTGATCAGACATACGATGTCGTTAAGGAATATGCATATACTATGGTGAACGAATTGGTATTCCGGTTACGTGATGCTGTTAAAAAAGTACCCTTGTTGAACAAGTGTTGGGATAACCGAACTATCTCACGTGCGTTACGTTCTTTCAGAAAAGATACAAACGGAAAATGTGTAACTATAGTTGGAACCTTTTTCTTAAAATAGTGTTGCTATTGCTTGTTTCCGAATAAATGAGGTAATTTACCCGTTTTGAGGTATAATTCATTAATAGGCGAGTAGGATCCGCTTAAGTAATTGATAAACCCTTCAATGAGGACTTATTTTTTAAATATTCAAATCAGGCTTATTCCATAGCTACTTCTAGGAATATCAAGATGAACATGTACAAGTGTGCAGTCATCAAAACAGTATATAATCTAGTCTGACGTCGCATAGCTATACTGGAGACACAGACATAGGGTTACTCATGTACCAGGTATCGCATTTTCAGGCCAAGCCTCGGTTGCTGAGTCGGCAGTGACGCGGGCTGTTAATCCAGGGGTTATAGGTTTGAACCCTAGCTCGGTCAACATTCTATCCGACGTTTGACGAACAATCAAAGCGCTTAGCTTCATTCGTCTTTTTTACCAATGCGATAAAAGTATATGTGGAAAAGCAGTCAGTTGCTTTGAAAAACTGTTCTGTGGGATAATGGTGTAAGCAAGCCATGACTCACAGGTGTAGGTGAACTTACCGCCGTGATATGACTGAACATTTGTTGAAAACGGCGTTAAACCCACACTAATAAATCAAGTGTTGAGTGTCGTCTGCTTTACAAATATAACTGGAGAACAAATCGTAATATATTGATGAAGTTAACTATTTATTTAATGTTGCAGCAATGCTGTACAAGAAGAAGCATCTCGTATTGAACATGTGCTCCTTTTCCCACATTGTTTTAAAATGTTGTTTGCTGCAGAAGTTTGAAATACGGCTGGATCGGGATAGGAATCCGCCGCGGCCGAGAACGTAGCGTCGGGGATTTGGAACCGGTCGTCCCGGGTTCAATCCCCAGTCTCGGCGTTCATGGTAGAGTGAACACGTTGAAAACGGCGTATATCCCAAATAAAACAAACTGATTCGGAATAGGCTTGCATAGGTTTTCTGATGCGAAGGTGGAAAATGGTGTATGTTTCAGGCGAGGGTTTAAACTGGCAAGTTAAACTATCTCTTTGACGTATATGTACCAGTCATAACAGATTCAACTTGACCTGTATACATATCTTGGACCTCTAGGTTCGCAGGTGATAATTCATTTAGGTGGATACAAAAACGGCAGTAGCACATGATATAACCTCTAGATAAGGCACTTTTGAGAAGCGAATACCATTTATACTTCGCCAACAAACACTTTTTTAAAACACATAATTTACACAAAGTAACATCTCTATAGAACAGCAGAGGAATCCGCTGCGGTCGAGTGGTTAGCGTCGGGGATTTCGAAACCGGGTGTCCCGGGATCGATCCCCAGTCGCGGCACTACGGTCATGGTGGAGTGCCCTTGGGCAAGGCACATTTTCTAGCCTAGTACTGGTTTGTTTACCCAGGGATCATGAATAAGTGAACTGTCACCGTGATATAACTGAAATATTGTTGAAAGCGGCGTAAAACCCCAATAAATAAACAGATCATCAGCATTTATCTGCCTTCGCCCAATGTTGCTCTGACTCGCTTATACTGCATTAGTGTCTCCTTAACCCTTTCTTAAATACAGACAGAATTTGCCGTACCTGTATAATTGAACACATTGTTGCACAATGAGAAATCGTCCATAAGCAATGTCCTCTTTTTGCTTCATTACGTTCCGCTCTATTTAATAATTATACACGTACTTTCACTCTTAGAAAACCTCCATATTTTAACCTATATGTGTTAAAAGTTGTCTGGTGTTTAGTTGTTATATTTAGGAAAGGACAAAGATTATACCGTAGCTATAAATACAATTCGATAATTGTTGCATTATCAAAAATGTTATCTCCAGTATCAAACACAGACATGTTATATTTAAAGTGCTTAAATTATTGACGCCGCGTGGGAGCGCGGCGTCAGTATGGGATAGGTTTTAATTTTGTACCATGGGGTGACGTAATCAAAAAGGGAGAAACCAATGTTATTATTGTTAAAAAAACCTCTGTTGTTTGATTGAAAAAAACAACCTTTATGAATCAATAAATTGTATTAACTGATTTAAGAAACAACAAGATACAAAATACGTTTGTCTTCTACCGTTATTACAAAACTTTATACACATTTAATTTGTATTTAATAACTTTTCCCCAACTGTCTAGGCTACGCTGTTTTTGATTGTTTGGTTTACGGGCCCAAAATTCGCCGGATGTTTTTGCCTATTTATAAAAGTGTGTGAAGTTGGCAGAGCATTAGACGTTAGACATTAGACATTCAAAAAAAATATTCGAATGTCTAATTAGACGTTAGACATTCGATTAGACATTCGCTAATTTTGATTATCGAATGTCTAATGAGACATTAGACATTCAATTAGACATTCAGAAAAATCGCAAATGTTAAATATCGAATGTCTAATTCGACATTAGACATTCAATTAGACATTCGCAAATTACAAGATCTATAACCCAAATTCGTCGGAGGTCATTGTACATTCAAAAAACGAATGTCTAATTGGTCAGTTAGACATTAGACATTCGATTAGACATTCACAAATTAAGGGATTTAGGTACCAAATTCGTCGGAGGTCATTGTACATGCAAAAAACGAATGTCTAATTGGTCAATTAGACAATAGACATTCGATTAGACATTCGCAAATTACAAGATATATAACCTAAATTCGTCGGAGGTCATTGCACATTAAAAAAACGAATGTCTAATTGGTCAGTTAGACATTAGACATTCGATTAGACATTCGCAAAGTAAGGGATTTAGGTACCAAATTCGTCGGAGGTCATTATACATGCAAAAAACGAATGTCTAATTGGTCAGTTAGACATTAGACATTCGATTAGACATTCGCAAATTAAGAGATTTAGGTACCAAATTCGTCAGAGATCAATGTACATTAAAAAAACGAATGTCTAATTGGTCAGTTAGACATTAGACATTCGATTAGACATTCGCAAATTACAAGATCTATAACCCAAATTCGTCGGAGGTCATTGCACATTAAAAAAACGAATGTCTAATTGGTCAGTTAGACATTAGACATTCGATTAGACATTCGCAAATTAAGGGATTTAGGTACCAAATTCGTCGGAGGTCATTATACATGCAAAAAACGAATGTCTAATTGATCAGTTAGACATTAGACATTCGATTAGACATTCGCAAATTAAGAGATTTAGGTACCAAATTAATCAGAGATCAATGTACATTAAAAAAACGAATGTCTAATTGGTCAATTAGACATTAGACATTCGATTAGACATTCGCAAATTAAGAGATTTATGTACCAAATTCATCAGAGATCAATGTACATTAAAAAAACGAATGTCTAATTGATCAGTTAGACATTAGACATTCGATCAGACATTCGCAAATTAAGAGGTTTATGTACGAAATTTGTCTGAGGTCATTGTACACGCAAAAAACGAATGTCTTATTGGTCAAATAACTTGAACATATTGATAACTCGAACATATCGATATCTCGAACATACCGATGACTCGAACACATCGATATCTCGAATACATTGATAAAACGAATGTTTTTAACTTGAACATTTATTGACAAATCGAACATATCGATATCTCGAAACTTTCGATATCTCGAACTTTCCAATATCTCGAACTTTCGATATCTCGAACTTTCCGATATCTCGATTTTTTTTTTTTATATTTTTTTTTTTTATTTTATTTTTTTTTTCTTCTCGATATCTCGAACTTTCCAATAACTTTTCGATATCTTTAAAAAAAAAAAAATCTCGATATCTCGAACTTTATCGGAAAGTTCGAGATATCGACAAGTTCGAGATACCGAAAATTTCGAGATATCGGAAAGTTCGAGATATCGGAAAAAAAATGGTAAGTTCGAGATATCGGAAAGTTCGAGATATCGAAAAAAATATAATTTTCTTTTTCGAAAAGTTCGAGATATCGGAAAGTTCGAGATATCGAATTTTTTTCTCGTTATCTCAGAAATTTGCGATATCGTATTTTTTGTTTATATACTTCCGTTTTTAACTCCACTGGCTGAAAGCCAGTCGAGCTTATGTCATGGGGAATCGTCCGTCCTGCGTTCGTGCGTGCGTGAGTGCGTCCGTGCGTGCGTGCGTGCGTGCGTGCATGCGTGCGTCCGTCCGTCCGTAAACGTTTTGCTTCAAACTGTTTCTCCTACCTAACCACTGGACCAATTAGGATGAAACTTCATAGGAAGTATTCTCTCAATGATCTCTCCTTAGTTCCTCAAACTGTTTGGGATCCATGCAAAATTCTGGTTTCCGAAAGAAAAAACAATGAAGACTTAAAAAATCTTCTTCTCCTCCGTAGGTATCAGGCCGATTTTCAAATAATTGTGTAGAAATGTTGCTTGGGTGACCTTCTTTCAGATTTTTTCGAGCCAAGTTGATTGGTCGAAAACTATGGCCGCCAGAGGGCAGAGCTATTTTTGCCTTATAATATGGTTATAGTGAAAACTTAAAAAATATTTTATATATATATATATGACCCTCTATCAGATTCCTTCAAGCCATGTTGATTGGTAAAAAACATGGCAACCAGGGCGCGGGGCTGTTTGAAGATTTAATTGGCAGTGGAGCGATACTGGCCCTCTTGGGCCTCTTGTTGTTATCATACTTCTGATAAACACGAAGGAGAATATACTTGACCCTCTCCTTCCAAAGCTTGTGTCACACTTAATTTATAACTAGAGACATTACATGTTAATATTTAAGCACCTATGTGATGTTTTTTTTTATCTAATTGATCTAGTTAGAGCAGATTTGAAACCGTGTATTGGTAAAAAATTAAGAAACTTCATGTTGTATGGTAACCTTTTATTATAGGCTATGGTAGCCAGGTGAGCAATATCGGCACATCTTGGCCTTTTTGGTTATGATAAAGGGACATTTGGCCTTCTTGTTCGAAATATTTACATCCTGTCTGTTTTCACACGTTATTTAAATGTACTGAACTACATCTGCTTCCTTTAAGTCATGCTTCAAAATCATGCGCGGCGTCCTTTGATGCTCTGCATCAAAATTCGTCTTGTAGTATTCTTAAGTACACATGACACACTTCCCATTGTTTTGACAAAAATGACATGTATACATATAGATAAATAATAACAAAACATGAACATAAGCATTGGATCCAATTAAGCGTATATACATTGTCAACTTTTACTTGAAAAAAAGGGAGGAGAAATATTAACATAAACAGTGGACCTATAAGGCGTATATTTTCAACTTTAACATGACAAAAATGGAGGAAAAACACGAACATAAACAGTGGAACCAATTAGGCGTATATTGTCAGCTTCAACTTGACAAAAAGGGAGGAGAAATATTAACATAAACAGTGGACCTATTAGGCGTATATTTTCAACTTTAACATGACACAAAGGGAGGAAAAACATGATCATAAACAGTGGAACCAATTGGGCGTATATTGTCAACTTTAACATGACACAAAGGGAGGAGAAACATGAATATAATATAAACAGTGGGACCAATTGGACGTATATTGTCAACTTCAACATGACAAAAAGGGAGGAGAAACATGAATATAAACAGTGGGACCAATTGGACGTATATTGTCAACTTCAAAATGACAAAAAGGGAGGAGAAACATGAATATAAACAGTGGAACCAATTGGGCGTATATTGTCAGCTTTAACATGAAAAAAAAGGGAGGAAAAACATGAACATAAACAGTTGGACTAATTAGGTGTATATTGTCAACTTTAACTTGACAAAAAGAGAGGAGAAACATATATATAAACAGTTGGACCAATTAGGCGTATATTGCCAACTTTGACATGACAAAAAGGGAGGAGAAACATGAACATAAACAGTGGGACCAATTGGGCGTATATTGTCAACTTCAACATTACAAAAAGGGAGGAGAAACATGAATATAAACAGTGGGACCAATTGGACGTATATTGTCAACTTCAACATGACAAAAAAGGAGAAGAAACATGAATATAAACAGTGGGACCAATTGGACGTATATTATCAACTTTAACATGACAAAAAGGGAGGAGAAACATGAATATAAACAGTGGGACCAATTGGGCGTATATTGTCAACTTTGACATGACAAAAAGGGAGGAGAAACATGAACATAAACAGTGGGACCAATTGGGCGTATATTGTCAACTTTGACATGACAAAAAGGGAGGAGAAACATGAACATAAACAGTGGGACCAATTGGACGTATATTATCAACTTTAACATGACAAAAAGGGAGGAAAAACATGAACATAAACAGTTTGACCAATTAGGTGTATATTGTCAACTTTAACTTGACAAAAAGAGAGGAGAAACATACATATAAACAGTTGGACCAATTAGGCGTATATTGCCAACTTTGACATGACAAAAAGGGAGGAGAAACATGAACATAAACAGTGGGACCAATTGGGCGTATATTGTCAACTTCAACATTACAAAAAGGGAGGAGAAACATGAATATAAACAGTGGGACCAATTGGACGTATATTGTCAACTTCAACATGACAAAAAGGGAGAAGAAACATGAATATAAACAGTGGGACCAATTGGACGTATATTATCAACTTTAACATGACAAAAAGGGAGGAGAAACATGAATATAAACAGTAGGACCAATTGGGCGTATATTGTCAACTTTAACATGACAAAAAGGGAGGAGAAACATGAATATAAACAGTGGGACCAATTGGGCGTATTTTTAACTTTAACATAACAAAAAGGGAGGAGAAACATGAATATAAACAGTTGGACCAATTAGGTGTATATTGTCAACTTCAACTTGACAAAAAGGGAGGAGAAACATGAATATAAACAGTTGGACCAATTAGGCGTATATTTTCAACTTTAACATGACAAAAAGGGAGGAAAAACATGAACATAAACAGTTGGACCAATTAGGTGTATATTGTCAATTTAACTTGACAAAAAAAGAGAAGAGAAACATAGATATAAACAGTTGGACCAATTAGGCGTATATTGCCAACTTTAACATGACAAAAAGGGAGGAAAAACATGAACATAAACAGTTGGACCAATTAGGTGTATATTGTCAATTTAACTTGACAAAAAAAGAGAAGAGAAACATAGATATAAACAGTTGGACCAATTAGGCGTATATTGCCAACTTTAACATGACAAAAAGGGAGGAGAAACATGAACATAAACAGTGGGACCAATTGGGCGTATATTGTCAACTTCAACATGACAAAAAGGGAGGAGAAAAATGAATATAAACAGTGGGACCAATTGGACGTATATTGTCAACTTCAACATGACAAAAAGGGAGGAGAAACATGAATATAAACAGTGGGACCAATTGGGCGTATAGTGTCAACTTCAACATGACAAAAAGGTAGGAAAAACATGAATATAAACAGTGGGGACAATTAGGCGTATATTATCAACTTTAACTTGACGAAAAGGGAGGCGAAACATGAATATAAACAGTGGCGCAAATTAGGCGTATATTATCAACTTTAACTTGACAAAAAGGGAAGAGAAACATGAGTTGTTCACAATACTACCATTCAAAAACTTTTAATATAAAATGTATATGTTTTGTTATCATAGTGTGCTTTTAGTAATGTCACCGTTATCAAAATACTTAATAAATACAAGTAATTAAACATTTCATAATAAATAAAGTCACCTCATTGAGTTTTAACGTAGGTAATTGCACTATTTTCAAGTTGAATGATGTTTTACGCCGTTTGCAAAAGTATTTAAGTTACTTCAATATGTTTCTACCGTTACTATCGGTATAATTTACCCTGACACAGGACATGATGTGTCAAGAAGCTTTCCCCGCAATACTAAGTACCAAAAGTGTTCTTAATGTAGAATACCCTTAATGGGCTTACCGATTTCCGTACGACGTTGGTTTATATGTACAGGTTCGGCCATTTTCGTACAAGATGAGTATATATTTACAGTTGATAGGTTCGGCCATTTCCATAATGGGTCGGAATATATTTACAGTTGATATGTCTGGCCATTTCCGTACAAGGTAGGTATATATGTTCAGCGCAAAGTTTCCGTCAGATGTCTGTATATTTTAACAGTTTATAGATTCGTCCATTTGTTTATAAGGTCGGTATATAGGCTATGTACAGCGTAAAGGTTCGGCCATTTCCGTAATATGTCTGTATATACTAACAGTTTATAGGTTCGGCCATTTGTTTATAAGGTTGGTTTATATTTACAATATAAGGGTTCGACCATTTCTTTACAAGGTAGGTATATATGTTCAGTGCAAAGGTTAGGTCATTTCCGTAAGAGGTCTGTATATATTAACAGTTTATAGGTTCGGTCATTTGTTTATAAGGTCGGTATATAGGCTATGTACAGCGTAAAGGTTTGGCCATTTCCGTAATATGTCTGTATATACTAACAGTTTACAGGTTCGGCCATTTGTTTATAAGGTTGGTTTATATATTTACAATATAAGGGTTCGACCATTTCTTTACAAGGTAGGTATATATGTTCAGTGCAAAGGTTAGGTCATTTCCGTAAGAGGTCTGTATATATTAACAGTTTATAGGTTCGGTCATTTGTTTATAAGGTCGGTATATAGGCTATGTACAGCGTAAAGGTTTGGCCATTTCCGTAATATGTCTGTATATACTAACAGTTTACAGGTTCGGCCATTTGTTTATAAGGTTGGTTTATATATTTACAATATAAGGGTTCGACTATTTCTTTACAAGGTAGGTATATATGTTCAGTGCAAAGGTTAGGTCATTTCCGTAAGAGGTCTGTATATATTAACAGTTTATAGGTTCGGCCATTTATTTATAATTTCGGTTTATATGTACAGTGTAAAGGATCGGCCATTTCTTTACAAGGTCGGTATGTATTTACAGTTTATAGGCTCGGCCATTTCCATACTAGGTCGGTATATAGGTACAGTAAATAATATTCGGTCATTTGCCTATACAATTGGTTTATATTTACAGTATATAAGATTCGGTCATTTCTGTACAAGGTCGATATATATTTACAATATATAAGATTCGGGCATTTCCGTACACGGTCGGTATTTATTTGATCATTTTCGTACACGGTCGGTATTTATTTACTGTTGGAGGTTCGGTCTGTTCCGTAGAAAATCGGTATATATTTACAGTATATAAGATTCGGTCGTTTCCGTACAAGGTAGGTATTTATCTACCGTTGGAGGTTCGGTCATTTCCGTACAAGGTCGGTATATATTTACAGAATATAAGGTTCGGTCTATTCACTTATTCGACCTTCACGAGACTGTCTCCAATTTTTCGGGAGGAGGTGTGGGTCGTTTTCAAACAATTAAATACATTTTGGTAATATCGTACTTTCCAACAAAACTAAGCGAAACAATGTTAATTTAAATGGGAACTAGAACCACAACATCAGTGAGTCGGTTGTACTAACGATATATTGTTGACAAGACTCAGGTGTAGTAGTAAGAGCTTATATCACGATACGCGAGACACTGCCTCGATCTTAGGTCTAATCATACCAAATAATTTACAAATGGTAGAGATAAATATACTAAACATCATTGGTGTTTAGTATTGCCTGGACTTAGCGACGACGCATGCAATGCTACAAGAATAAACTAACCATTAGTGTTGGTGCTCTAAATTACGCGGACAGCATTATGACTGATGCACTGGTGTCAGGATATAATTACCAGTATTGCTGGTGCTCAACATAACATGAACAGTTTTCGGAATTTTATGTCAGGATAAACTTACCAGTTATACTGGTGATGATGATACCGGGGACAGTATTCGGACAGATGCCCTTGGGTCAGGATAAACTTACCAGTAGTGCTGGTACTCAGCATTAAGGGGACAGCCTAACGAGGGTTGCACGTGTGTCTTGATTATTAAACGGTAGTGCTGGTGTCAATAATTACGGGGATTGTATACGGATAGGTGCATTGGTCTCAGGATAAACTCACTAGTAGTGCTGATGCTCAGCATTAAGGGGACAGCGTAACGAGGGATGCACGTGTGTCTTGATTATTAAACAGTAGTGCTGGTACCAATATCTCTCTTACTACCAAAGCCTATCATTATAATAATATCTCTCTTACTACTCAACCAAATCCTATCATTATAACAATATCTCTCTCACTACTCAACTACACCCTATCATTATGACAATATCCCTCTTACTACTCAACCAAACCCTATCATTATGACAATATCTCTCTTACTACTAAACCAAACCCTATCATTATGACAATATCTCTCTTACTACTCAACCAAACCCTATCATTATGACAATATCTCTCTTACTACTAAACCAAGCCCTATCATTATGACAATATCCCTCTTACTACTCAACCAAACCCTATCATTATGACAATATCTCTCTTATTACTCAACCAAACCCTATCATTATGACAATATCTCTCTTACTACTCAACCAAACCCTATCATTATGACAATATCTCTCTTACTACTCAACTAAACCCTATCATTATGACAATATCTCTCTTATTACTCAACCAAACCCGGTCATTATGACAATATCCATCTTACTACTCAACCAAACCCTATCATTATGACAATATCTCTCTTACTACTCAACCAAACCCTATCATTGTGACAATATCTCTCTAACTACTCAACCAAACCCTATCTTTATGACAATATCTCTCTAACTACTCAACCAAACCCTATCTTTATGACAATATCTCTCTTACTACTCAACCAAACCCTAACATTGTGACAATATCTCTCTTACTACTCAACCAAACTCTATCTTTATGACAATATCTCTCTTACTAATCAACTAAACCCTATCTTTATGACAATATCTCTCTTACTACTCAACCAAACCCGGTCATTATGACAATATCTCTTTTACAACTCAACCAAACCCTATCATTATGACAATATCTCTCTTATTACTCAACCAAACCCTATCATTATGACAATATCTCTCTTACTACTCAACCAAACCCTATCATTATGACAATATTTCTCTTATTACTCAACCAAACCCGATCATTATGACAATATCTCTCTTACTACTCAACCAAACCCTATCATTATGACAATATCCCTCTTACTACTCAACCAAACCCTATCATTGTGACAATATCTCTCTTACTACTCAACCAAACCCTATCATTGTGACAATATCTCTCTTACTACTCAACCAAACCCTATCATTATGACAATATCTCTCTTACTACTCAACCAAACCCTATCATTATGACAATATCCCTCTTACTACTCAACCAAACCCTATCATTGTGACAATATCTCTCTTACTACTCAACCAAACCCTATCATTATGACAATATCTCTCTTACTACTCAACCAAACCCTATCATTATGACAATATCTCTCTTACTACTCAACCAAACCCTATCATTATGACAATATCTCTCTTACTACTCAACCAAACCCTATCATTATGACAATATCTCTCTTACTACTCAACCAAACCCGGTCATTATGACAATATCTCTCTTACTACTCAACCAAACCCTAACATTGTGACAATATCTCTCTTACTACTCAACCAAACCCTATCATTATGACAATATCTCTCTTACTACTCAACCAAACCCGGTCATTATGACAATATCTCTCTTACTACTCAACCAAACCCTATCATTATCACAATATCCCTCTTACTACTCAACTAAACCCTGTCATTATGACAATATCTTTCTTACTACTCAACTAAACGCTATTTTTATGACAATTACTCTCTTACTACTCAACCAAACCCTAACATTATGACAATTACTCTCTTACTAATCAACTAGACCCTATCTTTATGACAATATCTGTCTTACTACTCATCCAAATCCGATCATTTTCAATTATAAGTGAATACGGTCTAAATATAAAATCTAGCAATTTATTCTGTTGATTTATATTAAGTCCGTAAATTGAATTTAGTCTTAAACTTAAATTCGAGCTTATGTCACAAAGATGTTGTTTTTCAGGATATGTGATTATTTTAAGGCGGTAGGTATTCAGTCCAGTTTCGTATGGTTCTTGTGAATTATTTACTTTTCAATGCTGCTTGCATCCACACATTATTAAAATTAAACAAGTATGTCAACCGTGTACGACGTCTGTGATTCCCAAGCGTCTCCTGTCTGCGTATAGGTAGAACATATATGCACTATCTAATTTACTTATCGTGCCATTCCTGTACACGGGAAAACAACTCCGATGCTCAGTGAAATAGAATGTAAACACTTACAGTTGTAATATTCGAAATAGGTATCGAATGAAATGATTTTGATATGTAAACTCAAGATACTGTACATCCATGAGCAGGATAACAATATGTTACCTAAGTGCCACCTCTGATAAAAAAAACACTCACAAGAAAAGTGAGTACATCAATAAGCTGTGACATTATAGATGAGATACACTATTCAACACACGATGTCAAGCGATAGTTATAATAATGTATTTTGACGTAGGTCGTATATACATTTAACTCTTCATCAATCACATTCATGGATACTCATATAAGTAATGTAAGTATGAACGTGAAACGAAATAGTTCAGTTCGGTTCAACAAACGATAGTTATGATAATGTATTTTAACGTAGGTCGTATATACATTTAACTCTTTATCAATTACATTCATGGATACTCATATAAGTAATGTAAGTATAAACGTGAAACGAAATAGTTCAGTTCGGTGAGCATATTTATAATATACATGTATATATATGATAAAACAAATGTAGTGTCTTGTATTCTTTTTTACTATATATTTATATATCTTTCTTGTTCCAGTATATTTCCAAGTTGTATTACATACATGTATATACACACATATGTATCCATGTTTGAAAACCTATCGCTAAAATCCACCGTTTAACTCAGTGTATGTGCTCTCCCCACCAGGATTGTCGAATTTCAGTGTGTCGTAATTTGATGGAACGGATGGAAGTGGAATAGAGGTGTGTCCGCTGTTCGCTGCTTTGCTGAAAGAAAATTAAGATATCTAGTAAAAATGATATCTCATAAAGAGTTTATTTCTATTTAATTGAGGATTAGATGGGCTTGTAGACTATCCAATATTAAGATTCGTATATTTATTATGTGATACATGTACTTAGTATAACCACAAAATGATAACACACGATTTGCTCAGTATAGTTTTTCCTGGGATATTTAGAAACCCAAACTGTTGTCGGTTAAGGCATTTGCTCGAACACTGTCAAATTAGTCACGCTCCGGGAAAACAAACGATCCTCAGGACCTTGCTGAAAGCGAAGATGCAGATCGCCCGCAATTAGTGTGAAGTCGGATTTGTGTTTTCCCGTTATGTCCCTAAACCAACAACGTCGTCATTGCATTAACGATACGGTTATAACATACACGCTTGCTATAAACGTAAACACTCTGATTGTTGTTGACTTTCAGCTTTTAAATTGTCGTACGTCAGATGTCATGTTACTCAAATTAAATTGCTTACTGTGTCTTCTTGTGCTTCCTCTTTCGACAAACCACCAATGCAATAACAATAACAATGGCTGTTAGAACGATATTGGATGCCAATAATGAACTTATGAAAACAGTAAGGCTGATAGATGTATCTGAACTAGATGAAGTATCCTGGAACATCTCCTTAAGGCATTGGTCACCTTTGTACCCATCGGCACAGCCATTTGGACATTCGCCTGTATATATGTTACACACATCTCCATTTGTACACATACCACATCGGTGTTCACAATTAAAACCAAAGGTACCAGTCTGGCATTCTGCAAAACACGAGAAGTTTTGGAGGTAAAGCAATGTAAAATGCATGTATGTGAAAGGTATATCCCGGTAAGCTTAAGCTCATTGTATAACCTTAATTATCAAGCGAAATACGTCTCAACATGCAAGCAAGTTCAAGGTTTGATGCGACTTTACAATTACCTAGCAAAAGTGGATTAACCGGCTCTGGTAACCATATCATAAGATTTAGTAACGTCGACATCTTGACTAGTAGTACACACACATTAAGAAGAGACATGGTAAATTCAACCACTGTTCGTATCGTGTCCGACGTACAAGAACTTTGACTTCGAAACGTCGTCATGAACATATAGAAGAAGAATAACCTATTTTTCTGGGAATACCTGATTTGATAGCGCATACTTGTTCCTAGACGATTGGTCAGTGTTTTATCCATGATGCTAATATTCAACAGTTACTCGACTGGTTTCTGCATTTATTCGAATTAATTAGTGAATTATATATAATGCTTTCTTGTTTGCGTTTGCTGTTGCACAAAATGAAAACTAGTGAAGCAGACTGCTGAAACCATTCAAAGTAGTCAGTATAATTGAAATTACCATACCAAATATCCCTTTAGATTATGTCTAAATATTTTGACGAAAGATTATGTGTAGAAGTAAAATAAAACAGCGTGTTTACACAACTTCGGTCTCTGTGAAAATTGCAAGTATAAAAGGACGAATGACCAGTGTCATTGAAGCAGAAGGATGCAATTTTCAATATGAATTATCTGCGTATTATAATTACATCTATGGGATGGGAGAAATTCTTAACATACGCTATTTTATAAGCTATACAGCGATTAACGTCCGCGCTACATAACCCAGATACTCGATCCGTATTGCTATACATATCATTGTGTAAAAAAGGTGTTCGATTAATCAACATTGTAAAGAATATCAAATGTTAATCTCTTGTTCATCAAAGTGTGTTTACGACTAACATATTCCCATCTGAAATTACTGCAAATCACCACATATTTTATATTGGTTATGTCAGTTTCAAATAAAGAATTATTATTGTACACATTTTCGTATTGTGTGGTGCGATCAGGCAAATGGCAATATGATAGTATTGTTAATATTGACCTTACATTGACAATGGAGCAATAACAGGAAAGGTTTTTTAAGGGATTAACTTAAATGTAAATAGCTTGAACAATTTACAGTTCTTTAGAACAAAATGTATGATCAGTTTTAAAATGAAGTAATTATTTCAATATTTTAAAGTATTTCTATTATCAATTCTCGCAGTTGTGATACTAGTATGAATAGCGGTCCCTAATACGTTTTCATATCAGATTATCATACGGTTCCGCTAAACTGTGCGTCTTTGTTGAAGCTGCATTCTGTGTATACTTGTACACTTTCAGACGCAGGTTTTCGGTGAAAACAACGTCTATTTAAATGCTGCACTGCGTATTTCTTATTAGTAGCCATCGAAGTGCATTTTACATCTATAAAAACTAACGTTTTGCTCAATAATATTCAAATGAATCAACACAGCAAGCAAGCACATATGGGGCCCATATGGGCTGTACCTGGGCAAGCCCTTTATTAATAACCGATGTGGGACCCATCTGGGACCCATATTAGAAAGTTTTGCCCTTACTGGACCAACATGGAACCCATGACAAAGAAACTTTTTCAGAAATATATAAGTTAAATATATAAGAAATATATATACGTTGCAAAAATAAAAGCTTGTCCTTTTTTCTGTAATTTTATAAATGTTCTTTTATTGATACCTGTTTGTGGATTACTTATGTGGGACCCATGTGGGACACATATTCGAAGGTGTTGCCCTTTTATGACCCAAGTGGGGCTTATATGAAGAAATGCTTCCTTCTTAAACTTTATAAAATACGATCAAACATTGAAATATTTTAAAAGCTGGTCTTTTTTTAGTCATTTTAGGAATGTTCTGGAATGTTCTTTCATAACTGCGAAGCCGTCACACTGAAATTCCTGTATTGATTACACATGTGGGTCCCATGTAGGACTCGTATGGGACATATATAAATCAAAGCACTGCAGTGCTGACAGCCTGGGGGCTGCTGGAAGGTTGGAGAAGTAGGGGAAATGTGAAAGGAAATAACAATTGCAGCTTATGTTTATGTATTTATTGTCAAGAAGTTGAAAGATCATGTCGAAAATAGTAAATTTTATTAAACTGCCAATTTAAAAAAAAAAGGACCTTGTTAGCACTATATCGCTCACCTGAGTGCAAGAGCTCACACGTATACACATTTAAGGCAGGAATAATCAAAGGGAAATTTGACAGTAGGTTTAGATAGAATATTTTGAAGTTTCTGCATTATTATATTGAGAAATATGTCAATGTTAAATCACATTCCGTCAAGTTGAAATAGTTCTCTAAACCATGTACTAGACTGGGAGAAAGTGTTTGAAATATGCAAAACTCATCAAGACAATTATTCTGACAAAGATTCAAAAAGCAACATCCAGTGTGTTATTAAGATTTTCCTTCATTTGGCCTAGTGACCTATTTTTGTTTACCCGATATGACCCTTATTCGAACATGGACTAGATATCATTAAGATAAACATTCTGGCTAAATTTTAAAAAACGTGGCCTCTACAGTGTTGACAAGATTTTCCTTCAATTTGGTCTAGTGAACTAGCTTTTTAACAGACATGACCAATATTCAAACTTGGCCCACATATCATCAAGACAAACATTCTGATACAGTTTCAACATGCTCAAGTTAAAAATGCAGCCTCCATTATGTTAACAAGATTTACCTTCAATTTGGCCTAGTGACCTAGTTTCTGACCCAATATGAACCATATTCGAACTTGACTTAGATATCATAAAGACAAGCATTCTAACGAAAATGCCGTTGATACCTCCACAGCACTTGCGGGCACCTGCACAGCGCGATTAAGGGAGAGGTTTGCGTTAGCACGCTACCTATACAACTTAGTTATTGGTGCATTGGACTGAAGAGGAGAGGTCTCATTCCCTTTAATGCCACTCTCCCTCTCTTATGGGTACTGCCCTCTCCCTATCCTTCAGTCCTCCCTTCTTTTATAGGGTATCTTGTAGTACTGTTACTCTGACACTTTTGTGATAAACTGTGTGTTAAATTGCTACCTTCTGTGAAGAGCTCGACTGGAATCTGATTAATGATGCGATGACTTTTATAACCTGCGAAACACATTGGATGGTCGGCCAGACGCCGCCTTTCACCGATCATTGTCTGCCCGATGGCCGGTCGGGCTCTGAGCGCTCGCCTATATGTATGATGCCCGACCGGGTCGGGGTGTCGTGGGGTGGGGGCCCCCGCTAAATTCGCCACTACATTTCCCACGCTCTTCTTTGTTTACCATTAATTTTCCGGCTAATCCGCCACTGTATATTTCACTTGACTTCTTTCGTAGGGTGGGGGAGTCGGGCACGGGCCCTAAGGGCCCCCGCTAAATCCGCCACTACATTTGCCACGCTTTTTCTTTGTTTACCATTAATTTTTCGTCGACGCACGGGCCCTACGGCCCCCCGGTTAATCCGCAATTGTATATTTCACGTGACTTCTTTCTCTTTTTCCGTTCCTCCTCGCGAAAGTTAATAATGTTAATAAGCGTCCATATTTGGCCTCTCGGCTCATTAATTTCTAAAACATTTCGTAAACTTATATTGGAGTACTCAAGCCTTAAGATTTTCACTAATGTTCCAACAACATTAAAATGATATTTATGGGGGAGATCCTAACCTTTTAAATGAAGTTTTGTTGAATCCATGATGAAATATTTTTCTCTCGCATTTTTTTCTCGCGTTGTTTGGTGCTAACAGCAATTGGCATGCTGCCAACTCAGAAAAAAATGGTATTACTACTATGACCAGGGGCTAAAGCCCCAGGCCAAAAACGAAAGCGTCCTTCTTTAAATGCGATATTCATTGAAAGATGATACAGGCTGATCTGTTTGTGTAATATTAGTGATGTTTTGTCATGTAATTTTGATTATTTAGTTTGTATATTTACCTGCGTTTATTACCCATGTGGAACCCATGTGGGATCCATATTAGAAGGGTTTGCCCGTATAGTATAGGACCCACCCACAATAGACCTTTATTAAGAAATATTCATTCTCCTTTATTTTAAAATACAAAATGCATTGAAAGGTGATAAAAGCTGATCTTGAAATGTAATTTTAGGTATGTTCTGCATATCCATGGATTTGCCCTGATAGGAACCACATGGGACCAATTAGGGAAACCTTTAAGAAAAAATGTAAATGCAGAGACAGATTTATAAGTCTCTGGTAAATCGGATAATTGAAATAGCCGAAATATCATGTTAATCCTACAAGCAATATTTTGATATCTGGAAAGGAACAACAACTCTGGACAAAACTTTGCGCCATTTTTGAAGGCACGAAAGAAAGGTAAATTAAACGGGAAACTGGTTTTGATTATAAGAATATAAACGGTAAAAGAATACAAAGCCCATTTTTCAAATAGATAATCTATTGGTTATTTCTTTGGTATTTGCGTGCATATGTGAAGATTTTGTTAACTCTGAAGCTGATTTGCATTTATCTGTTTGTCATGTTATTTCGCGAGTAAATTTATAGTTTTGGTTTTGTGACGTGAAATAGAGTTCTACTGCGTATGTGTTGAAACATATTTTGACAATTGCGTGTCGGAAAAGAAATTAACTCTGGTCTGGTCCATACATGCACATTGGCCATGTCGTACATAGCTTTGAATAACATTTACAACCGATTTATAATGCACACCTATAAATATATATGATGTCAATTTAAGTCTATAAAAAAAGGCTTTTTGAGATATAACAGTAATTACTCTTTATTGAAAATGATACCCACCATCATCAATAATTTCAATTGATGCCATCATTACCTCACTGTGTTACTTTTTCTGATTTTTCTGAATACTTTGTTTTTGCAGAGTCATTGTTTCCCTTCCAATATTTCTGCTTCATTTTCTATTGCTGTAGTTTTATATCATTAAAGGTGCAGTATCTCATTGTTTGGAGGAACAAACGTTCGTGAAACTGTCAATAGACTGTTGAAAGCAGTTATGTCCATTGAACTGGCAGTTAAGTACAATTTTCTGCGTCAAAAAGGCAAACGTCCATTAAACAATCTTCGAATCCTCAGTGTTCTGTATAGTAAGTATTTGCTGTAGATTAGGTACTTGGTATGTTCGTTCATGGTGAAGCATCTATAGCTATTGAGAACAACATGTGGAAGACAGTGGTACAAAGGTAGAGCGTCGGCCTCTTGTACCAACATCCCGTGATGAGCGGGTTCTGTCTTTGGGATTTACCACACAAACGGCGCGAGTACTCGTTAAGTATCCAGGGTGCAGACATCGAGCGTGATTACTATAAGCTTAAAGCTTGTTTCGCAATCGATTTGTATGACCGAAGTGAGCCTCAACATCTTGCAACAATAGCATAACATGGATATTTGACAAATGTTGTTATCATAATCAATATCTTAAAAATGACTCGGTTCTTAATATCAACAATTGTTTTGTGTACCGATCATTGATAACTCATTATCAAAACGCGCAACATTGCATGGTTTACAGGAATACCCATTTAGAGCAGACGTATACATGTTACACTGTACGAAGTCATGTCACTAAAGACAGACCCCTCACAATGCATGATTATTCAGTTAGTCATACAGTCAGAATGTTTTAGTTATGATACCTAGTGTAACTAGGCAATAACCCATGTATGTTTTTACTCTTTCGGGAGCTCTACAAAGGAATCTTGCAACAAAACATGCTACAAGGAAAGACATGGAGCTTGAACTGGTGCCCGCGACAGGGATGGAGGAAGAAGAAAAAGGGCAGACAAGAAAACCAAACATTTACCCCCTACACAAAACGATATGGAAAATTTCCGATATAGAAACTTTGCATGAATAAGTTTGACATGTCTGCAGCAGAAAACTTTTGAAAACATTGTGGAAAAAGGAGAAACTGCTCATAATGAGCTATTTCTCCTTTTGCCACAATGTTTTCATCTTTATTCAATAATTGTTCTTTTATTTATAGAGATTTTTGATACTTTTTCCTATACGTTTTCAAAGTCTTCTGCTGCAGATTTTTTTGTATATGGGAAAGAGTTAAAATTTCTGGTTATTGCAGATCATAAATATACATATAAGTATTTTGTGACAAATTTCATATTATACAACATGTAATTTTATGTATAATTCTTTCTAATTATTACACCATTTACTCTTTCAATACAATAATTAAGCCTGTCAATTAAGATATGGTAAAATTTGGCATTTCCCAACAGAATAGGTTCAGATCAGCCTGTACATTTACATCAGCATATTATAATCTACACAAGTTAACAGAAACTTCTAAGAAGTGAAAGTTAGTGATGTGTGAACAGTTTATATCTTGATAAGACTAGATTCACAGACTGATCTACACTGTTCACAAAACGTTAACTATTACCTTATATCATGGCTCGTATTAACCTTTTCCCACAAACAGCAAATCTGCAGCAGATGGCTTTGAAATTATCTACACAAGACACAGAAAATCTCCATAATAGAAGGTATAATTACGGAAAAAAGTTGAAAACCTTTTGGAAAAAGGAGAAATTGCTCGTTTAGAGCAATTTCTTCTTTTGTTGTTACGTTTCCAAAAAGCCGTCTGCTGGTGTTATGTGTTACTTGTCAGTTTTTGGAAGAAAAAAAGTCGGGATACTCTTTACGTCAAAAGAGTTTAACGTTACCTCATTATTCAAAAACCGATCAACATTTTCAAATGAAACTTGGTAAACATGTTTCTAGGAACAATAAGCATATCTATGCCAGGACACATAACTCTGGTTTTAGTGATTATTCAGAAATGCCCCTTTTTCAGCTTAGAAACAAGCAGACAAGCAGATTGCGGCACTCTTGTTGTTCTTTGTAGTGTTATAATCGTCCATTATAGTATACATTGCTACTATTAACGACATATTTAATCTTATTTCTATAATTTGTGTTTTGATTTATGATGTGTCTGTGTTTCTTACAATTCAAAGTACCACTAACTTAGCCCTAATTCTCGGATATGTCTTAAAATAACAAATAAGGTATTACAATATGTAATATATTGTATGGCCAGTAAAATTAAATTCTGACTTTTTGCAGAATACAGTGCATAATTAGACATTAACGTGACAAATATTGTTTTTTATTATGGATCTCAGGTTGAACATACCATACTAGTCAGGAATATATTTGTTTGCCAATTGTGTTTTTATTCCACAGAAGTTTACATTTGTATTAAGCTCACCTGGCACAAAGTGGAAACTGAAAATGTACAGATATTGTACATGCCTTAATTCCAGTGCTAAACCAGATGAGTGTTACAGTGCCATCATAGCTCTTGTTTTTATATTATCATCACGTTTTGAGATTAAGACATTTTTAAGAAGTTATTTCTCACAAATCTAGTAAGAACTATGAAGTCACTTGTCAACAAATATAATATTGAATGATATAAGGTTAGTGACTTAATTTCTATAAGTAAAACCAGTTTATTATATGCCGACTTATCAGACTGTCAGTGCATCATTATTTTATTTTCAAAAACCTTTGTTTGTGTCCAACACGTTGTTTAACATGCTTTGCAGTTTGCTTTCATGTAAACAGTTCTTGTTACTTATATTTCAAATTTCAAAAAAGTATGGGTGCATAGTCTTTCGAGCTGTCTATGGTCTGCTATTTTTAGAAAATTGTCATTTTGTCAGGTGGCATAATAAAATATATTGTAATAAATTATCTGTTTTGAAAATGTAATCAAGTAGTTTGTCAAAATTTACCTAAATAACACCAACCCACTTTTACGTTTAGGCTTTGTGTTCCTGTGCAGAAATAATAACAGTGTGGTGGTCATTTTGAAGGGTAAAGAGGCAGAGGGCATGTTGTTCCCTACATGATGGCAATATCTCCAATGGGTACCATCATTGCCCCCGCAATGGTCTGATTGTGTGGATGCCCACAATGGTTCGATATCTGTTTGCTCATAATGGTCCAATATCTGTTTACCCATAATGGTCTCATGTTGAGCCCATGTGGGTCCCATGTTGGACCCATATCTTAACCCGTATGGGACCCATGCCAATCTCGGTTGCACTTCCCATGTGGGCACCACATGGATTACCCATCTGGTAATCTATCTAAGTACATGTTTTAAGTTTCTTCAACAAATGGAACAGCCTTAAATCCCACCCCTTTATAGTTTACGAAGCAAAGGGTTCAGTTAAACATGAAGGAAAATGTTAATAAGAATATGCTTATTCATAAGATGCATACCGCAGTGTAATTCTAGTGTATTTCTTTAAATATTTCATTGTTTATATACGTGTCTAAATATGGTATCACACCATGTGCTTAGTACTATTTTTTTTAATTTTCCGCTGTTCCATTCCTCATCGCTAATCCACTGCACGTAAGGTAAACAACTGTAACAAAATAGCATTAGGTTTAATAGACAAATACATTAACATGAAGGTGAACATTTGTACACAAATTATTTTCTCCATGATGGTAGTAAAATAGTAACAGAACCCAAATGTGTGAAACTATATTGATACAGCTAAATGTTTTTGAGCAAAACGTTAGTTTTTACAGGTGTGAAATGCGCTATATTAAATATATCAGTAATCGCATACTGTATAATATTCTCCATATCTAACAACATATTTTTAAATACAATATCATGTACAAATGAAACAGTAGTCTGTAATTTGGCAATGTTCTTGTAGTATGCATTCCAAAAAAGAAGAGAATACATGAACGGACAAGAGGTATGATATACTACCATTCATCGGTCACTTGTAAAAGTTTTAGTTGTTGTGCTACTGTGTATATACATTTGAATATCAACAATACTCATATCAAGTATATTTGAATAACTTCACAGTACAATAATGCATTGTGTACCTCCTTATATAATTACGTCATGTTCATTTGTGTATATGTACATTCTTTGTGTTTATACAATGAACTTTGCTCTTAAACTTTGGTGTTTGACCATTTGCTCTACAACGTTGTTTTGGACTTTCTAATTTAATTTAAAGGCATTGGCATTGCCATCAGATATGCGTAACGTGTGCTTAAATTACTGGCAGAATGGAGAGTGGTGCAGGAAAAGATAAGATTGCTCGTTACGAGAAAGCTGGACTATTCTTGTGCTTTTTTCAAAGGTCTTTTATATAGAGTGCGGGAAAAGAATGTGGTTCTATGGTCGGATTGTTTGTGTTATAAACAAGAAACTTTTTGTATTTGCCATAACTGTTTAATATATGTTATTGCTATCACTTTATCTCATGGACTCTTCTCACACTTCTGGTAATGCATAAGTTTGATAAGAGTGTAAAGTACCTGTTCTGAAACAGGTCGCGTAGTTACAAAGTTAGAGCATTATGTGTAACTTCATGATAGAATGATAAAAGGCGTACCTTCTTATGAAATTACGTAATGTTTATTTGTGTATATGTTAATTACTTGTGTATGGGCCGTTGACCTGATTATACACTTCAATTTGAATTGAGTTCAACAATTCATTGTAATACGCCAGGCCGTATATAAAAGGTTCGTTCTTATAAACCCATTGCAAGAATTTAAAGTTTTGTTGTACCGGGTACGCGTCACACTGGTGATAATCGATAATGAGTTCTCTTTCAGAACTGTTCGCATAGCCATTAACGTTGGACTGTTTTATGTCCTGGAATCTCCTTGTAAGGTAGTATCCTTTTTTCTACGATCGCAACGCCAGTTATTCAGTATTTGATTAACTCACGTCTAATAAAAACCAAACCTCGTATGATGGAATGAATGCCTTGTGTGAACAGATTGTCAACACTATCTGTATACTAATGCGATTTTTTTAAACAGCCATTATATTCTCACGTTTTATGTCTGGAATCTTCTCACGGATCAAGCAAGCATATATATATTGATATTATCAACATGTTGCTTACATTATACTTTGTTATCTTTTATACAAATACATAATGAATATTTAACCTTTTCACTTTGCGATTATTGTTAACCAAACCGATACTGCCTCAGTGGTGTAGTAGTAGAGCGTCTGCCTCAGATGCGGAAAGTCGCGGGTTCGATCCCGGCTGCCTACCTTGGCGCTCAGGGTTGCAGGGCTAGTATTACGACTGACTGGCTGTCGTCAGGATAAATGGACCAGACGTACTTGAAACTTACACATGAAACACCGTGATATAACTAAAGCATTGTTTAAAGCGGCGTAAAACACCAAACGATAAATCAATTATCAAACAGATTGTTTAACATAATGTCCTCTACTTTCAAGAAACCTTCATTCTTAAACAAGACTTTCTTAAAAATCCGGCTATCTGGTTTCCGGATATTATTTGGTTTAGTTAAATGGTATTCACTTATCAAATTAATGCTTGTATATAAGTAAGTATATTTTACAAAAACACATTTAATATAATTACACTTTTCTTAAAAACACGCTTCTAAATATAATTTAGCTAGATATTGGAACAACCAATTATATAGTCAACACAATACAATAACTACATGTAAATGCGTGTTATCACTTTATAATAACAATTTACCTGTTTTACAAGTCGGGTCTATTTCGTTATATCCTTCCATACAGTTTATACAGTGTCCATTTACTTTGTCACACATTTCATTGTTTGTACAGTTGCCACATTCATTTGCACAGTTCCTTCCAAAGGTCCCATTGTTACATTCTACAAAATAAAATAGAATATGTGGCCCGGATGATAACGCTAAACCAATATACTTGTTTTACACTATCGATCATTAATTGCATCCTATAATACATGCCGTACATATACCGTTGTAGTTTGCGTATATCTGTAAAACTTCCTTATAAGTCCTTACCAGATTGACCAAATGTACCAGCTATGCATTCAGTTAAAATACATATTAAACGCATCAGCTTCAATGGACCAGTACAAGTTATGCAAATAATGAATGCTAGAAATATTTAGCTATGATACATCCCAGTTAATCAAATTTGCATAGTCCGTGACGTTTGGAATATGTCTTATCATAATAACAGGCGAAAGAGCATCCTTAAAACATGATGCTAGATTTGTAATTTCTTTATACATATATAATATATAGGTGCTATTTTATTAACTTTGCAAAAGTGCGCTTAAAAAAGTAAATCAAACTGAATAAATTATGTTTCAGTAAAATAAAACATTTTATTCTCTACCTTCAATAAATCTTTTTAACGAATGAGATCTTCTTACTATCCTGCTTTCTGAATTTCCGATCAGTATTAATTTAATTGAATGATTTTTGATATTTTAACACTTTTTAAAATAACAAGTCAAAACCCAAGTTATAATCTCAAAACCATGAGTCTAGATATAGTCAAGACACTTGTCATCTATATATTGTAACAATCCATGTTATGTTACACAAGATAATATAATCATTTACCCCTTGTATTTGCAGTTTACCTGTTTTACATGTCAGGTCAGATGCGTTATATCCCTCCATACAATATATACAGTGTCCATTTACTTTGTCACACATTTCATTATTTGTACAGTTACCACACTCGTTCGAACAGTTACTTCCGTAGGTTCCTTTGGGACATTCTATTAAACACAATATCATATGTGACCTTGATGACAAAGCTCTACAATGTAATATGTACATTTTTCGGGCAAATTATAACATTTTGTTGTTTACCGTAACGAAATCTTCTTTTTTGAACGAGAAATTCTGCTTATAACGCTTTCCGATTTTTAGAATATTTTCTTTTAAAATCAGAAGGTCTCACTAATCAAACTAATGCGTGTGTTTATGCGAATAAATCGTACATAAATAGATTTTATATCATTGAACTTTTGAAATAAATTAGTCAAAACCCAGGTAATAACAACAATAATGTAGTAAAAGATAATTAAGACACTCGTCACCTAGATACTTTGGCAAGGACTTTCATATTAAACAGGAAAATATATACGTGTTATCCCATTGTTTTTTAAACTTACCTGTTTTACATGTCAGGTCCGTTTCGGTATATCCCTCCATACAATACCTACAGTCTCCATTTACTTTGTCACATATTTCATTATTTGTACAATTACCACACTTGTTCGAACAGTTCCTTCCATAGGTTCCATTTTTACATTCTGTAAATCAAAATAAAATATGTGCCCTGGTTGATAACGCTCTAATATGTTACATGTACGTGTTTCATGTAAATCATAACACTATGTTGGGTACCTTCCTTTTTAAATGATACCTTTTGATAATCCCGCATTCCGATTTTCAGAAAATCAAATCAAATCAGATGGTATCACTAATCAAACTAATGGTTGTTTTAAGTAAATAAATCGTTCATAAATATATTTTTATTTTATTCCACTTAATGAATTAGTCAAAATCATGTAGCCAAATATAATCAAGACACTTGTTACTAGATTCTTGGTCAAGAAATTCCATATTAAACAGTAAAATATTTGCGTGTCATCCCATTGTTATGAAAACTTACCTGTTTTACATGTCAGGTCCATTTCGTTATATCCCGCCATACAATATCTACAGTTTCCATTTACATTGTCACACATTTCATTATTTGTACAGTTACCGCACTCATTCGAGCAGTTTCTTCCGTAGGTTCCATTTGTACATTCTACACAATAGAGGAAATGATGTTGTCCGTTGAGAAAACTTGTGATAAACATTGATTACTGAATAAATACGGATCAGATTTAAGTTTCAGTGACTGTCAAAATAGTCTGTTAAGTACAGGCAGTACACCCTTTTGTATATAGTATCCTTGCTATGTAATACCAAGCGTACTTTGATAATTTAATGACTTACGTTGATAAAACACAAATTATTGGATTTTAACTGTTTTATTTTTATGCAAGTTTTAGTTTCATGTTTTATATATATCATAAGTTTAATTTAATATAATGTGGAATATATGACAGTCTATGGAACGCCGTAGCTGTCTTATGTTGAGATATCTTATGTTATTTTGTCAAAGTGTCATGCTATCTTGTGCATAGAACATGTCATTATGTCAATAGAACATGTTATTATGTCACACGCTCATGTCATTATGTCAAAGTGCCATGTCATCTTGTCAATATGACGTGTTATTATGTCAAACTCTCATGTTATTATGTCAAAGTGTCATGTTATCTTGTCTAAATGACGTGTTATCTTGTCAAGATGACGTGTTATCTTGTCAAGATGACGTGTTATCATGTCAAACGATCATGTTATTATGTCAAAGTGTCATGGTATCATGTCAATATGACGTGTTATTATGTCAAACGATCATGTTATTATGTCAACGTGTCATGGTATCTTGTCAGTGTGACGTGTTGTCAAAGGGTCATGTTATCTTGTCAATATGACGTGTTATTATGTCAAAACGTCATGCTATCTTGTCAATATGACGTGTTATTATGTCAAAACGTCATGCTATCTTGTCAATAGGACATGTTATTATGTCAACCATTAATGTTATTATGTCAAAGTGTCATGCTATCATGTCAATATAACATGTTGTTATGTCAAACGCTCATGTTATTATGTCAAATTGTCATGCTATCTTGTCAAAAGAACATGTTATTATGTCAAGCGCACATGTTATCTTGTCAATAGAACATGTTATTATGTCAAGCGCACATGTTATCATGTCAAAGTGTCATGCTATCTTGTCAATCTGACATGTTATTATGTCAAACGGTCATGTTATTTTGTCAAAGTGCCATGCTATCTTGTCAATATGACGTGTTATTATGTCAAACGATCATGTTGTTCTCTGACTGTACCATCTTGTTAAACAAGTATGGTATTATGTTCACACGACGTTATGTTGTTGACGAACTTTTATTGGCGCGAAACCACAATTCAAAATGGCGGAAAGCGACACAATATGTAGCGGGCAAATTTCCGCAATTCTTTCGCGTGCCGGATTGCCGGCACTTACAGACACTTTTCTGAAGGAAAAGATTGAACCAAACATCATTTTCTCGATGACTGATGAGGATTTGACCCGTTTGGGAATAAGTACAATTGGAGAACGGATACGCCTACGAGAAAGCGCGAAACTAGAGGTTCGTAGATATTTTTATGCCCCCGGAATCACTGATTCGGTGGGCATTTAGTTTTTGGCCTGTCTGTCTGTCTGTCTGTCGAAAAAAACTTTAACCTTCACCACTACTTTTGAACCATAACAGGTACGGCTTCCATATTTCACATGTGTATTCCTTGTGACATGACGTTTCTGTCAGTACCAAGATTTTTCCCCTTGCGACCTTGACCTTTGACCTACATTTTGAAAACTTCTTTGTCTGTGGCAAAGAAAACTTTAACCTTCACCACTCCTTTTGAACCGTTACAGGTACGGCTTCCATATTTTCATGAATCACCGATTCGGTGGGCATCTAGTTTTTGGCCTGTCTGTCTGTCTGTCGAAAAAAACTTTAACCTTGACCACTTCTTTTGAACCATAACAGGTACGGCTACCATATTTCCCAAAAAGTTCAAAGAAACGTCCAGAAATTAAAGACTGGACAATTTTGAACGTCCGGAATTTCCAACTTATGCCCGAAAACTTTGAGAAAATCCCTATACACACACTGTACTTAGACAACCCCTCGATAAATGTGTAACATGTATATTTAACGCGAGTCAGCTGTGTTGTGTAATAAATCTGGACTACTCACGTATTTCAAATTTACAGAGACCAATATAACTGAACCATAATAAAACGGAATTATACCTATATATATATTAAACTGACAGTCTGTCGATTACAGTAAGTGATAAACCATTTTCTTTAACTCATCCAAATTGAAAACATAAGTCTCTCGCTTGCCGGGCTATTGCTGTACCGACAGAGCTAACCAGGCCGCTTGCACATATTCATCTGGAGTAGGTTACCAACTACACATAGTTACATACACCCCCAGAACAACAGTATTCATCCTTGAATTTCTAATCTGATACACCTATAGATCATTTGTGGTACGATCCCAAAGCACCTACAGTCTAGTCATGGCCCCCTGTTGGGTGCCAAATGTAACCAGACATTGAAAAATATGCAGCCAGTCCGGGACGAGGGACCGCCCGCTTACAGGGCGATTTGCTTTACCCCCTGAGCTATAAAATTTAAAACATGTACTGACAGAGTGAAAACTGTAGTCACTACGAGCATTTTGAATTCTTCCTACACTGTTTTTAAAGGCCTTCTGTATCGGGTTCGGGAAAATGTGGTATTATGGAGCATAGGGTTAATTCACTTCTTATCAGTAATGGGTGAATTATGTTTACATTTACTTCAACAGAGTGAAAAACAATGCAGGAAGAGTTAATATTGCTTGTGACAAGCAATCTGAACTCTCCCTACTGTTTTTGAAGCCTTCTGTATTGGGTGCGGGAAAATGCTGTACTATGGAGCAAAGGGTTTTTGTTTGAATGGGGTTTAATGCTGTTTCAACAAAGTTTCAGTTATATACAGCAGTCAGTTACCCTATTACCATGCTTCCTGGGATTTTAACCAACTGTACTCCACACAAATACTCTGCAAGTGGCTGACATGACATGTCCCTTTATGGCATGTATGCCAATCAACATATTTGTGTCGTCATTGCACACTGTCCTCTCTTTCAAGTTCTCAAAGAGCCATTTTTAAAACCAAGTTGTGTAATGGCTCGATGGGGACTATTAACTTAATTAAGGGTGATTATGGATTATAATAATAATGAGTTAGGAATTCTCATAGTTACAGGTATGAGCTATATTATTTAATGACATTCAATTAAATCTTTCCTCCATAAGAATTTTATTGGACTCAAAATTTAAAGCATTAATTCAACACTTATCAATAATGGGTGAATTATGATTACATTACTGAAAAAGTGGAAAACAATGCAGGAAGAGTAAAGATTGCTTATTACGAGCAGCCTTAAATCTTCCTACACAGTGTTTTCAAAGGCCTTCTATATTTGATGCGGGCAAATGTGGTATTGATATGGAGCAATAGCGGTTTTCCAGCATTCATCCGAGAACAAAATTACATTTTTAGCTCGACTATTCGAAGAATATGAGGAGCTATACTACTCACCCTGGCGTCGGCGTCCACGTCACACTTTGGTTAAGGTTTTGCATGCAAGTACTTAAATACTACATGTATTGCATTGAAACTTTCTACAACCCTACTAAACTATCACACATATAGATTATCAAGTTAGATAACTGTATCCTGCATTTTATGCAAGTTATGGCCCTTTTTTACTTAGAAATTCTGGTTAAAGTTTTGCGTGCAACTAAATTAAGAGTCCATATCTCAGTATTTACTTGATGCATTGCATTGAAACTTTATACAACCCTACCCAAGCATCACACCTATGTAGATTATCAAGTTAGATAACTCTATCCTGTATTTTATGCAAGTTATGGCCCTTTTTTTACTTAGAAATTCTGGTTAAAGTTTTGTGTGCAACTAAATTAAGAGTTCATATCTCTGTATTTACCTGATGCATTGCATTGAAACTTTCTACAACCCTACCCAACTATCACACCTGTGTAGATTATCAAGTTAGATAACTCTATCCTGCATTTTATGCAAATTATGGCCCTTTTTTTTACTTAGAAATTCTGGTTAAAGTTTTGCGTGCAACTAAATTAAAGAGTCCATATCTCAGTATTTACTAGATGCATTGCATTGAAACTTTATACAATCCTACCCAACTATCACACCTATGTAGATTATCAAGTATGATAAACTGATCCTTGCATTTTATGCAATTTATGGCCCTTTTTTTACTTAGAAATTCTGATTAAAGTTTTGCATACACTACATTAAGAGACCATCTCTTAGTAACTACTTAAAGCATTGCATTGAAACCTTACACAGTCCTTCCCAACCATCACACCTATGTAAACAATCAAGTATGATAACTCTATTCAGTATATTTTGCAGTTTATGGCCCTACTTTAACTAGAAATTTGGTTAAAGCTTTGCATGCAACTACATTAAAAGTCGATATCCTAGTATTTACTTCATGCATTGCTTTGAAACTTTATGCAACCCTTTCCAACTATCACACCTATGTTGATTTTCAAGTTAAATAACTCTATCCTGCATATTATTCAAGTTATGGCCCTTTTTGGACTTATAAATTCTGGTTAAAGTTTTGCATGCAACTACATTAACCCTTTTCCTCATATGGCAATTTTACAGCAGACAACTTTGAACGTATTTTGTCAAAAAATAGAAAATCTCCATAATTGAATGGATAACCTATGACCAAAAGTGGAAAACATTGTGGTAAAAGGAGAAATTGCATGTTTTGTGCAATTTCTTCTTTTGTCACTATGTTTTCAAAAGGCCGTCTGCTGCAGAGGCGTCAGAAAGCGTCTATATGAGGGAAAGGGTTAAGAGAACATATCTTAGTAACTACTTCCTGCATTGCATTGGAACTTTATACGATAACTCTATCCAGCATTTTATGCAAGTTATGGCCCTTTTTGGACTTAGAAATTCTGGATTAAGTTTTGCAACTACATTTAGAGTGTAATCTCATTAACAACTTGAAGCATTGTATTGAAACTTTATACAACCTTTCCCAATTTCACAACTATAAACACAACCAATTAAGATAACTCTATCCTGCAGATGATGCAAATTGTTGCCGTTTTTTTACTTAGAAATTATGGTTAAAGGTTTGCGTGCAACTACATTAAGAGTCCATATCTTATTAACTACTTAATGCATTCCATTGAATGTTATACATCCCTTCCTAACTATCACTCCTATTAAAATAATTAAGTTAAATAACTCTATCCTGCATATAATGCAAATTATCACCCTTTAAGGAATTGTGCTTAATGTTTTGCATGTAACTACATTAGAGTCCATTATCTCAGTAACTTAAATAAGCAGTGGAATAGTCGAGCTCGCTGTTCTCCGACAGCTCTTGTTACAATGATCGTCATTAAGGCATATAATGGAAATTCAATCATAAATAAATGAAACGACACAATTTTAAGAGAATATAAATCATATAGCAAAGAACTCATAGCTTGGAAAGCAGCAGATTTTCCTAAGCTTTAAAATCCATTGGCTGTACAGTTTGGTGCTAAAAATATCGAACGTATTGCATTGAAAATTGAGGGATATGCATTGTGAATTTTATGGACTGTGTCTGGTGTCAAAATCGAATTAAGATTGATTGGATCGGATTAATGCAGCTCTAATGGTTTATATAGTTATATTTCAATGTATGTTGATAGAAACTTTTCTCACTGAACAAGTCAGTTTAAACTAATTATTTTTTCATATCAATTCTAGATTTCCAACACCAACAACCCTAGTTCAAGAATGTTTCCTGGATTTCGAAATTTGTGTAGACAAAAGGCAAACCAAAGGGTCGGAAAGAAACATAAGGCTGGTAGCTGGACAGCACAGTTTTTTTGTATAAGTTCTATTGAGCAACAAAGGACACCATCTTGTGCAGAAAAAGAAGTTCTCCATAAAACAGGACTTGGCCTGAAGAAAGTTAAAGTGTTGAGCACTTTTAATGAAGAAGAGGTAATAGACTTGTTAAAAAGTGACGAAGTGTTTCCAAAATTAAAACAAAGTGGGGGCTTTGAACTATTAAGGACAATGCAAAATGGGCGAAATCTTGTTGCAATTCCTCCCCCATGGACTTCAAATGATTTGAAAATCAATGTTGGACCTCAGGCCAGAATATATGTTAGACCGATTCAACATTCGTTATCTGTTGAACCTATAGTTGCGGCTATAAAAGAGCCAAGTGTGCAGATTGCATGCGAGAAATGTCACGTTGCGTTTGCTATTCAAGAATTAAGAGATCATGTGAGACATTGCAGTCAACCATTGGAACTGCCAGATATTAGCTCCTATGTCACTGTGGTTAATGATCAACAAATACCAGTAGATTATGAAGATGAAGATGAAGGCCAAAACCAGTATTTCAACTATGTTTTGACTGACTATTCTGAAACTTTTGTTGAAACCCAGAACTCTCATGAAGCCTCCTTTCAAAATTCTCTTGATGTTCAGAACCAGGATTCGCATGTTGAAAATCATGAAATCAACTTGCATGGCACACATATGCAGGATAGCAGTGGGCTTTCCCATGAAGCTCTGAACTCAAACGAAACACGTGTCTTTGGAGAAGTCCATGATCAATTAAATGATACAGTAAATGCTTGTATTATCTTTTGTAAAAACAACAACATAAGCAATCCAGTGGAAATACTCAGGAAAATACAACAAGAGATTGTTGTAGGAAGGCCGTTGGAGGTGGAAGATGCGGCTTCTTCAATTGAGGGTGAAACAACTTTCATAAGCGTGGACAGGGATAATCTCTTAGTAACGGGCATGGAGGAGATCGGTGTCCTATCCACAGAAGAACTCAGGAAGACACTTGAAGTTCAGTTTTATAACGAGGTATTAAATATTGCCTAAGCTTTAGTAGTTTTTAGTCACACATTAAGAAAGCTTAAACATTTAGTGAATATTGCTTTTTTCTACAAATCGGTGAAATACTGAAATTGTCGGTGAGATATTTCCCGTTGTCATCTAACAATTAGTATAAATTAAGATTTGATTGTTGGAGTGTGATTTCAAAATATATCGTCATCAAACATCACTGAGAAAATTCAATATTTTGACTCGCACTTCATGTTAGTGATTATCTCACTTATCGATGTGATATATTTTGATATCAGTAATCACACTTCAACAATCAAATACCCTCTATTTAAATGCAGTCATTGTAAATAGTTAATATTTTAGTGCAAAAGCAAACCCAATTTATTTTACGCTAATCTGTAAAATACTGAAAATTATCAGTGAGATATTTCCTGATATCACTCATTGTTATGACGTGTTGTCATCTGTGAGATACTCCCAACATCACTCACTGTGCCAGAACTACCAAATAGTTTAAATGTTCAAAAAGAAAATTTGATTGCTGGAGTGTGATATTGAAAGACATCATCATAATAAGTGAGAAAATTCCATATATATTTTCTTATCAATGACTATTTATTTCGATATCACACTCCGAAGTCTTCTCCTCTGAAACCACTGACCGGATTTTAATATAGTTTAATCTGATTTGTTCCTTTGATGTTTTTAGCTATACTCGCCTTGATTTGTTCCTTTGATGTTTTTAGCTATACTGGCCAAAGGCCAGAAGAGCTTATGCCATGGCATTGTGTCCATCGTGCGTGCGTCCGTAAACAATTGCTTGTGAACGCGATAAAGTCTTAAGTTTTGATTGTATCTCAACCAAACTTAGATAGTAGTTAAATATTGATGAGAGCTCGGTTCCTTTCGAAAACCAGCCAGATCCGCCCATAGAAGACTTGATTATGGCCCTTGAAATTGTCAAAATTGCTATAATAGAGCTTGTGAACACAATAGAGGCTCCATTTACTATCTCATCTTCACCAAACTTAGATAGTAGTTAAATATTGATGAGAGCTTGGTTTCTTTCGAAAACCAGCCAGATTTGCCCTTTCATGACTGGATTATGGCCCTTGAAATTGTCAAAATTTCTATAATACAGCTTGTGAACACAATAGACCTTCCGTTTCTTATCTGCCCTTCACCAAACTTGGATAGTAGTTAAATATTGATGAGAGCTTGGTTCCTTTCGAAAACCAGCCATTTTGAGGTCATGCTCCAGTGATGTTGAGCAACACATCTTTTGGCAAACATTATACATTTAAAAAAAATCAAAGCTTCTTCACTTGAATCTCAATTCTTATTACAAAAGTTCAATTTTATAACTCTTATTCCACCATACACGACTGTTATTGTTTTTGCAAACAATGAAAAAGCAGACAAGCCATCTCGCCTGAATTATCATTGCTTGCCGCTCTGATACTGGAATAAAGAAATTATCTCTGGAACATGTTGTATTAAAATGCCTCCGGTTATGAAATTGAAAACCTTTAAATAGAGAGAACAGAATATCCCATTTTGAGAATTTGGCAGAATAAGGGTTAATAAAAAAGTATTGGGATTTTTTCTTTCAGCAAGCATGTGATTTTGGTGGACCACGAAAAGAATTCTTTCGATTGATCCAGCTTGAATTGAAAGAGAAATACTTTGATAATGGTTTACGAGATTTGTTGGCTGCAGATTATAAGACAGTTGGAATCATTCTTGGTATGTTGTTTCATCTATCGGTCAGCCTGACATACAGATATTTATACATGTTTAAGAAATAATAAATTCATATGAGTAATCTATTATGAATTGTCAAGTAAATCAGATCATGAGGCCATTAAGAAAAGTGATCTATTTACCAACATTTCAACTCCTAACTGTTGTCTAAATTACGATAGATCACTTTTATGAATTTATTATTCCTATTCTGATATGTCTGTAGTTTAAAAACCACAACAAAGAAACGGACAACAAATTATCCCCATAGCATGTTCAAGTTCACAGTGCGTGTTGAGATCATTTTGGCTTTTGCATTTACCTCCTAGGTTTTATGAAAATGGTGTATCGCTGCAGGAAAACATTTTCAATAATTAATCATATGTCATTAGCTCGACTATTCGAAGAATATGAGAGCTTTACTACTCGAATCGGCGTCTCCGTCTCCGTCGGCGTCCGGTTTAAGATTTAGGGCAAGTTGGCATTTTCATTCATAAGTAATTGTGCTAGGGCTTATAGTTACATCTTTTATCTTTCTTCACATTGAATGCTAAAGATGCTGAGTGTGACCTTCCTTTTGGGGAAAAAAACATGATTTTCGGTGGTTAAAGTTTTAGGGCAAGTTGGATTTTTTTTTTTTTTTTTCTCAATAAGTACTTGTGCTAGGGCTTTCATATTTGGAATATAATTACATCTAATACCTTTCTTCATATCGTATGCTGAAGATTCTGAGTGAGACCTTCTTTTTGGGGTAAAAGACATGATTTTGGGTGGTTAAAGTTTTAGGGCAAGTTGGCATTTTCATTTAATTTTTAATTTTTCTCAATAAGAATTTGTGCTAGGGCTTTAATATTTAGAATATAGTTACATCTTATACCTTTCTTCACATTGAATGCTGAAGATGCTGAGTGTGACCTTCTTTTTGGAGTAAAAAACATGATTTTCTGTGGTTAAAGTTTTAGGGCAAGTAGGATTTTATTTTATTTTTTTAACTTTTTCTGAATAAGTACTTGTGCTAGGGCTTTCATATTTGGAATATAATTACATCAAATACGTTTCTTCATATTGTATGCTGAAGATTCTGAGTGTGATCTTCTTTTTGAAGTAAAAGACATGCTTTTGGGTGGTTAAAGTTTTAGGGCAAGTTGGCATTTTCATTTAATTTTTTAATTTTTCTCAATAAGTACTTGTGTTAGGTCTTTCATATTTGGAATATAATGACATATAATACCTTTCTTCACATTGTATGTTGAAGATGCTGAGTGTGACTTTTAGGGGGTAAAAAACATGACTTTTGTTTGATTTTGAGAATTTTAGATAAATTCATAATTTTTGGTTACATTCCTTTCTAATTGTGATCATTCATTTATCAAATATAACTCTTCAACATATCAAACGGGTTTTGCATGGTGTCAGACATTTGGAAAACCTTTTTTTAGCTCACCTGAGCTTTGCTCAAGGTGAGTTATTGTGATCGCCTTTTGTCCGGCGTCCGTCGTGCGTCGTGCGTCGTGCGTCAACTTCTTCTCCTCAGTAACCAGTGGGTCAATTTGGATGAAACTTCACAGAAAGCATCCTCTCAATGACCTCACCAGAATTCCTTCAAATTTTTGGGATCCATGCAAAATTCTGGTTTCCATGGCAACGAAACTGAAAAAACTTCAAAATTCTTCTTCTCCCAAACTGGTTGGCAGATTTTCAAATAATTTTGTAGAAATGTTCCTTAGATGACCCTCTATCAGATTCCTTCAAGCCATGTTGATTGGTCGAAAAACATGGCCGCCAGGGGGGGCGGGGCTATTTTGCCTTATATGGCTATAGTGAAGACTTAAAAAATCTTCTCCTCCGAAAGTGTCAGGCCGATTTTCAAATAATTTTGTAGAAATGTTCCTTGGGTGACCCTCTATCAGATTCCTTCAAGCCATGTTGATTGGTCGAAAAACATGGCCGCCAGGGCGGGGCTATTTTGCCTTATATGGCTATAGTGCAAATTTAAAAAATCTTCTCCTCCAAAAGTGTCAGGCCGATTTTCAAATAATTTTGTAGAAATGTTCCTTGGGTGACCCTCTATCAGAATCCTTCAAGCCATGTTGATTGGTCAAAAAACATGGCCGCCAGGGGGCGGGGCTATTTTGCCTTTTATGGCTATAGTGAACACTTAAAAAATCTTCTCCTCCATAAGTGTCGGGCCGATTTTTAAATAATTTTGTAGAAATGTTCCTTGGGTGACCCTCTATCAGATTCCTGCAAGCCATGTTGATTGGTCGAAAAACTTGGCTGCCAGGGGGCGGGGCTATTTTGCCTTATATGGCCAAAGTGAAAACTTAAAACATCTTCTCCTCCGAAAGTGTGTGGCTGATTTTCAAATAATTTTGTAAAAACGTTCCTTGGATGACCCTCTATCAGATTCCTTCAAGCCATGTTGATTGGTCGAAAAACATGGCCGCCAGGGGGGCGGGGCTATTTTGCCTTATATGGCTATAGTGAAAACTTAAAAAATCTTCTTCTCCGAAAGTGTCAGACCGATTTTCAAATAATTTTGTAGAAATGTTCCTTGGATGACCCACTTTCAGATTCCTTCAAGCCATGTTGATTGGTAAAAAAACATGGCCGCCAGTGGGCAGGGCTATTTTGCCTTATATGGCTATAGTGAAAACTTAAAACATCTTCTCCTCCAAAAGTGTCTGGCCGATTTTCAAATAATTTTGTAGAAATGTTCCTAGGGTGACTCTCTATCAGATTCCTTCAATCCAAGTTGATTGGTCGGAAACTATGGCTGCCAGGGGGCGGGGCTTATATAGCTAAAGTGAAAAAAAAATATTAGGTGAGCGATTCCAGGGCCATCATGGCCCTCTTGTTTAAGATTTTGCTAATTTTGTCAGTTTTAACATTGGCGTTTAGCTCAACGTTAAAGTTACATCATTCAAATCACTTCATACTTCACACATTTATTAAGGACCATCGTAAAATTAGGTTAGATAACCTCATTGTATCTTAAATATGGAGTAATGGCCCTTGATTGACTTAGGAAATTTTATTTTTAAATTATATATATTTAAATGTATGTATCTATTCAGTTGCTTTTACATATAGTGTATATAATATGATTTAATAGTACTTAAGTGCAATTTAATGAAATAGTGCTTTATGTGAATAAGCGGCATATAGTCGAGCGCGCTGTCCTCCGACAGCTCTTGTTTTTATTAGCTTGTCTATTCGAAGAATAAGGGGAGCTATTGTAGACACGTCGCCGTTGCTGTTGGTTAAAGTTTTTGTGAAAGCTAGCATTTACCCTTATAACTTACATACGCCTAGGCCAATGATCTTCAAACTTGGTCTGGACATACTTCATAGCAAGTTGGTGATGCCTACACAGTTGGAAGTTAGTAGGTCAAAGCTGAAGGTCACTGTAACTTTCTATATAGAAACATGGTTAAAGTTTTTGTGCAAGCTAGCATTTACCCTTATAACTAACATACACCTAGGCCTATGGTCATTAAACTTTGTATGGATATTCTTCATAGCAAGTTGGGGATGCCTATAAACTTTGGAGTCAGTAGGTCAAAGGTCAAGGTCACTGTGACCTTCTATATGGAAACTGTTCAGGGTTAAAGTTTTCGTGCAAGCTAGCATTTACCCGTATAACTAACATTCACTTAGGCCTGTGCTCTTCAAGTTGGAGTTACTAGGTCAAAGGTCAAGGTCACTGTGACCTTTCTGTAAAAAAACAGTTAATGGTTAAAGTTTTTGTGAAAGCTAGCATTTACCCTTATAACTTACATACGCCTAGGCCTATGATCTTCAAACTTGGAATGGACATACATGACATAGCAAGTTGGTGATGCCTAGAGAGTTTGGAGTCAATAGGTCAAAGGTCAAGTTCACTGTGACCTTCAATACAGAAACATTCCTTGCCTTAAAACTACTGATTGCTTAGGCCTATGACCCTGAAACTTAGTTTGGGTAATGGTCATGATCAGCACTTGACTCAAACAGATCATGGGATCATAAGGTCAAAGGTCAAGGTCACTTTGCACCTTGCAATTACTTTTAACTAGTTGCATATGGTGCAACTTCTTGCACTATGGTTAAAGGTTTGCGTGCAACTACATTAAGAGCTCATATCTTAGTAACTACTTGATGCATTCTATTTAAACGTTATAAACCCTTCCTAACCATCACACCTATGAAAATAATCAAGTTAAATAACTCTATCCTGCATATAATGCAAATTATCACCCTTTAAGACATTGTGGTTAATGTTAAGCATGCAACTACATTAGAGTCCATTATCTCAGTAATCAAATAAGCGGTGAAATAGTCGAGCATGCTGTCCTCCGACAGCTCTTTGTTTCTCTAACACTTACACTTCAAACAGTAATGAGTAGGAGTTGTAGTAGTTTAAACAGTTCAGTGCAATAGCCAAATGTGGGTAATTATACATATGGGGATAGAAGAATAGATCATCTTTAAGATTGTTCTTTGTCACCAAAGCTTGCAAATCTTGTTAGAATATTATTTATTTTTGCAATTCTGTTTGCCCTTTTCAACAATTTTTCTGTAATTATAGAAGTTTGATTATTGGCCAGTACTCGGGCGATCAATTTAGGGCCATCTTTGGCCTCTTGTTTTAATGAGGTCTTTGTTCCATCAAAAACAATCATTAACTAGAATTGCGCAATCGATGGCAAGCCATTGCATATCCACGCACATACTTGTTGACCCCTAACGAGAATTTTCTACTCATCATCCTGTTCAATATGATATGCTACATGACCATGTTCTGAAAATTTCTGTTTTTGTCCCCTGTCCACTCCACCAGGGGAACAATTAAAATGTGAAAAAGTATTGTGCACTCCTCAGACCATTCAGCTATCATTTCCCAAAGTTTGAAGTTTCTAATAGTTTGGGAGGAGTTCCTTGCTAAGAAGGACAGATGCTACTTTTTACCCCTTTTTGACCACACAATGACCACCCAATGACCCCCAATTTGACCGCAAAGGTAAAATTGTAATTGAAGAATGGTCTGGGAGGAGTTCCTTGCTAAAGACGTACAGATGCGCGGGGATAATCAGAATTGAAAGTCATTGTTAACAGCATGCACACACACACATGTAGTAAAGGATGAGTTTGGTTTGTACCAAAATGCTATTAGAAAATATTGGCCCAAAAAATAGAAAATTATGTATTAACAAGCAACTGTCATTTATTACAGCCTTGACCATTCTTCAGAATGGTAAATTACCGACATTTCTTTCCCCTGAAGTGGTGGAGGAGATTGTCAAAACTGAAGAACCACAGTCCTTAGCAGTGAAGAAGCTGAGGGAAGGGTTTAATGTTCTTGGAATGTATGATGTAAGTTTCAGATATATTTTTAGCTCACTTGAGCTTTGCTCAAGGTGAGTTATTGTGATCACCTTTTGTCCGGCGTCCGTCGTGCGTCGTGCGTCAACTTCTTCTCCTCAGTAACCAGTGGGTCAATTTGGATGAAACTTCACAGAAAGCATCCTCTCAATGACCTCACCAGAATTCCTTCAAATTTTTGGGATCCATGCAAAACTCTGGTTTCCATGGCAACGAAACCGAAACCCCACACTTCAAAATTCTTCTTCTCCCAAATTCGTTGGCAGATTTTCAAATAATTTTGTAGAAATGTTCCTTGGATGACCCTCTATCAGATTCCTTCAAGCCGTGTTGATTGGTCGAAAAACATGGCCGCCAGGGGGGGGGGGGGGGGGGGGGGGGGGCGGGGCTATTTTGCCTTATATGGCTATAGTGAAAACTTAAAAAATCTTCTCCTCCGAAAGTGTAAGGCCGATTTTCAAATAATTTTGTAGAAATGTTCCTTGGGTGACCCTCTATCAGATTCATTCAAGCCATGTTGATTGGTCGAAAAACATGGCCGCCAGGGGGGGCGGGGCTATTTTGCCTTATATGACTATAGTGCAAACTTAAAAAAATCTTCTCCTCCAAAAGTGTCAGGCCGATTTTTAAATAATTTTGTAGAAATGTTCCTTGGGTGATCCTTTATCAGATTCCTTCAAGCCATGTTGATTGCTCAAAAAAACATGGCCGCCAGGGGACGGGGCTATTTTGCCTTTTATGGCTATAGTGAAAACTTAAAAAATCTTCTCCTCCATAAGTGTCAGGCTGATTTTCAAAAAAAATTGTAGAAATGTTCCTTGGGTGACCCTCTATCAGATTCCTTCAAGCAATGTTGATTGGTCGAAAAACATGGCCGCCAGGGGGCGGGGGCTATTTTGCCTTATATGGCCAAAGTGAAAACTTAAAAAATCTTCAACATCTTCTCCTCTGTAACCAGTGGGTCAATTGGGATGAAACTTCACAGAAAGCATCCTCTTAATGACCTCACCAGAATTCATTCAAATTTTAGGGATCCATGCAGAATTCTGGTTTCCATGGCAACGAAACGAAAAAAAAATCAAAATTCTTCTTCTCCCAAAGTGGTTGGCAGATTTTCAAATAATTTTGTAGAAATGTTCCTTGGATGACCCTCTACCAGATTCCTTCAAGCCATGTTGATTGGTCAAAAAACATGGCCGCCAGGGGGGCGGGGCTATTTTGCCTTATATGGCTATAGTGCAAACTTAAAAATTCTTCTTCTCCAAAAGTATCGGCCCGATTTTCAAATAATTTTGTAGAAATGTTTCTTGGATGACCCACTTTCAGATTCCTTCAAGCCATGTTGATTGGTCAAAAAACATGGCCGCCAGTGGGCAGGGCTATTTTGCATTATATGGCTATAGTGAAAACTTAAAAAATCTTCTCCTCCAAAAGTATCCGGCCAATTTTCAAATAATTTTGTAGAAATTTTCTTAGGGTGACCCTCTATTAGATTCCTTCAAGCCAAGTTGATTGGTTGGAAACTATGGCTGCCAGGGGGCGAGGCTTATATAGCTTAAGTGAAAAAAAAATAAAAAATCAGGTGAGCGATTCAAGGGCCATCATGGCCCTCTTGTTTAGCTTACCTGAGAACGAAGTGGTCAAGGTGAGCTACATGTATTGCGATCACCTTTTGTCTGTTGTCCGTCCGTCGTGCGTCATCAACAATTCCCTTGGTAACACTCTACAGGCAACATTTTGCATCCAATCTTCATGAAAGTTTATCAGAACATACATCTTCATCAAATCTTAGACAAGTTTGAAACTGGGTCATGTGGGGTCAAAAACTAGGTCACTAGGTCAAATTGAACTTGGGTCGATAAGTCAAATTGAAAGAAAATCTTGTTAAGACTTTGGAAGTCGCATTTTTAACTTGAGCATGTTGAAACTTTGTCAGAATGTTTGTCTTAATGATATCTAGGCTAAGTTTGAATATTGGTCTAGTCGGATCAAAAAATAGGTCACTAAGGCAAGTTTGAGAAAAATCTTGTTAACACTGTAGATATTGTAATTTTTACTTCAGCAACTTGAAACTTTGTAAGAATATTTGTCTTGATAATAGCTAAGCCAAGCATGAATATGGGTCATGTCAGGTCTAGATCTAGGTCACTAGGCCAACTTAAAGAAAAATCTTGTTAACATTTCTTGAGCCGTATCTTTTAATTGAGCATGTTGAAACTTTGTCAGAATGTTTGTCTTGATTATATCTAGGCCAAGGTTAAATATGAGTCATTTCTGGTCAAAAACAAGGTCACTTGGCCAAATTGAAGGACAATCTTGTTAACACTCTGGAAGCTGCATTTTTAACTTGAGCATGTTGAAACTTTTTAAGAATGTTTGTCTTGATGATATCTAGGCCAAACACAAATATGGGTCATGTCAGGTCAAAAACTAAGTCACTGGGCCAAATTTGAGAAAAAATCTATTTAACACTCGAGAGACTTCTGCAGCTTGAAACTTTGTCAGAATGTTTGTCTTGATGATATGGAGCGATACTTGCCCTCTTGTATAAGCTTACCTGACTGCAAAATGAGTAATTGTGGTTGGTATGACAAATAACATTGCATAACTCAGGTGAGCGATCAAGAGCCATCATGGCCCTCTTGTCCAAATACTGTATGAGAAGGTACATTTTTAGCTCACCGTCGCCAACAATTTCTTAAATCAACAACTCCTCCTAAACCACATAGCTAATTTCACTTAAATGTTCCTTACATGATCCCCTTTAAAACATTGTCCAAATAATTGTATTTCATACACAATTGTGGTTGCCATGGCAACGAAAAGGAAAACATTAAAATTCTTCTTGACAGAAACTACTGGCCTTATTTAAAAACAATTTCACATAATTGATCCTTGGGTGAAGCCATTGTGAGGCTGGGGATGGTTTTCCATATATGGTTATTGTAAAAAAATCTTCTCATACGAAAACTGCTCACCAGATTTCAATATGATTTGGCAGAAATGTTCCTTGGGTGACCTTCTACCAAGATTGTTCAAGCCGTTATGATTCGTCAAAAAGCATGGCCGCCAGGGGCGCCCGGCTGCACTTGATTTTCCATATTTGACAAAGTAAAAGTTGCCTATATTGTTTAACACTTTATTCCAGTATTTTTAGCACGAGTGTTTGAGAATAGTCTGAGATATTGCAGTCACCCTTTCGTCGGTGTACACAATTTGTCTAGCTTGTCCAGAACATAACTTTCTAAGTATTAAAGATATTCAAGTGAAATTTCGTATATGAATATAGGCCAGTTTGAGGAAGTGCAGTGTACAAGAACCATAACTCTAGCATCAATAATGTTTGGATTATCCAACTTCTTTTATGTTAAAAATTGCTTGTCTGGGCCATAACCTTTTAAGTATTAAAGATATTCAAATGGCCAATGACAGGAAGTGCAGTGTGCAAGCAGAGTAACTCTAGCTTCAATAATCTTTTAGTTAATGCCATTTTTGGCCGAATTGCAACATAAATGCGATCTATGGATTGACGATTTCTGTCCATATATCAGTCCATCCATCTGGCGTCAACATTTTGTTAATCTTTGTGTTTAGGTCCATATCTCTACTTGTCACAGGTCAATGAGATTCAACATGTGACTTAACCTTGATGAGTCCTGCATGGTTATCTACTCTGTTAGAAAATCTTTATAAACTTTACTGCAATATGATATGTCACACAGTCATGATTTGTGTCAGGAACAGTCAACTTTAACCCTGTACTTCATAGATACTAATTATTTTGCACCAATGAAACATTGTTAGGTTAACTGACCGCAATATATAACTGCAAAATTGTACAAAAGGCATTAAACTCCATTCAATCAATTGACCTTTTTGTATTTCCTTTAAATAAATTTTATTTTTCAGTTGTTCATGGGTCTTCCAGTGCTGAAATTCCTCCTTCAGTCATCAGCGATTGTCATCACTATGAAGAGAGTGGTAACCATGTTAAAACCAAATTTCTCAGCAGAAGGAAGTAACGCCATTCAGTATGAAAAAGATGTTTACGGTCTTTTCATTAAGTACATGAGAGAAGTAACAGGTATCTTTTTAAGTCATAGAATACATTTGAAATATGTTTTACCAATGAAGGACACTTTCTATAAAAAGTCAAACCTGACTTAAGCAGCAATCGAAGGAAAGGCAAAATGTTGGCTGCTTAAGGCAGGTGGCTGAAATTGTCATTTTAGTAAATTATCAAGTGGCTGCTTAAACCAAGTTGTTGCTTAAACAAGGTGACTGTTATAGCTGGTTGGACAGTAAAAATTAAGTATGATGTTATCTCAATTACATTTCCCAGAGGACTGGGCTTGTTTTCCTTATATGTATATATATTGAAAACTAATTAAGAATCTTCTTGTCCAAAATTACTGGCCTGATTTAAAAAATAATTTGGCACAAATGTTCCTCTGGTGATCCTCTATCAAGATTGTTCAAATAATTCCAATCCGTTAAAAAACATGGCCGCCAGGGGGTGGGGCTTGTTTTCCTTTTATGTACAAATAGTAAATGTTTTAAAATACTTGTACAAAAGCACTGGCCTAATTTGAAAATAATTTGGCACAAATGCTCCTTGGATGACCCTTTACCAAGATTGTCCAAATTATTTTTATCAGTTGATAAACATGGCCATTGGGTGTGGCTCATTTTGCTTAAATGTATGAAGATTCAATTTTAAAAACTTTTAAAGTTCTATTAAATCAGGTGAGCGATATAGGACCATCATGGTCCTCTTGTTAAGTAATTTTCAGAAATTTAGCAGTTTGATAATGGGCCATTGATCAGGTGATAGATTTATGGCCATCTTGTCCCTCTTATTTGTGTCAAGGTCCTACTATGCATATTACACACTCAACTCTTGTTTATTTTTGCAAAACTAATTTTAAACACTTGCTCTGATCTAAACTTCAGCTGGAAGAAGAGGCAACATAACACTGTCCAGTATACTGCAGTTTGTTACAAGCACAGACGAAGAACCAGTTCTTGGGTTTAAGATACAGCCATCTATACAGTTTTGTGAAGTCATTGATGGATTTTTGCCAACTGCTAGTACTTGTGTGAATTCTTTGACAATACCTTGACCTACTCAAAATATCAGATTGCCCGAACGTGAACAAGTATTCAATCTGTATGACTATGCCTTTTCGAATACATTTTATGGGTTACATTAACAAGGATGATAGTAACTAACTTATGTACGGATACAAAGAAACCTGCAAAAGAAGAAGAGTGAAAGGATATTGTCACTGTGATCATAATAACCCTCTTGTAACTTAACTGTTTTCATTATAGAATACTTATACATACTTCTGGAGAGCAGAGATAGTATTTAGTTGTAAAGCTACATTTCTGAATTATGATGTCTCATTTATTTTGCATTTTCCTGCCTCTGCAGCAGATATTGAAAAGATTAAGTAAAAAAGAGCTATTGCTTATAAACAACAGTTTGCTTGTATGTCCCTATCTTGGGGGAGGGGCACATATACTTGCTCTTGTCTGTATGTATGTATGTATGTACGAGGGTTGTTTTAAAAAATTCCAGAAAAGTACCATATCACTTTTAATAATTAATATTAAATATTAAATGCATCTCTTTATGTTTATGTATTACAAACATCGCACATTTTATAATCGAAGAAGCAATGTCATTTTAATGTGAGTGGGGCAGCTACAAATAACACATAAATGTTTTACTTAAAAAGCCACACACCAGTTGTTGTTGGAAAACTACCTCATAATTGAATCTTCTCAAAATACTATCCTGCATTCGTAACACAATTTTCCCATTTATGTACCCATGATTTATAACAAGTTCTGAAATGTATAGTGGGTATTTTCTGTATGTATTTGTCCACTATCATAAAAGCGAAGATGCTTGGATCAAAGTTTGATGACGTTGACAACCTGCCCATGGTAGTGCACAAATGCATACGGAAAATTCTTACTAAGCATTTTAGAACTTGTTATATTTGTAGCTGCCCCGCTCACATTGACATGACATTGCTACTTTGATTATAGAATGTGCAATATTTGTAATACATAAACATAAAGAGATGCATTTAATAAAATATACTTGAAAGTCATTACTGTCAACATTTCCTTAAAAATATTGATTATTAGATATTTAAAAGTGATATGGCACTTTTCTGGTAACTTTTAAAACACCACTTGTATGTATGTTTGAAATATTGCATGTTTTTCACACAGAGAACAATTACTAAACTATAAAAGTTGTTGTAGTTTTGAAGTGTTACATGTTTTTCACACAGACACAATTACCAAACCGTAAAAAGTGTTGTAGTTTTGAAGTATTACATTTTTTTCACACATAGAGCAATTACCCAACTATAAAAGTTGTTGTAGTTTTGAAGTATTACATTTTGTTCACACACAGCAATTACCAAACTATAAAAGTTGTTGTAGTTTTAAAGTATTACATGTTTTGCACACAGAGAGCAATTACCAAACTATGAAAGTTGTTGTAGTTTTGAAGTATTACATATTTTGCACTCAGAGCAATTACCAACCTATAAAAGTTGTTGTAGTTTTTAAGTGTTACATGTTTTTCACACATCGAGCAATTACCAAACTATAAAAGTTGTTGTAGGTTTGAAGTGTTAATACTATAAAATTTGTTGTAGTTTTGAAGTATTACATTTTTTTCACACATAGAGCAATTACCAAACTACAAAAGTTGTTGTAGTTTTGAAGTGTTATATGTTTTGCACACAGAGAGCAATATCCAAACTATAAAAGTTGTTGTAGTTTTGAAGTGTTACATGTTTTGCACACAGACAGCAATAACCAAAATTTAAAAGTTGTTGTAGTTTTGAAGTGTTACATTTTTTGCACACAGAGAGCAATTACCAAACTATAAAAGTTGTTGTAGTTTTGAAGTGTTACATGTTTTGCACACAGAGAGCAATATCCAAACTATAAAAGTTGTTGTAGTTTTGAAGTGTTACATGTTTTGCACACAGAGAGCAATTACCAAACTACAAAAGTTGTTGTAGTTTTGAAGAGTTACATGTTTTGCACACAGAGAGCAATTACCAAACTACAAAAGTTGTTGTAGTTTTGAAGTGTTACATGTTTTGCACACATAGAGAAATTACCAAACTACAAAAGTTGTTGTAGTTTTAGAAGAGTTACATATTTTTCACACAGAGAGCAATTACCAAACTATAAAAGTTGTTGTAGTTTTGAAGTGTTACATGTTTTGCACACAGAGAGCAATTACCAAACTACAAAAGTTGTTGTAGTTTTGAAGTGTTACATGTTTTGCACACAGAGAGCAATTTCCAAACTACAAAAGCTGTTGTATTTTTGAAGTGTTACATGTTTTGCACACAGAGAGCAATTACTATAAAAGTTGTTGTAGTTTTAGAAGAGTTACATATTTTTCACATCTAGAGCAATTATCAAACTATAAAAGTTGTTGTGGTTTTGAAGTATTACATTTTGTTCACACATAGAGAAATTACCAAACTATAAAAGCTGTTGTAGTTTTAAAGTGTTACATGTTCTGCACACATAGAGAAATATCCAAACTATAAAAGTTGTTGTAGTTTTGAAGTGTTATATGTTTTGCACACAGAGAGCAATTACCAAACTATAAAAGTTGTTGTAGTTTTGAAGTGTTACATGTTTTGCACACATAGAGAAATATCCAAACTATAAAAGTTGTTGTAGTTTTGAAGTGTTACATGCTCACAGAGAGCAATTACCAAACTATAAAAGTTGTTGTAGTTTTGAAGTGTTACATGCTCACAGAGAGCAATTACCAAACTATAAAAGTTGTTGTAGTTTTGAAGTGTTACATGCTCACAGAGAGCAATTACCAAACTATAAAAGCTGTTGTAGTTTTGAAGTGTTACATGTTCTGCACACATAGAGAAATATCCAAACTATAAAAGTTGTTGTAGTTTTGAAGTGTTACATGTTCTGCACACATAGAGAAATATCCAAACTATAAAAGTTGTTGTAGTTTTGAAGTGTTACATGTTTTGCACACAGAGAGCAATTACCAAATTACAAAAGTTGTTGTAGTTTTGAAGTGTTACATGTTCTGCACACATAGAGAAATATCCAAACTATAAAAGTTGTTGTAGTTTTGAAGTGTTATATGTTTTGCACACAGAGAGCAATTACCAAACTACAAAAGTTGTTGTAGTTTTGAAGTGTTACATGCTCACAGAGAGCAATTACCAGACTATAAAAGCTGTTGTAGTTTTGAAGTGTTACATGTTCTGCACACATTGAGAAATATCCAAACTATAAAAGTTGTTGTAGTTTTGAAGTGTTACATGCTCACAGAGAGCAATTACCAAACTATAAAAGTTGTTGTAGTTTTGAAGTGTTACATGTTTTTCACACATAGAGAAATATCCAAACTATAAAAGTTGTTGTAGTTTTGAAGTGTTACATGTTTTGCACACATAGAGAAATATCCAAACTATAAAAGTTGTTGTAGTTTTGAAGTGTTACATGTTTTGCACACAGAGAGCAATTACCAAACTATAAAAGTTGTTGTAGTTTTGAAGTATTACATTTTGTTCACATATAGAGAAATTACCAAACTATAAAACTTGTTGTAGTTTTGAAGTGTTACATGTTCTGCACACAGAGAGCAATTACCAAACTATAAAAGTTGTTGTAGTTTTGAAATATTACATGTTTTGCACACAGAGAGCAATTACCAAACTATAAAAGTTGTTGTAGTTTTGAAATATTACATGTTTTGCACACAGAGAGCAATTACCAAACTATAAAACTTGTTGTAGTTTTGAAGTATTACATTTTGTTCACATATAGATAAATAACCAAACTATAAAACTTGTTGTAGTTTTGAAGTGTTACATGTTTTGCACACAGAGAGCAATTACCAAACTATAAAAGTTGTTGTAGTTTTGAAATATTACATGTTTTGCACACAGAGAGCAATTACCAAACTATAAAAGTTGTTGTAGTTTTGAAGTGTTACATGTTTTGCACACAGAGAGCAATTACTATAAAAGTTGTTGTAGTTTTAGAAGAGTTACATATTTTTCACACAAAGAGCAATTATCAAACTATAAAAGTTGTTGTAGTTTTGAAGTATTACATTTTGTTTACACATAGAGAAATTACCAAGCTATAAAAGTTGTTGTAGTTTTAGAAGAGTTACATATTTTTCACACAGAGAGCAATTATCAAACTATAAAAGTTGTTGTAGTTTTGAAGTATTACATTTTGTTCACACATAGAGCAATTACCAAACTATAAAAGTTGTTGTAGTTTTGAAGTGTTATATGTTTTACACACAGAGAGCAATTATGAAACTATAAAAGTTGTTGTAGTTTTGAAGTGTTACATGTTCTGCACACATAGAGCAATTACCAAACTATAAATTGTTGTAGTTTTGAAGTGTTACATTGTGTTCACACATAGAGAAATATCCAGACTATAAAAGTTGTTGTAGTTTTGAAGTGTTATATGTTTTTCACACAGAGAGCAATTACCAAACTGTAAAAGTTGTTGTAGTTTTGAAGTGTTACATGCTCACAGAGAGCAATTACCAAACTATAAAAGTTGTTGTAGTTTTGAAGTGTTACATGCTCACAGAGAGCAATTACCAAACTATAAAAGCTGTTGTAGTTTTGAAGTGTTACATGTTCTGCACACAGAGAGCAATTACCAAACTATAAATTGTTGTAGTTTTGAAGTGTTACATGTTTTGCACACAGAGAGCAATTACTATAAAAGTTGTTGTAGTTTAAGGGTGACAAGAGAAATGTAAAAGAAGTGGTCATTTTAAGCACCGGTATCACAACATGGAGTAAGTTGTCTGAGATAAAAGTGTGAAAAGCTTGTATTCCAAACTTGTGTGTGCATAGGCTTATTATTTTGGACTGATTGACAGTTATGTTTACAAGATCATGTATTATGAAATATTTCTTTCCCATTTTTGAAATGGCTTTAAGCTCACCATAGCATGAAGTGGTCAAGGTGGGTTATTGTGATCGTCTTGCGTCCGGCGTCCTGGGGACGGGGCTATTTTACCTCATATGGCTATAGTGAAAACTATAAAAACCTTCTCCGACGAAAATGTCAGGCCGATTTCCAAATAATTTTGTAGAAATGTTCCTAGGATGACCCTCCATCAGATTTCACCAAGCCATGTTGATTGGTCTTAAAATATGGGTGCCAGGGGGGTGGGGCTATTAGCCTTATATTAGCTTTAGTGAAAACTTTAAAAATCTTCTCCCAAACTATTTTGCTGAATTTCAAATAATTTTGCAGAAATGTTCCTTGGGTGACACTCTACTAGATTCCTTTGATTTAATTATGCCTAATGGCAGTAGAGCGATACTGGTACTCTTGGGCCTCTTGTATTAACTGACCTCACCACAACATGAGTTACTTTGGTTGACTGTGTGGTAGGCATGATAAATCACATTGCATAAGTCAGGTGAGCGATCCAGGGTTATCATGGCCGTCATCCGTTTGTCAACATCTTCTCCTCAGTAACCAGTGGGTCAATTGGGATGAAACTCCATGCAGAATTCTGGTTTCTATGGCAACCAAATAAACTTTAAAATTCTTCTTCTCCCAAACCAGTTTGCTGATTTTCAAATACTTTCGTAGAAATTTTTCTTGGATGACCTTCTATCAGATTCCCTCAAGCCATGTTGATTGGTAAAAGAACCATGGCTACCAGGGGATGGGGCTGTTTTGCCTAATATGGCTATAGTGAAAACTTTAAAATCTTCACCTCCCTAAGTGTCTAGCCGATTTTCAAATAATTTTGTAGAAATGTTCCTAGGGTGACACTGTATCAGATTTCTTTAAGCCATGTTGATTGTTTGAAAAACATGGCCGCCAGGGGGCGGGGCTACTTTGCCTTATATGGCTATAGTGAAAACTTAAAAAATCTTCACGATGAAATTTGTGGCAGATTTTCAAATAATTTTGTAGAAGTGTTCCTTGGGTGACCCTCTATCATATTTTTCAAGCCATGTTGATTGGTCGAAAATCATGGCCGCCAGGGGGCAGGCCTGTTTTGCCTTATATGGATACAGTGAAAACTTAAAGAAATCTTCTCCAACAGTGTCGGCCGATTTTCAAGTACTTTTGTAGAAATGTTCTTAGGGTAACCAACTATCAGATTCCTTCAAGGCATGTTGATTGGTCGAAAACTATGGCCACCAGGGGGCGGGCTATTTTGCATTAAATGCATAAAAGTAAAAATCTTCTCCTCCGAAAGTGCCGGGCCGATTCCTTCAAACCATGTTGATTGGTTAAAAAACATGGCTGCCAAGGTCAGGGCTGTTTTGCCCTCCCTATATGGCTAAAGTGAAAACTTAAAAATCTTCTCTGACAAAAGTTTCGGCTGATTTTGATAAAATGTTGTAGAAATGTTTCTTGGGTGACTCTCTATCAGATTCCTCCAAGCCATGTTGATTGGTTTTAAAATATGGCTGCTAGGGGGGGTGGGGTTGTTAGTATTATATTGGTTTTAGTGAACACTTTAAAAATCTCTGATTTTCAAATAATTTTGCGGAAATATTCATTGGGTGAGAATCTACAAGATTCCTTCAAGCCATGTTCATTGGGGCTGGGGCTGTTTGATTATTAGTCCCCTACCAGTCGAAGACCAGTTTGGGGACTATAGGTTTGGTCTATTTCGTCTGTCCGTCTGTCTGTGTGTCAGTCCCACCAAATCTTGTCCGGTCCACATATTAACCATGCATCATAGGATTTCCAAGAAACTTAGCACAAAAGTTCACCATGATGAGGTGGGGTGTCATGCTCAAAACCCAGGCCTGTACCTCAAATGTCAAGGTCACACTTAGAGGTCAAAGGTCAAAATGAGTAATATTTGATAGGACTACCTTGTCCTGCCCACATTTCAACCATGCAGGCGTGTCGCACTTTGTGACTTAGAGGTCAAAGGTCAAAATGAGTACTGTTTAATAGGACTACCTTGTCCGGCTCACATCTCAACCATGCATCATTGGTTTCCCTAGTTACTAGGCACACATGTTCACCTCAAATGTTAAGGTATCACTTAGAGGTCAAAGGTCAAAATGATTACTGTTTGATAGGACTATTACTTGTCCGACCCGCATCTAAACCATGCATTATAGGATTTCCATGAAACTTGGCACAAACGTTCACTATGATGAGGCAGCATGTCGCTCTCAAGACCAAGGCCTGTACCTCAAATGTCAAGGTCACAATTAATAGGTCAAAATGAGTACTGTTTGATAAGACTACCTTATCCGGCCCTCATCTCAACCATGCATGATGCATCATAGGATTCCCAAGTAATTAGGCACACATCTTCACCACCATAAGGTGGCGTGTCACGCACAAGACCCAGGACTGAACCTCAAATGTCAAGGTTGCACTTGGAGGTCAAAGTTCAAAATGAGAACTGTTTGATAGGACTGTACCTTGTCCGGCCCGCATCTCAACCATGCATCATGGGCTTCCCAAGTTACTAGGCAATCTTGTTCACTATAATAAGGTGGCGTGTCGCGCACAATACCCAGGCCTGTACCTCAAATGTCAAGGTCACACTTGGAGGTCAAAAGACACAATGTGCTGTCCTTGTCTGGTAGGGGACTTTTGTATTGCTTGCAATACGACATTAACTTGTTTAATTTTTGCCTAATGGCAGTGTAGCGATACTGGCCCTCTTGGGCCTCTTGTATTGGCAACCGTTTGGTTCTTATGTCAAATCACATAAATCAGGTGAGCGATCCAAGGCCATCATGGCCCTCTTGTTCATTATATCTTTGCTTTATGGTAAAAGCGAGTTACTGTTTCTAATGTTTCTAATGTTTCTAATGTTTGGTTTTTAGATCACTTGAGCAGAAGGCTCAATGTGATCTATTGGGATCTCTATCCCTCTGTTGTCCATTGTTCACTTTTTGCTTCAAATAACATCTCTGAAACCCCCTTGATGAAGTTCATGAAATTGGCATGGATGTTTCTTGCATATTCCCCTTTGAAAAATTGTTTGAAGAATTCCATTCAATGCACAACTTGAAATGATGTCACAGAATTGTTCCTTGGGTGACCCTCTACCATAATCAGGTCATCATGATTGAGATTCTTACAAAACTATGGCTGCCAGTGGTTTTCCCTATAGACTATATTCTAAATTAAAAACTTTAAAAATATTCTTGTCTGAAACTACTGGCCCAATTTTGAAATACTTTAAGTTTAGAAGAATAATTAGGCAATACTCAGTGATTGATTTCAAATGGAAAATCCATTTTGAAAATTAAAGGATTTTAAAAGTATAATAGTTTGATAATGGACGATTAAGGACCAATTTGACCCTCTTGTAGGGCATCTCAGGTTCTCTTTAGTCACTTTATATTATAATTCTGTCAGGCAGACACAATTCCATTTTAATTATGTATTGTTTGCCCAAGTTGGGTTTGTTAATTCTTAATTTACATTGATTGATTTATTATAGGCCTTTTTTAGCTCACCTATGCACGAAGTGTAAGGTGAGCTATTGTGATCACATTTTGTCCGGCGTCCATCCGCCGTGTGTCGTCAACATTTCATCTTGTTAACACTCTACAGGCTACATTTTGCATCCAATCTTCATGAAAGTGTATCAGAACATTCATCTTCATAAAATCTTGGACAAGTTCGAAACCGGGCCATATGAGGTCAAAAACGAGGTCACTAGGTCAAATTGAAGCGAAATCTTGTTAACACTCTCGAGGCCACATTTTCAACTTGAGCATGTTGAAACTTTATCAGAATGTTTGTCTTGATGATATGTAGGTCAAGTTCGAACATGTGTCATGTTGGGTCAAACAGTAGGTCACTAGGTCAAATTGAAGGAAAATCTTGTTAACACTCCAGATGCCACAATTTTTGCTTCAGCAGTTTGAAATTTTGTCAGAATGTTTTTCTTAAAAATATCTAGGTCAAGTTCGAATATGGGTCATATTGGGTCAGAAACTAGGTCACTAGGCTAAATTGAAGGGTAATCTTGTTAACACTGAAGAGGCCACATTTTCAACTTGAGCATGTTGAAATCTTGTTAACTCTGTAGAAGCCGCATGTTTTGCTTCAGCAGCTTGAAATTTGGTCAGAATGTTGAGCTAAATGATATCTAAGTCAAGTTTGAAGTCACTAGGCCAAATTGAAGGAAAATCGTGTAAACACTTTGGATGAACTTTGGTCAGAATGTTTGTCTGAATTATATCTACGTCAAGTTCGAATATGGGTCATATTGGGTCAGAAACAATGTCAATAAAGGAAAATATTGTTCAAACTCCGGAGGCCGCATTTTTACTTTGAGCAAGTTGAAAATTTGTCAGAATGTTGTCTTGATGATATCTAGTCCATGTTGGAATATGGGTCATATCAGGTAAAACAAATATAGATCACTAGGCCAAATGAAGGAAAATCTTGTTAACACTGTGGAGGTTGCATTCAGAATAATTGTCTTGATATGTTTTGCATTGCAGTACATTGTATAATTAAGGTGAGCGATCCAGGGCCATCATGGCCCTCTTGTTTGAAAAAACGGGACGTATTATAGTTTTACCTGCGGCGTCCAGTATGTTGTCGGCCCAATAACTTTAGAAGCCTTTGTCCAATCGTAACCAAATTTGGTCATAATGTGTATTATTGTTTGATAACTAGCCATATCGCTCTAGTCACGCTAGAGTCATCGCCCTTTAATTATAAAAATTACCTCAAATTGGTCTTGTCCGATCAATAACTTTCAAAGCCTTTATCCAATCATCACCAAATTTAGTCAGAATGTGTATGGGCATAATATCTCGGACATGTGCTATAATCAGCCATATCGCTCTGGTCATTTTATTTGATCATCACCAAATTTAGACAATATGTTGATGGGCAGAATATCTTGGTCAGGTTCGATAACTAACCACGTTATCTTAGTCACTCCACACTTATGTCCCTCGAAATGGCCAAAACTGTATTAACAGTGGCCTCTTTCTAAAGTTGCCTGACGTACAACCATTTATCACTAAACTTGGTCTCCAAAAAACAGGACAGGCGTATTTTATGACAGTTGGCGCTCTTGTTATTTATTTATTATACATGCACTACATGTATAGGCAATTTTAATAAAGTGTATTGATATATCTTTGTATTTGTGAAGTTTTATCCAAACCAATAAGGGCCAGTTTTCCTACTACTTATTTGTTACTGAAAGTCGAATGCATTACTCTTAACATGTGTTCATCTTTGGTCCTATATAGAAACTTCCATGTTCATGCAAGTTCTAAATGCACACCATGTTCCGCCATGATATATTAAATAGATAAATATACTGAACCAAAAAAGAAACGTTCCGTAGTTACTTTAAACACGGACCTATATGTATATAGGTCCTTGGTTTAAACTTATTCATTTTACATGGATTGGAAAGCAAGTTTTTACAACTTGTTAGCTCACCTGAGCATGGTCATCAATCATTGTCTGGCATGCAGCGTCCCTAGGCAATCCCCTTCAAAAACAGCTAAAAGAATTACATTCCATCCAGAACTGGTTGCCATGGCAACGGAAAGGAAATTCTTTAAGTGACATCTATACCATTGGGCTAATTTCAACTAAACTTTTAAGGAATGTTTCCTAGGTGGTACCCTAGCTAAAAGAATGTTCCCTAGTAATACCCTATTAAAACAGCTAAAATAATTCCACGGCAGCGGAAAGAAAACAAAGAAAATTCTTTAAACGACATCTCCTATACCATTGGGTCAATTTCGACCAAGCTTTGCAGGAATGTTCCCTAGGTAGTCCCCTTTAAAAATTACTAAAGAATTCCATTCTATCTAGAAGTCTGGTTGCTATGGCAACGGAAAGAGAAAAGTATTTAATAATGTTCCCTGTTCAATCGGGCCAATACAATTTTAAAGGAATGTTGCCTAAGTGGTCACCTTTAGAAACGGCTAAACAATATTCATCCCCTGCAGAGCTCTGGTTGCCATGGCAACGGAAAGAAAAAAGTTCGAAAAATCTTTAATCATCATCTTATCCTATGCCACTGGGCTAATTTCAACCATATTTTACAGGAATGTTTTCTAGGTTACTCATGTTATCAGATGAGCGATATAGGCCCATTTTGCCCTCTTGTATTAATTCCTTTCGACAACTCCCTGGGTAGAACCAGTAATAAAATCGTGATAAATGTTCACCCCCGGGGATTAAAGCCCACGACTTTTGGATCCGGAGTCCGAAACTTTGGATCCGAAGGTCGTGGTTTCCATTGTTATGCTGGGTTTTCCCATAGGAGAAATTCAGTTCAGTAACACTTTTTTGAAAGTCATTCTAGCAAAATAATTTTGTTTTCAGAAGGCACAACACATTTTCAAAGGCGCCATATAGCTGGTTCTACACAGGAAGACGCCGAGAGGAATTAATATAAGTTGTAAAAACTTGCTTTCCAATCGACCTAAAATAAATATGTTTAAACCACGGACCTATATACACATGGATTGGAAACTTCCAATCATTATCGGTGACCATCTAAGTAACAACATTTTACCCACTGTTATAGACTGGAACGCCTTACCACCAGACATAGTAGAGGCGGGCACCCTGGACGCCTTCAAGGTCCGAGAGCAAACCATCTGATCCAAACTGAAGATGTTTTTAATTGTGTTTTTAAATTAGACAGTAAATAGCTCTGCCCAGTGGTATAGGAAATGTGTTTTAAAGAAATGGTTGCCGACGGACGATGGACACTTAATGACCAAAATAGCTCACGTTGAGTACCGCACAAGTTCACCTATCCATGTTGGCTTGGGGGTTGCTATTTCTTAGGTTGCGGAAATGTGCCTCGCTCAATGACTCTCCTGCAATACCTGGAGCAGCATTCTAACCGAATGACGGAGTAAATGACAACATTGCTTTTCCATTTTTATGGCCAATATCGTGGTTATGTAAACCCCATAGCACGGTATTTGCTCACATACTGATTTATTTGTTCAGTATCCATAATATGCATGCTTATAAAGTCAATAGTACAACTTAAGTAAAGTTCATGTTTTATTTGTACTTTGGAACATAATCTCATAGGTTTAACGGGTAACTATTCCGTAACAATACTTAAAGCTTTTAAATACATGTTAATACCGAAGTTTGGACAAATCCAGTTCCTAGGGCACTCTATGGATAATCTATGTAAACGATCATCACTCATTTCTGGATGATCTGGTTGATAAATGGGTCTTTCGTTAGTTGGTGGATTGAATTCTCTATCATATTGGTGATGGACAAAGTCCACTGTGTCTAATCCACCGTTTAGAACTCCAGATGTCCACAGGCGCAACGGGGATGTGCCAACTGTTCGAAGTCTATGCGATGCCCATGCCCCTCTCCAGATGTCAAGTTTATTATTTATTTTATGCTTGTAAACATAATGTAAAGAAAATATATGTAAGGGGTTCAATATGTCCAAAATATGTTCGTCTTCCATAAAGGAAAATATACCATAATAGTGTATAAGAACACCGTCATATACGTCACGCCAGAGTCGTTCGATTCTCTGATTGTGCGTGCTTTTTCCAGTGAGTATGCCATTAGAGCCTCTTTTTTCAAACATAAATTCTGCAATTTTAGCATTTTCCATGCCCATATCAGTTCTAACACGATGCGGCGTACCAAATGTTTCCGTTGCTCGTTCGAATATCTCAAATAGTGAATCTGCTCGATTATTGTCTAAACAATGTAACACAGTCACCAGTCTACTAAACCCATCAATGGCACCTGTTATGACAAATCCCCACCTTATAAGTTTATGATTTGTGTCTACATGCCACATTTCGTTAGGACATTGTACATGATAAATGCGACGGTGAAGCCGACCCAGTGTTCTCTCGGCTATCCCCGCTTCATCATGCAAGTGAAGAATGTCCCTCAGTCGGTATCTTGGAATCTACACAAATAGAAAGAGGCACTTAAAAATTGGCATTAAGATCACATGACTTTGTATTAATATTCCGAAACTCATTTTTATGTTCAACCTATTCATATAGTGTGACATTTAAAGGTTGAAACTTACACTTACAGAGACACGTGTGTAGGTCCAACCAACACGGTGCTACGTTTGTGCCATACACCGAAGAAAGGAAAAAATAGCATATACTGATACCATTCTTATCACATGCATATACTGATACCATCTTTTCACATACATATACTGATATCATTGTTATCAGTTGCATATGCTGATATCAGTCTTATCACTTGCATATGCTGATACCATTCTTATCACTTGTATATACTGATATCAGTCCTATCATTTATATATACTGATATCAGTCGTATCACTAGTATATACTGATATCAGTCGTATCACTAGTATATACTGATATCAGTCGTATCACTAGTATATACTAATATACTGGTTCGAGTCCCGTGATGAGCGGGTCCTGACTTTGGGATTTTTCCACACAATCGGCGCGAGTATTGGTTACGTATCCAGGAAGCAGACATCGAGCGTGATTAATATAAGCTTAAAGCTTGTTTCGCAATCGATTTAAAATAAATAAGTCTTATCACTTGCGAATTATTATATCATTCTTAGCACTTGCATACACTGATATCATTCTTATCAATGCATACATGTACACTGATATCATTCTTATCACTTGATTACACTGATATCATTCTTATCATTCTTATCACTTGAGTACACTGATATCAGTTTTATCACTTGCATACACTGATATCGGTCTAATCACTTGCATACACTGATATCAGTCTTATCACTTGCATATTATTATATCATTCTTAGCACTTGCATACACTGATATCATTCTTATCACTGCATACACTGATATCATTCTTATCACTGACACTTGCATGCAGTGATATAATTTATATCACTATGCCACTTGCATACACTGATATCAGTCTTATCACTTGCGTATTAATATATCATTCTTAACACTTGCATACACTGATATCATTCTTATCAATGCATACACTGATATCATTCTTATCACTTGATTACACTGATATCATTCTTATCACTTGATTACACTGATATCAGTTTTATCACTTAATACACTGATATCAGTCTTATCACTTGCATACACTGATATCAGTCTTATCACTGCATACACTGATATCATTCTTATTACTTGCATACACTGATATCAGTATTATCACTGCATACACCGATATCATTCTTATCACTGCATACACTGATATCATTCTTATCAATGTATATAATAATATCAGTCTGATCACTTGTATATTATTATATCATTCTTAGCACTTGCATACACTGATATCATTTTTATTATTATGGCACTTTCCTACAGTGGTATCATTTTTATCACTATGTCACTTGCATACACTGATATCATTCGTATCACTTGCATGCACTGATATCATTCTTATCACTGCATACACTGATATCATTATTACCACTGCATACACTGATATCAGTCTTATCACTTGCATATTATTATATCATTCTTATCACTATGTCACTTGCATACACTGATATCATTCTTAGCATGTGCATCACTGATGTCATTTTAATCACTGCATACATTGATATCATTATAATCACTTGCATACACTTATATCAGTCTTATCACTGAATACCCTGATATCATTCTTACCACTTGCATACACTGATATTATTCTTATCACTGCATACACTTCTATCATTCTTATCACTGCATACACTGATATCATTCTTATCACTGCATACACTTATATCATTCTTATCACTGCATACACTTCTATCATTCTTATCACTGCATAAACTTATATAATTATTATCACTGCATACACTTATATCATTCTTATCAATGCATACACTGATATCATTCTTATCACTTGCATACACTGATATCATTTGTATCATTTGTATACAATGATATCATTCTTATGACTTGCATACACTGATATCAGTCGTATCACTGCATACACTGATATCATTCTTATCAATGCATACCCTGATATCAGTCTTATCACTTAAAACACTGATATCAGTCTTATCACTGCATACACTTATATCATTCTTATCACTACATACACTGATATCATTCTTATCACTGCATACACTTTTATAATTATTATCACTGCATACACTTATATCATTCTTATCACTGCATACACATATATCATTTGTATCACTTGCATACACTGATATCATTCTTATCAATGCATATATGTATATCATTCTTATCAATTGCTTATACTGATTCTTATCACTTTCATACACTGATATCAGTCTTATCACTGCATACACTGATATCAGTCTTATCATTGCATACACAGATATCATTTGTATCACTTGCATACACTGATATCATTCTTATCAATGCATATATTTATATCATTATTTTCACTTGCTTATACTGATATTATCAATGCATATACTGATAGCATTGTTATCACTTGCATACACTGATATCATTCTTATTAATGCATACCCTGATATCATTCTTAGCACTTGCATACACTGATATCATTCTTATCAATGCATATACTGATATCATTATTATCACTTGCATACACTGATATCAGTCTTATCACTGCATACACTGATATCATTCTTATCACTGCGTACACTGATATCATTCGTATCACTGCATACACTGATATCATTATTATCACTTTCCTACACTGATATCAGTAGTATCACTGCATACACTGATGTCATTCTTATCACTTGCATATATATATTGATATCATTCTTATCAATGTATATACACTGATATCATTCTTATCAATTAAATACGTGTATATTTTTTCACGTTTTAGAATGCTTTTTAGGTTTAGTAAATGAGACTAAGCCAGAAGAACACTGTGAACACATTTACAGTATATATATAAAAGAAAGAAAACACATTAGTGAAAAACAAATCACCGGAACGGATAAATGAGCCTACTGTCAACATATGCAATATTTCTACTATTAGATTTTTTAAATAATCACATTAACTTTTGCTCTATAAACATTTTCGTATGCTCTTCCAAATTGTAAGCATGAATTCAACATTTATCAGTAATCAGTAAAAGGCGTTTCTATATTGGTGCAGGAAAGTACTCGTACGTGTCTACGGAGCAAAGCGTTAAGAACGTGCCCTTTGTCGCGTAATAACATCTTTCTCATTTTCAAAAGGAATCGAGCTATCAGTGATACAAACAAGCTTTTGTATTTATACGCAAAGTCTGACGTCATGCAGCTCAATATGCTTTACGGACGTAAAAGCTTATACTTACAGTGATCTTTTTCTGGTGAAGAATCTCAATCAACATCCGTTCTCCACATTTTGGGAATTCTTGTAATGTCTGTTTAACTGTAATAGTTAGTTCCTCATCGGTAATATCAGCGAATTGGACTTTCCTCAATCCAAACATGCGCATACGTCTGTAGACCGTGCTCTCAGAAACACCGAGTAATTGAGCCATTTCATCTATTCTAAATCCTATACTAATAAGAGTTTCTAGACTTTCTTTTGGTATCTGATACGACGGTGCTCCACCAAAACTACTTTTTTGAGAGATGGGTTTTGTCGACCCATATAAAAGACATGCTGTTCTTAATTTCATAATTTCATTTCTATCATTAAGTCCTACACAACGCATAGCATACAAAGACATTTTGCACACAATATCCGGAGTAATCTTTTCCTTTTTGAATGCATCAATTAGGCGTTCCAACCCCATCTTTTTCAAAACAGATTCCATCTTGGATTGTGGTCACGCATCATTAAAAGTTCGTCAACAACATAACGTCTAGTGAAGATAATCACATACTCATTTAACATGATGGTACAGTCAGAGAACAACATTAACGTTTGACATAAAAACACGTCTTATTGACAAGATACCATGACGCTTTGACATAATAACACGCCACATTGACATAATACCATTAATGTTTGACAAGATAGTATGACGTTTTAACATAATAACAAGTCACATTGACAAGATAGCTTGAAACTTTGACATAATAACATGATCGTTTAACATAATACCACGTCACATTGACAAGATATCATGGCTTTTTGACATAATAACATGACCGTTTCACATAATACCATGTAGTCTTGACAAGATACCATGCCCGTTTGACATAATAACACACCATCTTGACAAGATACCATGACGCTTTGACATAATAACACTTCATCTTGACAAGATACCATGACGTTTTGACATAATAACACGTCATATTTACAAGATAGCATGGAACTTTGACATAATAAGATGAGCGTTTGACATAACAACAAGTAATATTGACAAGATAGCATGGCAATTTGACATAATAACATGAGTGTTTGACATAATAACATGTCATATTGACAAGATACCATGCACGTTTGACATAATAACACGTCATATTGACAAGATAGTATGACACTTTGACATAATAACATGAGGGTTTGACATAATAACACGTCATATTGACAAGATATCATGACACTTTGACATAATAACATGAGGGTTTGACATATTAACACCTCATATTGACAAGATATCATGACACTTTGACATAATAACATGAGGGTTTGACATAATAACACGTCATATTGACAAGATAGCATGACACTTTGACATAATAACATGAGGGTTTGACATAATAACACGTCATATTGACAAGATATCATGACACTTTGACATAATAACATGAGGGTTTGACATAATAACACGTCAAATTGACAAGATAGCATGACACTTTAACATAATAACATGAGGGTTTGACATAATGACACGTCATATTGACAAGATAGCATGACACTTTGACATAATAACATGAGTGTTTGACATAATAACACGTGATATTGACAAGATAGTATGGCACTTTGACAAAATAACAGAAGCGTTTGACATAATAATACGTCATATTGACAAGATATCATGATACTTTGACATAATAACATGAGGGTTTGACATAATGACACGTCATATTGACAAGATAGCATGACACTTTGACATAATAACATGAGGGTTTGACATAATAACACGTCATATTGACAAGATAGTATGGCAATTTGACATAATAACAGAAGCGTTTGACATAATAATACGTTATATTGACACCACCAGTGTTTGACATAATAACACGTCTAATTGACAAGATAACATGACATTGTGACATAATGACATGATCGTTTGACATAATCACACGTCATATTGACAAGATAACATAGCATTTTAACATAATAGGATGAGCGTTTGACATAATAATACGTCACATTGACAAGATACCATGACAGTTTGACATAATAACACGTCATATTGACAAAATCACATGAGCGATTGACATAATAACACCTCATGTTGACAAGATACCATGACACTTTGACATAATAACATGAACGTTTGACATAATAACATGTTATATTGACAAGATAGCATGGCACTTTAACAAAATAACATGAGATGTCTCAACATAAGACAGCTACGGCGTTCCATAACAGTGGTCTCACCCAATTGTTATCTTTAAATTAAGTTTTAGTCAAAAGCCCTTATATAATGTTTTATAGGAATAGTATAAATAATGCATATTCCCTAAGAGTGAAAAGGGGAGCCGCTACTCTATCGTTTTAAACGAAATGTCCTCCTCATTGCTTTTAACGTATGTTAGACGTATACAAACCACTCTACCAGAGGAGTATCAGCTGAAAGGCCCTACATCGGTTGAACAGGTCGAATCTATATCAGACAGAATATATCATTGCGTGAAAGGGAGAAATTGCTAATTCTGAGCAATGTCTCTCCCACACTGTTTTCCTTTCGCTTTTTCAAACATCTTCACACAGATATGCATAATACGTAAAATAACATTGCAAAGTGAAACAAATATTAGCACTTTAAATTGAGTTACATGTATTTTTGTAGATATGTAAATAGTTTAATCCGACTCATTTTTTTTTCTTGAACAATGCATTGAGGTATAACACACACAAAAATGTATCAAAATTAAAGAAAATCATTACAATATCAAAAAGATACATTAATCCTCTGCTAGTTTGTGTCTTTTTCATATTTGTAGACTTAAACCTATTGATTTGCATTGTCTTTTGGAAAATGTGTTGCTTTTTATCCTGTTTCTTGTTGTCCGTTGCTTTTTGTCCTGTCACTTTTTATCCTGTTTATTTTTATCCTACAATCTCAAAAAGCATATGGTCAAAACCCATATGGTCAATTTGTGTCATATAAGTTAAAACCCATATGGTTAAAAAAAACAGGGTAGTCAAAACCCATATGGTTGAAAATGCAGGGTAGTTTTTATATCTTTATATCTTTATTCAGCATTAAATATATCATATTTATAGCCAATACACATATTAATATTTTACATAATATATGGTTGTATACAAGAAAGCCTTTTCCAAGAAGTTCCGATGGAATATGTAGAATGTATTTTTTCTTTATCTAAGGATTTGAAAAAATATTTATGATGTTAAATATTTTATGTAAGGTTTTAACGTTTGGCAGACTAGGTTGTACATTTTTTTTTTTTTTTTTTTTTAAATAGACTTTTGAAATCAATATATATTTAGGTTAGGTTAAAACGTTTTGAAAACATTGGGAATAGTACGAGAAGAGTTACATGACTAGAAACGCTTTACCAGAAGAAAAGGAAACAATATAATACAAATTATCTATGTACAAACCATTATGAATAAACCCAACAGTACATGAAATATACACTCCAAAAAATAACTGAATGTAGGAGGAATACATGAGTCCTATCTGGATCAATAACAAAAATTGAAAACTTTATACATTCTGTGTATAATTCCGAAACTTTATTGATTTGAACAATGTTACGGGATATATATACTACTTATGTAAGGGATGTTAACTAATAATTTGATGATGAGTTTATGTAGTGACTTGTTAGAAAGGTAATAGCTATTGTTTTATTTATGTGATATTTCTTCGTTTAAAGGCGAAATATATATACTTTGATAAGTTTATTAATTCATTTATATTTGTTGTGGAAAGCAATGATTTAAATTTGTGTATTGTTGGCCAATGACAAAAGTATGGTTTAAGTAGTTTGTTTCTTAGATCATAGTATTTTGGGCAGGCTAACAGGAAGTGGTATTCGTTTTCTATTACACCCATTGTGCAATTTTGGCATATTCTGTCATTTCTCGCTATACCTTCGTGTCTACCTTTTTTAATCTGGAGGTTATGGGATGAAAGTCTAAATTTGGTCAATGCTATTCTATATTTATCAATGTATAATTTATGTAAATATGGTTCCAACTCAAAATGTTGCTTATATGTACTATACAAAGATAATCTGTTTGAGTTAGTTATGTTAGAGAGCCATGTCTGTTTGTAAATGTCTAAAATTCTAATTTTGATCGTATCTAATTTAATTTCCCATTCATGTTGATGTAACCGCAATTGTTGTAGTCCTAATTCATTTAGTGATACCTTAATTCTATATGCCCAATTATTACCGTTGTATGTTTTGTTTTCATCAGTGTCCTGTTGGAGTATGCTATACATTGTTTTGATTAGAGTTTGATTATTAAGTTTTAAACCTTTTATCCAGAATTTAAACATAGTAAGTGTTCGATGTATTTTCATTGGATATCTGCCTGTTTCTCCGTATAAGCCGTCTAAGTTTGTGGACTTTCTCACACATAGGATTTTTCTGAGAAATTTGCAGTGTACCTGTTCAATATCTTTACACTCGTGGTCACCTATTATTTCTGCACCATAATTGAGTATAGAACCAACGGTTTGTTCCCGGAACGCCTACTCGATTTAATCTCTACCTGGTCAAAATTAGGGATTAGGGGGCCCTTTAAAGGGCAGTTATAAGTGATCGATTTATGTGGACTTAATTGATTATCATTATGACAAGATAATTGAACATGGTCAGATTGTTACTTTTATAAAAGTAATAATATAATTGTGTATGTATTACGCTTCAAGTCTGAATTTAAACATTTCCAAAATTATACAGTTGAAAAAATGTTTTTTGGATGAAAAGGAAGAATTGCCGCCCGTCTTACTAATAACTTTACATCTTCATTGTCTTTATATGGAATCTGAAGACCTGTCGCCTGTGCTCTCCGCCAAAAACATTGGGTATAACGGAAGAAACATCTTTTGGTGATGATTCCTGGAAACGTCTCGTTGACGGCATTGTGGGCGGCTGTCTCAAAGTCAAGTAGGGCACTGGTTGGGGAAAATCTGAAACCAATGTCTCTCATCTTTTCTTGAATTAGTCTGAAGAATCGTTGGTAAACTGCTTGGCTCTTTCCTGGTAAGAAGGCGTAGATCACTGGGGTAATTTTGTCTCCAATCTGAATGTGTAGCCTATATATCTGGTGGAAGAGGCTGGGGCATGTGTAAAATGTTCCATCGCAGAAGAATGAGTTTGAATTTGATAGGTTTTGGAGGTTTTCAGTAGTGGCGAAGGCTATCATACGGCTGTTCTCGAAGTTGTCGATGAACAGTAGAAACCTATCTCCAGTAGCTGTTTCTGTCCATCTTCCTTCTTGTAGTATGGCTGTCTTTGGAAGTGGAAGTGGAGGTGTCTGTTTTCTACGAGCTCTGTACAGGGTAGATTTGGCGGAATTAAATGTCGGCAGTTTTTCAATGACCTCTTTACTGGTGTCATCCCACTCATTATCTCGAAGCTTGTTCAGCTCTTCTGAGAATAAGGCTGGAAGGGGTCGCACTTCTTCTACGCAGCGCTTAGAGACCTTATTCATTATCTGCCTGGCGACAACATTGGCAAGGTCTGCTGGGTGGTTATGGTTATGGTTGTGTCTTCCAAAGCCTGTTGGTATGTTATTGAAGGTTGACAAAGAAGCCGAGCAACCGGGTTTGATACATCTCCAGAATACTTTGTCTTCTCCTCTACGATTTACTCTGTAGATGAATCCATCTAGTGCCAAGTTACGGCCTCCCTTTCTATTGGTGATGAGTTTAACATTACGCTGTGCATTGGCCATGGTTGAACATGAGAAATGATTTCCACATCTTGATCATTGCTCTTAAAACCAGAAGATTCTGACAGTTTGAATTCGACCAATAGCTATTAAATGTTTAGAACAGTTTGCTTTAACTTAAAGAAAGACAAATAGTATGACAGTTCGAATTTAATTAATTAATAGCTATCAAACTGATAATTTTATTTACAAAGTTTACTCTCTAAGATTGTAATAAAGATATTTAACTTTTTTCAATCAATATCAAAAGTTTGTAATAAAGAGTTCCAAAGTCATCTACAAAATAAATGTATAGTTTACCCTTTACAAGGCCCCCTAATTCCCTAATACACTTTAAGTCGAGTAGGCGTTCCGGGAACACACCGAACCAACAAGGCTGTCAAATAGTCTACATTGTTCTTTGATATCAAGGTCAAGTTGGTTCAGGATAATACAAAGGTTATGAAGAGCACAGTATGAACGATGCGCAAATTTCTTCTGTGTTCGGTTTATACAGGGACACCCTGGTTTATATTACCATTTTTGACGAGATTAATTCCAAGGTATTTGAAAGATGTTACTACATTTAATGGAATAGTGTTTAAAGTGAAGTTGTAAGTAGTATGTCTTCCTAATTCAAATATCATGGCGTTTGTTTTCTTAGTGTTTATATTTAAACCCCACGATTCGCAATATCTCGATAAATCGTTGAGTAGTGATTGTAGAGCTGTGGGTGTATGCGCGAATAGTACCGCGTCGTCTGCAAAGAGGAGTATGTATAGACTGAGATTGTTAAGTTTAAATAAACCTTCTATTTCGCAGTTGAAGTTGTTAGTTATGTCATTTATAAAGTAGAGAAACAAAATTGTTGAGCTCGGATCGCCTTGTTTTACACTAGTCAAAACCCGTACGATTGAAAATACAGAGTAGACTAAACTGTACTGATAGAAAACGCAGAGTAGACAAAATCCCACTGATTGGTATTAATTCATTCACAGGTGATAATTGAATTAAGTAGATAATTGCTTTAAAGTGATCATTTCTTTCAGGGATAACAATAAGTTGTACGTTTTTAAGCTATCTGTTTGTTACAGTTATTGATTGTGTTAATGATAGTTACTATGCTATTAGTAAGATGTCCTAACCTTTGTTTACTAAAGTATTATATAAATTGTTTCTTTAAATCTAAATATTTAATTTTAGTCCATTTAGTAAATGATAATATAACTTTCTTGATCTTCTTTGTGAAGCTAACTATTCATATACTATATTTACTTGTAAATATGTTACTATTATGTTTAAATTATTACTCTGTACATAAAGTGACTTATAGGCCCAACGCGGCCGGGTGTGTTTATTGTATTAATATTTGTATGTAATTGTTATACACATGTCACTCTAATAAAATATATCTTATCTTATCTTATCTTACTACTTTCAATAATTGTAAATCTACACTAACTACAAGAGAAAGTTGATGCAAGGCATCAATGTCGCCGGAAAAGACTGCATTGATTAATTTTTTAACACACATGTATTCTTGACTTTCATTAGTCTAAACATACACATAATGTTTTCATAAGGACTAATTCCAGGATTTTTGAAATTCCACATAGATCTACAAATTTCAGGATATCTTTTGGTCAGGATTTTGGATGTTTTGTATTTGTCAATAAAACCACAACAAATTAATACATTTTGGGATTTAAATCTACCTGCAATAAAAAGCTATTAAACCCTTTCCATGTCTGAAGCAACAATGAAAACCTTTAAATGCTTAAAACATTGAGAAAACGGTTAAATTGCTGAAGACATTAACTTCCTCCTTTTTAATAATAATTATAATAAATATTTCACAGATGTTAAAATTTATCCTCATATGTTTAAAAAGTAGACCACACTTGAAACAACATATCAGCTAAATTGTTTATATAAATCGTTGATGCATACAATATATGTTTGGCGCAAGAGAAATGCCAGTTGCGAGTCCCATTACTATTTAATAGGTGGCAAGTATGAAATTAATTGGGTGCGAAAGAGCAGTTTTTCTTTATTTCTAAATCTATTGTTTATCAGAGTTTGTTCTTCTCTTAATTTGTTTCAAGCCAAATAAACATTTAATATCACATATATTTAATCATTTAAGTGTGTAATATTAGCTATCTATCTGTAATAAGGTGTTTGAGCATTTTTTCAAAATGTTGACCTTTGTTTCAAGATCGAGTCGAGTGTCAGACATCGAAGAAAGTGAATAAAAAATCAGGCAAAGCTTTAGTGCATGTTTTATTCCACTGCATTCGAGAGAAAAAAGCGTTTCTATAGTATATTTCTTTCTCCTACATTCGACCCATGCACTCAATCGTGACGTTTAAGAAATCAATTTGTCGTGCGACATTTTTTGTCTGCGTAAGTCACTTTTCTAAGTTTACATGTTACTTCCGGTTACTTCGCTTTGTTTACATTTTGGCAATATGAAACTAGGTCACAAACTGAGGAAAAAGCGTTTCGACGTTCACGACCGATAAACAGGCTTATATTTGAGACATATTTTCACAAAAAAAAATCTTATTTGTTTCTGTTACCAGTTTATGTTGATACTTATCTATTAAAAGGAGAATTCGACGTGACTTACATAAAAGCAAGCAGGTGCGCGCATTGGTTAACGCACACACAGTAAGTACAGTAGTATATAGTAGCGTGTGCAAAATTTACACATCTATGCGGGCGGTACTCGGTAGTGACGTAATCAACAGTTCTAGGTTAGAAACAGCTCATATTTTAGATATACACGAGTTAACATTATCAAATGAATTCTTCACAAATCAAGACATATTTTTGAACATGAAAATAACATTCAGTAAGTTAACATTACTATTGAAAGTAGAATTTGACGTGATTTTTATTTCAATATATCTCAATATTGACATATAGCAGTTGGTTGCAAGTCTAGCAGGGACCACATTTGTCTTCGTAAATAAGACAAAAACACTTAAATGCAAGTCAACAAAATGAAACTAAAAATACCTAAAACATCGAAATGTTTATTCCATTTTAGATGTGTCATTACTTAGTGTTTTTAAACAAACACAATTGTAATATGTTCAAAACATCTTAATGTGTTTCTTTCCAATAATTATCCCTCCTCCCATGTGATTTCCGAAAAGCTATTAAAAATAGAAGTCGCGGGCTTCTGCCCGGCGACTAATTACTGCAGTTTGTAACTCTGAACCATTTGTTTTTTTCTTTATTTGCATTTTTCCAAGCTGATACAATACTGTTTGTATATAATGTAACCAATTTATTAAGTGTCTTTTGGTTTCATAATTCAACATGGAGTTCATCACTAGTAATAAATGTTAACGTAAACTTCTCTATGAAGTGTATGCTTATATAAAGAGATGTCAAAACAAGCGTTCTATACATTGGGAATGCTCACATATAGGTTTCGAAGGCTCTGTACTGACCTCTGATTTGGTGGTAACAGTTTTTGCAGTCGTATGGGTTTTGACTACTCTGCATTTTCAACCATATGGGTTTTGACTACCCTATTTTTTCCATCGTATGGGTTTTGACTACCCTGCATTTTCTATTGATGGGTTTTGACTACCCTGTTTTTTTTAACCATATAGGTTTTGACTACTATGACAAAAATTGGCCATATGGGTTTTGACCATATGGGTTTTGACCATATGGGTTTTGACATACACTCAAGAGTTAGAGTTGGTTCGGAAGAGACGGTTCCAAACAGACGCTTTGGTGGTCTTCCAGAACCCATACGCTGAACGGATAGGTTCAACACCGTTACAGAAGTTGAAACCACATACCCAATGCAGTCGTCCAAATTGAACACAGTCTCAGTAAAGACATTGCCACCTGCGAAACAACCCTATAAACGACAACTTATCTCTTAACAGTGACACAAACCATACGGCTTTTCAATCGATGAATACAATATTGTAAAGCGATATCAACGTATACAAGTAATTTTGTAACCAACAGTTAATCCTTGTAAGGTAAGAGCTAAAAGATAACGCTATATCAGTTGTTTACAAAAGATACAATACATTGGGAGCGTCCACAATTATAAAACCACGCTTCAATACTCGTATAGAAATGGACTAACCACCAAACTCTTGGAACTACCGGCGAATTTCAGACACTAAAGGGGTCGTTATAGCCCGTTATATATACTAATTCAAAGAAGAAAGTGCGCATAGGGTGTTTACTACCATGTACGAAAATCCATAGTTTATACATATTTGGTATCAAATTAGAGATTAGTTTATATTCCAAATGATGGTATCAAAGTTGTCACGTGGTTTACAGAAGTACGTGAATACCATCATTGATTGCACGGTACGATCACACACCGGGCTATATGATGTGACTTTCAAAGTTTTACCATAGTTGACCATGATTTGAGAGGTTATTATTACGATAAATAAAATGTAAATTCCTCGGTCAAATTATAGTCGCAATTGTTTGTAAATATACATCATAAGTATTATTCTTTTAAAATGAATTGTATATACTTCCGTTGTATTAAGTATTAGTATTCCTATCTGTTTATACATATGGTGATCACGTGACCTGTGTGTGTAGTGTATCATTCTATAAAAAGGTAATTTCAACTGGTTTACTTTTGTACGTTGAAGCTAATTTTAGGACAAGCAAACTGTTCGGGCTAAATTAGTAGTCTTGCCCACATCGCACTCGTCCAGCGTAAATAACGCCTCGCCCGACGCAGACGTAACGTGCGATAAGGTCCGGTTAGGAAACTTCAACATTTTGTATTGCCTGTGGATTTAAAAGAAAAACCGTTTGATTCTATAAAATATCTATATCTGTTTAACGGCTTGAATAAAGGTATACGTGGTAATATGTTAAGATTGTTAATTTCTTTGTACTGAAGAATGCGCTATTACGAACGTGAAATGATATTTTTTCTTTCTAAAAGATAAGGGGCACAGGGGTATTTTCGTGATAGACACAATTCCTGATATAATATGTATACTTTTCGCAGATGACGTTGCAAACTTTTGTGATACAGCAACTCATTTACAGATTCAACTTTTCTCTATTGCCAATTATTGTTATCGAATACGTCTGAATATTAATAAAAGTAAAAGAGAAATAATTGTCTTTAGAAATGATGGACCGCTTCATAATCATGAACATCGTACATATAGTGACCAAGCTGCTAATGTAACTTTTGTTTATAAATATATGGGAATGCTTTTAACTCCGAAATAATAATGGGGTAGAGTAAAACTTAAACTAGAATCTCAAGCTAAAAAGTCCATTTATGCAATTAGATCTTTTCGGGGAAAATTAAATAATTTGGCTAATTTTGGACACTATAAATTGTTTGATGCTCTGGTGAAACCTATTTCTTTTCACGGGGCTGAATTCTCGTAAGACATTACAAGTGTGCAAATAAAGTAGTGTAAGGATTTTCTTAGGGTTTGTTTGTCAACAAATGATAGTTTTGTTTTAGGTGAATGTGGCAGATTGCCCCTGTATGTTGATTATTATATAAAATCTATGAAATATTGGATAGAACTAACCCATATATTCCTGACTATAGACTTCCTGGTAACAAACATTTTAAAAGCATATTAAATTAAAAACAAATATCATTTATAAACCTATCACGGAAACGTTTTTTGTAGTCTTGGTTTCTTAGAAGATCTAACTATGATAGTGTGTATTCGTTAAAGAGCACTACCGATGAAATGACAATAAGGGAAATTATATGCCTCATTTCAGCAGTCATGAAAATGAAAGAGTCTGAAAATAGCAAAATATTTGTTTAACTTTATTGTATGATGGATAGGTGGATTTAATATACCAATAAATCGTATTGAATTGTATATTGTCATTACAGCTTTATCATATTAATGCAATTTGTAAGTAACTGATTATGAATTCTGGGTGTAAATTATCTTCTTTATTAGATTTGTGTCTGTCATTTTACCCAATATTTCACACATATCATATCCTGATACTATCACGTGACATAGGTGATTAGATGTTTATAATTCACCGGGAGATAAAATTTTATATTTTTACTCAGTTTTATCGGCTTTACATGATATTTGGAACTTTTGAACTATTGTGATTATTTGTGAACATTATATCTATTCGCTCAGGAAGTGATTCAGGTACAGCATTTCTTGATATTTGTGTATTTTGTGAAATTTCTTTATCATCGTAATCTGAGTTCTATTTATAGTAACATCTACGTAACTTTACATCATTGAGTCGATATTCAGGACAATTTATTGGTGTACTGTCCATATAGCTGTTTACTCGTCACGCACGAGTGATTGTGACTGTGTATAGTATAGTACAGTACTCTTATCTTGCACGTGAAATAAACAAGAGGTGATTAAATAAAGTTAAATTTAGACTAGAAACACGCTCGTCTGTTCACACATAATGCATTGTGCTAAGGTTAATGATAAACTCTCTATCATCTCTGGTAAAGAAGCTGAAGAATATGTGGAAATGACAATGTCGTCTCAGCGTGTTACACGCGTAAATACACCAGTTACAGTTGGTCGAAAACGTTCTCTTTCTGAACCACATGCCAGTGACTCTTCTGTTAAAAAGGTTAAGAGTGATGACTCTCAGCGTGTTACTGCTACTGCGCGTAGGGCTTTATATACAAACGGTCCAAAACCTAAGCCAAGGAACAATAAGGTCGCTGACATTGAAGTGCACATTGACAATGAACTAAGTGTTAAGGACATTCTTGCAAAGATGTCGTCTGATATGCACATGCAATTTACGTGTTTGGCTGAACATATTGATAAATTAGAGTCTGGTTTAGAAGAACGTATCTCTTCTAAAGTCGCGCAGCTACTTGATAAACGAGTAAACGTTGAACTCACTCGAATCAAGAAGAATGTCAACGCGAGATTGGATACATTCAGAGAGACTCTGCGCGAAGAGTTGGCCGATGATATGGAAACTCTTAACACGAAAGTGTCTTCATTTGTGTCATCCGAACAACGTTCCCCGAGTTCCGGTATCTCTTTAAACGTTGTAATACGTAATCTTCCGGAATCCTTGAATGAAAACCTAGATGAGAAAATCAATGTTCTCATTAAAGACTCATTAAGTGTCAAGAATATCTCTGTTGCTTGTTCAGATAGGAAAACATCCAAGAGGCCAACCGTTCCGGGAGTCGTCATCGCCAAATTTAAATCTGCAGGGGATAAGTCTAAGATCATGGCCGCTAAGCCTCAGTTGAAAAACAGTAGGCAGCATTCCAATGTTTACATTAACCATGATCAGTCTCTCCAGGAGCGTAAATCTGCCAGTAACCTGAAGGCAATCGTTGATGCAGTAAATCGTGGGGATAAATTGTCTTTACGTGGCTCACGTGTTTTTAGTAATGGTTCAAGACCTACATCTAACACTAGTTCGAATCATAGCACGAACAATCATAGTCAAAGCTCTAATAACCAGAATCACTCTAGCTGGAGCAGTGCCAATGGTAGACGTGGTGGTCGAGGAAATGGTCAACGTGGTCATGCTTACAGGGGTCATTACTAGGTACATGTCGGGTTCTGGAACGTTATAGGTTGGAACTGTGATTCTGATAGTGACAATTTTATTTTAAGATTATCCTGTTTGAACACTTTTAAATTAGACATTATAGGAATAGCTGAATCCCATCTTAAATCGATTGATGTACTTAAGCTAGACGGTTATCACTGGTATGGTAATAATCGTAAACATTTGCATAAACGGGCTTGGACTGGTTCCGGGGGAGTTGGTTTCTTTATCCGTAACGATGTTGTATGTAATTTCAATATCTCTGTTTTAGATAACACAAAAGATGGTGTTCTTTGGTTGAAACTTATACATAAAACAGAAGATATAGTTATTTTGCCCTGTGTATGTTATCTTCCTCCCGAGAACTCGTCCCGCCGCGTTGATGCATTTAATTGTTATGATAGTCTATTGACAGATATATATGAATATCAAAATGTTGGAATACCATTTTTATGTGGAGATTTTAATAGCCGTTGCGGCGAAAATAGTGATTTTATTGTTGGTGTTGATCCTTTATGTGAACGAAATGTCGTTGATTTTAAGAGCAACTCATTTGGCGATATTTTAATTGAATTTCTTATAAATGCTAACATGTGTATGTTAAATGGTCGTAATTTCATCAACAATGATTTTACATCTATATCTACTAAAGGCTGTTCTGTCGTTGACTTTTGTCTAGTAAGTCATGATAATTTATCAATGTTTACTGATTTTTCAGTTGTACGAGCGGTTGATGCTATCAACTTGTGTGATAATATAAGTGTACTTGCTCCAACATGCATTCCAGACCATTCATTGTTAACCTGGTATATAAATTTCGAAAATCCATCTGTTTTTATTGATACTTCAAATATTACTGAAGGTTATGATAAATTTGACGTACGTAGTATTCCAAATGATTTTTTGGCTAATTCTGATATTTTAACAACAGTTAATGCCGCAATTGCAGATCTTGAAGGCAGTGTCCGTTCACAAACGGATATCGATACGGCTTTTAATGGTTGGTGTACGATTGTGAATGACGAAACGTATAATAGGCTGCCGTTTGTATCTGTGCGTTGCGGTGTGGACAATAAGAAAAGGCGTCCTGGAAAACCTTGGTGGAGCAATACATTAACAGATTTATGGAACTCTGTTTGCAAGTCCGAAAAGGAATGGTTAAATTGTAAAGTTATGACTCTAAAGAATAACCTTAAGTCTGTTTACTGTCAGACTAGAAAAAGATTTGATAGAGAGGTTCAACACTCTAAACGTCAACACTGGTATACATTACAAGATACTATTTTAGATGAGGTAGATAATAACCCAAGTCAATTTTGGAAGTCAATTGGTAAAATAGGCATAAATAATACTAAGAAAAGGTCTATTCCAATGGAGATACTTTTGGATGATGGTAGCCTGACTTCTAATGTTAAGGATGTTTTAAGTAAATGGGAGAAAGACTATAGTAATCTTTATAACTCGTCTATGATCAATCCATTAATAACTGGTGATAATAACTTAAATATAAATACTAATACGAATTTCGGTTTAGATGAACATATATCTATTTTAGAAGTTAAAAAAGCAATTGACAGTGCTAAAAAGGGGAAAGCCCATGGCATAGACAAAATACCGGTTGATGTTTTAAAAAATGATACTTCTGTTTGCTTTTTACATGTTCTTTTTAATGTTTGTTTTAATACAGGTTGTATTCCATCTCTTTGGGGTAAATCTATTATAAATCCTATACCTAAGTCAAGCTCCGCCGACCCAAAAGACCCATTATCTTATAGGGGTATAGCATTATCATCAACTATGTATAAATTGTATAGTTCTATTATAAATAATCGCCTGACTATTTGGTCTGAAAACAACAATAAAATTGTTGACGAGCAGAATGGTTTTCGAAAAAAACGTAGCACAATTGACCAACTTTCTTCTCTTACTAACATTATAGACACTAGGAAGAAGCTTAAATGTTCTACATTCTGCGCATTCATCGATTTCAAGAAAGCTTATGATTATATTAATAGAGACAAGCTTTGGGAAAAATTACAGAATAGTGGTGTTTCTTGTAAAATACTTGTAGCTATTAAATCATTATATACATCTGTTTCATCTTGTGTTAGGGTCAATAATTTGTATACAAACTGGTTTCGTGTGAATTCTGGTTTAAGACAAGGCTGTTCATTGTCACCATTGTTGTTTAACATGTTTATTAATGACCTAGCATCACGTATAAAATCTCTTGGTAAAGGGGTCAATATTGATAGTGAAAATGTTAGTATTTTAATGTATGCTGATGATATTGTGTTGATTGCTGAAAATGAGGAAGATTTGCAGTATATGCTTAATGAGTTAAATAACTGGTGTAATGTTAACAGTATGACCATTAATTATAATAAGAGTAACATTGTTCACTTTAGGCCATGTTCTACTTCAGTATCGAATGTTGTGTTTACTTGTGGTACTAATGTTTTAACATATATTGATAAATATGTATATCTTGGCTTAACACTAACTGAACATCTTGAGTTTGATGTAACTGCAAAAATAGTGGCTCAGAGCGCTGGTCGTGCTTTGGGTTTACTCATTGCTAAATATAAAAGCCTGGGAGGAATGCCTTATAAAGTATTTACTAAACTGTTTGATTCACTTGTTTGGTCTGTTATATCGTATGGAGCTGCAATTTGGGGAGTAAAGTCTTACTCATGCATAAATTCAATTCAGAATAGAGCTATGCGATTTTTCCTGGGAACGGGTAAATATACACCGACCGCAGCTATTTCAGGAGATATGGGCTGGGCCCCTCCTTTTGTTAAACAGTGGAAATGTTTATCACAACAATGGGTACGCAGCATCCATACGCTTGATACCAGATTGAACAAGAGAATATTTGAATGGGCTAAAAGTAGAGGAAATAACTCTTGTAGGAACTGGGTTTTCACAGTCAAAAAACAGTTTGATAGTTTACAACTTAACACAATTTTTGATATGTATACTAACGTAAACAAAAGTAAATTCATTGGTGTTGTATATGAACAGATGATGTCTGTACATGTTGCGGAGTGGAAAGCAAACGTTAGTCGAACTAATGCTATGCGTGGTAATGGACGTAACAAATTGAGAACGTATTGTCTATTTAAATTTGAATACGAGGTAGAAAGCTATTGTAAAATACCTCTTCCAATTGCTCACAGATCAGCATTTGCAAAATTCCGATGCGGCGTAGCCCCTCTTAAAATTGAGACTGGTCGGTATGAGGGTTTAGTTGCGAATGACCGGCTTTGTCCGTTTTGTAGTAACGATAAAGAAGATGAATGTCATGTTGTTTTGAAATGTGCTATGTATGAAGATATTAGGAAAGATTTAATACTTAAGGCTGTAAGCCTAGACGCTAATTTTCTATACTTTGATGACTTAAATAAAATGAAATTTCTCTTTTCCAATTATGATTTGATAAGGCTATGTGCCAAAACCTGTTTTAAAATACTACAAGAACGTAATAATATTTTATATAAATAATGTAAATAATTATCTTAAAATGTGATACAAACTTTTTTATAATGTTGAGAAGTCGGTGTTAATCAGGTCATGCTAGATCTGATCTGGGACGATAACTAATCTTTTAACCTATTTGTCTAAAAATTGCTTTTCGATATATATAGCGGTGCATTTGAATTTATTTTTCACTTCACGGTTAAAAACATTATTTTAACACATTTTTAGGCCTAGAGTCAGGATTAAAGCCGGTTTCTCAACTTTTACTTTTACTTTTACTGTATATATAATGATATACTATACTGCTTTTTTAAATATTATGCATAAAAAATCTGCGATAGATGTATTTACTTTGTGTCAATTAGTTTTAATTATACAGTCTTCTGTAATTCTAATATTGAATGGCTATGTACATTGTATGTGTTATTGAGATGTTTTATATGTGTGTTTGTACATAGATGAGACTTAAATAAAGATATATATATATATATCATAGTGTGGTTTACTAACAGCACTCACACACACACTCACTTCTGAAACTATACATTATCAGACAAATATATATAAATAATTATTTGAATACCTAGTGAGACTAATTGTGTTATGCAGATAAGTCTACACTCAATAATATATTGAATTGTGTTTAATGCGTTCTTGCCATACGAAAAAAGCACACTTGTATGAGAAAAATAAAAACACCTGTATACATACATGATATTTGTAATTATACTCTCTAAAGCTTATAAATTAATATCGTATTTTTATGTATATCAGTAGTATCAATAGTATAATATGTATGAGTACTAGTATTCACACGTATATAATTAATTTCTTATAAACATTTACATGTATTTTCATTTTAAAGATCATATAAATCTGAATTGTCTGTATTCAAATGCATATATACACACTTAATGAACAGTCAATACATATAAGTATAGAATGCGTTTACGGTCCGTGTATATACCGTCATTTCATTTTTTGTTTTTTATTCTAACACAAGAAAAACGAAAAACGAAACCATTTTCTTGTTTCGTTTTTCCATTTCAAACGCGAAAAACGAACTAAGCCTTATTTTTGTATTTACAATTTTTACAAATTGGAAAAAATAAAAAAAGGATATGAAATTCAATTTCGATTCCGTATGCGATGAGATGATTTGTTATAGCAATATCTAACAAAATAAATGCAGAGTAAACGATAGTGGCACAACATCAACACTTTTCTCCAAACAAATTGTTGTTGTTTTGTCGTAACAGGTGGTTCGGTCGATGAAATGTGAGGTAACGCGTGTACATTTCTTAAAACAAAGGCAAATAAATACATACAGAGAACATTCCATTGAAATTAAATGTAGTATGATCTTTTTTTAGAAAATACACATGCGCGACAACAAGTTTTTAGATGGAATTTTCCTGAAGGGAATAGCTTTGCAATAGGATGAAAGACGATGATTCAAAGACAAATTGGTCAAGAATGTGAAAATTACGGGGACGAAACATGGTCAATTCGTGCCAAAGCAAACTCAATCTCGGGTGTTATTTTACTCAAAATAACTAGTTATGAAAAATAAAAATATAATTTGAGAATTAATTTAGATGAATATAAAGCATAGCATCTATACATTATTATTTTATATGTTACCGTTAACGGAAATGGTCTTTATAAGCAACCGTACTTAATGATAACATATGAATGCCATTGCCTTTTCTTATGACGGTTCTATTAGCTTCATTTATACATGCCTTGTTTATCAGAGTGTCAACGGGATTAACTGCGAATATTGCTATGCATGATGCATGTGTATACACAACTCATTCTGTACTGTATGAGGCATGTACCTTTCTTTCCTCTACCCAGTTGCGACTACCTTCAAAGGTAACATTCAACACTGAACACTCTTTCTGTCGCTAAATTTATCTCTGTCTTGCTCTATATCATTATTTTAGTTTTCCTGCTTGTTGGCTTTGGAATAAAGACAAACTGTCATTACTGTACATTATACAATTAATCGTTCTCTCTCTTTTGTCCTGTTGTATCCAAAGTCGAACCTTCCGTGGCCAGTGACATATTTAACAGACTGATTGTGAATATGTTTTAGTATTATAGCCAGCTGAGTAGATACCTTAAATAAACTCAAATACAGGCAAATTGTATTTCCCCTCACTAAATTTGATATATATATATAGCTTTGTATCGATGAGCTTTGATCCAAGATAATCATAGTGTTTATTATACTTTAATATAAATATTTGTCTGCACATTTATGTACAATCTGATTAAATTATGCTGCACCTGTCAGCTATTTCTTGACAAAGAGATAGATCAATGATATGCAGAACAACAGATGCACATTTGAAATATAACTGTATAAATAAATTTGTAATAAACGATATTAGGTTTTTTTCTGGAGCACCAATTATGTAATGATATTGCATAACTAATACAATTCAAATGTCTGTGACAGAAACTTACTTGAATGGTTATAGAAAGATTTTATTCATTTGTCTCTTGTACATCATTTTATGTTTCTGTCTTTTTAACTAGTTTACTATATGTTCTAGCTTGATTGTATGTGTGTATGGCTGGACTATTTAATACAACCGTTTATTGTACAGCACAATAACATATTTACAAAATTAATTACTGTCATTTTAGTTTCAGGCTTCTTGAGTGCAAAGTTCTCTATGCAAGCTATTTTGATAGCCCTGTATCATACATATCTAAACTATAGCCAATTGGCTAATTAACTGACATTTTATACTAAATGTCCACCCCTAAATTCCTTTAAATTGTTTGGACCCATGCAAAACTCTGACAACCAAAAGAAATGACTATTCTCAAAAGTCATCTTGCAATCAGACAAGCGGATTCAGAGGACAAGAATTTAATGTTTGCGCATTTCCCAAAACGTTCAAATACCTCAGCAACCAAAGAAGACCACCAAAGATACACTACTGTGAAGTTGCAAATCGGGATTTAGTGATTGATTGTTTGTTGTTTTACGTCGCTTTCAACAAGTGATCAGTTATAACAGGACGTTTCCTGGGTAAAATTACAAGTATTACCACAATTTTCAAAGTCTTTGGTATGACCCAGTCGGGTATCGAACACGAGACCTTCCGCAACCGAAGCGGTTTGCTAATCGGGAATACAGTCAAACCTGTGCTAAAGACCACCTTTGTTTATCAATTTCCTGTCTATTGCAACCACACTTTTAATTTTCCACTTACTAATTTTCTGTATGAATGAACCTGTGAACAGAGACCATATTGTTCTCTGTTCCAACGGGTGGTCTTTGAACACAGGTTAGACTATATATTAAATATCCTTCAACACATTTCCGTAATCACCCGACCCTGGATATTTGATGGGTTATGGAATTACACAATGTATGACTTGATATGATTGTTTCAGCTACCAGTGAACGCAATGCTTAAATTTAATATAATACGTCCGTTTCATATACCCGATAACGGTTAGAGTAAATTAATCACTGAACAAAGTAGCACCATGATATCCATCAGTATATTCATCCAACAAACTCACTGAGCGTACCTGTCGCATGTGCCGCATGTGAACGCACCGCCTCGTTGGTGTAGTGGTAGATCGTCCGCCTTGCGGGTTCGATCCCTGTCTAGGTTTTTCCAAATACTTTAAAATTTGTAGTAATGGTAGCGCTCAGGGTTGCGGGGTTAGCATTACGACTGTCTGGATAAATTAACTAGTAAACACTGCAAAATTGTTGAAGCAGCGCTACACACCAAACGATCAATCATGTGAACGCTCGTTAGGCTCTATGCGGCGTGTCGAGTCCTACATTTGTTTAAACAAAAACCAACTAGAGGCTTTCATCACTGGGTGTCCTCCACATTCACAGATATACTGAGCTAGACATAACTAGAGACATAAACACATTTGCTTCAGTTAAATGATCAAATGTTTGTTTTATTTGAATATGTGTAGTAATGGGTCACACTGAGATATTATGGTGACAAACCATGAAGATGCGCATATGTATCCATTAGATCAATTTTGACAATGTATCAAAATTAAATAGAAAGCATTGAAATTTATGTTGCTGTACACAGTAGGAAACATCATACTGGGTTTAGAAAAGTGCCTAATAAAGATAAATGATATGAATTGAAAGGATTCAGATAATCGCCAAAATGCATCATTTTTCATGTATAAAAAATCACCAGATCGCCTAAACTAAATGGGCCTTTACTTTTAAATATGCCCAGCTACGCCCCTGAGATAGACCTTACATATATACTTTGAATCTGTAAGAGTTAGATAGGCCTACTTTAAACGTTAGATTTTATAAAATTATGTTAAAATAGCGTAGATCTCTGCTATTACTTCCGAGAGTTTGTATATAAACATCTTATCTTTAATACAATGAACTACGCTGTCGGGGTGAACAAAAGTCAGTTAAATGATTTTGAGTACAAGGATTAAGATCGTGATGTGTCAAAAGTCGTGTTTTAAAAACGGTCTCTTCAATTTAGGGATGCAATTAGATTATAATTAGCCAATCATCAAGCAAGCTGCTATGACATGTCATTTTTTGTATTCTCTATTTTTTGGCAGATTTCGTTTGTTTATTTAGCTGAATATTTTTTAGTTTTATCTTCATGTCTTCCTTTTGACGAGAAATGTGTTTACTTCCTCTAAAGAGAGTACAACTGTAAATATATCGAAAGGGAGATCACTGTAGAGGAAAGATACTTATCGTGTTGACGTATACAGCAAAGGTCCAAAACAGTGTCCATCAAATTATATCAAAGTTTAAAATATTTACAAAAGAAAACACATTTAGAGGAATGGTTGCATGGGTATGGCTTGTAACAATTATAAGGGAGTACAATGCAATTGCATTTGTACTCAGCAAGAAGTCTTATCTTAGTAACATCTATGTAGTATGCATACAATGTGTAAATGTTTAAATGTGTTTAAAAACTCATTAGGAACTTTTCAAAATATAGAACAATGGCATAAACTGCACTGGTAATGATACAGTTGGCACGTTAAATAAGTCAACAAAGCTGATATATTCATAACGTTTACTTACCCCCGTAAACTAATAGTTCACATATGACTAAGATTGCGCTGTCTCCTTTTAGTGCTAACTTTACGCTCGATGCATGTTTTACAGGCATGACTTTGACATCCCAAAAGTAGATCCATGCTGATGTTGTTGGTATTATACTTTCAACGTTTTCATCTAGGTAAATTGTCCATCCATTCAATGCTTCTGTTAAAATAAGACACATTCGTTCGCTAATAAAAGTTATATGTGTTATAAATTGTTGAATGTGTATGCCATAACAAGGCAGTAACGTTACATTTGACACCACGATGTGTCATATAACATAAATAGCATTGTTCATTTTACCCTTTGCTGTTGTTATTAATGAATTATATCTCGATTAGACGAGACACATCTACTAACAACGTGTTTAGTGGAAAATAGGGGACACAATATGGCCAGGTATAGTGTAACCAGATACATTAACATGATTGCGTATCTTGATTCTCGTCATTGCGCTATAATATTTTTATAAGCATGATTTGTTGTAAGCTCAAACATAGGTTTTTGTTAGCAGGTTATAACCAAAACCAGAGCTCCACTATCAATTTTGAGCAGTATTTATTTATGTGTATTTTTTTTCAGCCAATATTGTCGCCATTAATTAAGAACACAATCTAGATAGATTGAGTTGTTTTACCCTCTCTTACTGGAGTAACTACGTATCGCGCATTTAAAATATTCAGTTGAAATATAATGGCATTTAGCCATAAACTATCGAGCAAATAATCAAAGTACTGACATTTCGATTGTTTAAGCCGAGATGAAGGAAATCCAAAACAAGAGTTGTTTTCAAGAATATTAACACTTGTTGGTCTTATGAAAATCAAATGACCTCAACTCCGAATATATAATTCAGTCCACATTTGTTAATGTTCATATTACCAAACAGCTCTATGGAAATCCCACCATGAACATTCATGACAGTACATTGTCTTGCTATTTATTAAGTGTACTGGGCCAACTGTGCCTTCATTGTTATACTAATGTTGACTATGATAACAGTAAACATAGAAGTTGTTGGCAACGGAGGAGCAATCTGCCAAAACAGTTGTGTTTGCGAATGATTTAGATATAGTTTCTGGTTGGTCTTCTTTAAGTGTCTGTTTAATTAAATTGTAAGCTTCTATTTCGATAGACAATTTGTATGAAAATCTACATATTAATATATAAATGCCTAATGCAAACACAATGTAAAAATGTAAAATAGTTTTTGCATCTCAAAAAAGGGGGCAAAGGTGGATCTTAATCAATCAACTGCATGATAGCTTAGTAGCTGTGTAGCTGCTAACATCGGAGAATGTTTAAAAAGAGTGGGAATAACACTGCAAAGAGTTTAAATAAGTAAAGGACATTTGTAATGCGAAATTAAATATTTGAACAGTTTGTAAGAGGACCACCAAAGTAACATTCCTGTGAAGTTTAGTTGATATCAGTTTAATGTTTTAGAAGTAGATTTAGTTTTAAGCTAAAAGTTCATTTTACCTTTTTTTCTGATGCAGCATGTCACTATCATTTCCAAGTAATCAATATGGCGTGTAAAAAGTATGTAGAGCATCAATAAAGGAACATTTCTGCTCAATTACAAATGTATATTGAAATAGACAATAACTTAAAAAGTAATGGATTGTTTGTCCCTTTTGTGGAAGGTCACTCAAGGAAAATTTGCACTAAATTATGAGGGCATCTGAGCGGATTCAGAGGAAAAGACTTGTTTTAAAGTTTAGGTATTATACTCCCTTTCTGATTCCACGGTAATTTTGTCTATACATATCACTAATATCTTTGAACAAATTTGAAGCTAAATTAATTCAAAACATATTCTGATGCAGATTAGCAGCTATCTTTTTCAAGCAATTAATATGGCGTTTACAAACTATGTAGAGGAACCATTAATGAGCACTTCAATTACAAATGTATCTTGAAATCAGACAAAAGCTTATATAGCAATGGATTTGTTTTATCAAAGTATTCACTTTTTGCCCCTTTGAGGGTCACTCGAGGAAAATTTGTACTAAATTATCATGTTATCTGGAAAAGCCGATTGAGAGAAGTATGTGTTTAAAGTTTGTGTATTTTACTCCCTTTCTGATGCAGCAGCAACAAAAGTCATACATATGATTTATATGTTTCAGATTTGCACAGTTGATTGGAAAGAGATGTCATTTGAAGTTAAAAGTTCAATTTCCCAATGTCCTATTGCCGCCTGGCTACTATGTCTTTCAAACAATTAATAAAGCTTTTAGAATTATGAAGAGGATCACCGAAGGAACATTTCTGCATAATGATATTGAAATCAGACAAGCATTTTACATAAGTATGAAATTTTATTTGTTTGTCTTTTATGCTTTTATGATGCCGCCTGGCTGCCAAATTGTTAAACCAATCAATATGATAGTTTTTATAGTAAGGCACTGAAGGAACATTTCTTCTTAATTGTCTTGGAATTAGACAAGTGGATTCAGAGGAGGAGAATTTAAATATTGGGCAATTTACTCCCTTTCTGATGCCACACAGTTTTAAATATAATTAATATTTTTGAACAATATTGAAAGACGATCACAAACACAAAATTCTTTGCATATTTCCCCCGTTCTGATGCCGCAGCAACCAAACGTTTCCATAGACAATTTATCTTTTAATAATATACTATATTCTAAAAAGGGAATATAGGTGAATTGTTTTAAAAAGTTTGCATATTTCCCCCGTTCTGATGCCGCAGCAACCACACTATTCCATAGAAAATATATCTTTTAATAATTTTAAAGGAGAATCATTTGTTTGAAGTTTGGTTATGATTTGCCTATGGATTAAAGGGGAGGTTAATTGATTAGTTTGTTTATTTTTGATTTTATTTTACGCCATTTTCAACATTGATTTGGTTCTATCGTGGCGATAATTCACTTATCCATGATCCTTGGGGAAACAAACCAGTACTAAGATGGTAAATGTGCCTTGTCAAAGGGCACACCACCATGACCGCCGCGACTGGGAATCTAATCCGGGACGTCCGATTACAAATCCAAGTCGTCAACTACTCGGTCACGGCGGATTCCAGATGTCATCTGAACAGACAACATATGACAGATGAAGGGAACAGGGAATGGTGAACATTGTCTACACGTTTTGTTTTAGAAAACAAATGTATATGGATGAAAATTATCTTATGATGGCTAATGCAAAAACTAAACAATAATTTGATTTCATTTAAAAAAGGGACAGGATGAATAATGCCGAATATATCGGTCATCAGCACAGCTGACAGACACATTAACACATTACAAACTGAAATATTACAATTCAAACAAACATAATCAAAGACTGTCAAATGTATAGAAGTCACAACAAAAACTATATTGGCAGTAAGATATAGATTTTTTTTTTTTTTCAGATGTCCATCCTGTTCACATAATGTTTTATTTAGCTGTTCGCTCCCTAAGTTTTCTCTAGGCCATTTAAAATGCATACAATCCAACGCGAATCAGTAGTAAATGATTGTTGTTTACAGAACATATCATTTTTCAAACTGCCTATTATAAACAACCTGAAAAGCACATTAAATTCAATTGCAATTTGCCTTCTTAATAGGGTGTTTGGGAAAGGGGAATTGAATGATTTGTTTTTATGAATATTTCGGAAAATGATAAAAATCATTGTGACGAAAGGAGACATGTTTTTCAAAAGTTGTCTGCTGCAAATGCGTCTGCAAATAGAATAAGCTATTAATACCTAGAATAATTGGAGTATGTTTTCTTATTTGATTTCTGCTTATGTTTGCATTGGTGATTCAGTCAAGAATGTTTGCACTATTTATTTGGCGTACTGATGTTTGGTACAGTTGGTGTGGTTAGACATTTACATTCAAAGTCCATCCGAATGTATGTATTTGAGTTGCCTCAAAACTTACCAAAAGTAAAAAGTTTACATAGCTTTTAAAATATCTAAGTCTCATGTAAGCACTACTTCCTAAACTTATTTAGTGTATTTTCAAACATTAACTGTTTAGACATTCGACATAGAACTACTCATTTCATTTGTACACTAATTATAAACATATAAGGTGTGAACCCAATACATTTAATCTAATAGTGTCGTTTTATTATTCTTTAATGGCAACTGTATGTAGACAAACCAGGCAACTTGTATCAACAGGAAATCGCCCAATGATGTATTTAAGTATATATCTAACACAAACACACACACAACTTATCTACTAAGGACATACTAATGTATATCAAATAGAAAGGTGTCGGAACGTCAAGAATGCAAGCGCCAAATCATTTTAAATTGCGTAAGTTATATGTCTATGAACTTTTTAATGTTAAAGGCTAATAACTATTCTTAAAAACATTTTATAGGCACCAACTACGAACTTGAATGTATCTTGTCATAATCATACAAAATGTAAAAACAATCGTTCTGCTTTGAATGCAACCAGATCCGAGCTTTGAATTTGTCTTGTCATAATTCATCTCTTTACCTTTTAACCGTAACACATATGAAAAGAGTTCAATTCAAAAATAATATTTATAACATAATGCAGAAACGAAGGACTCAATTACAGATAGACAGCGGAGGGAAACATTATAGGCCCCTGACCACATTTAAACACCTAGAAAATACATACAACTTGTTACTGACGAAGAGAAAAACCATTGAGGAGTGAACTTACGACCAAAATAGTTTCCATCAGTTCTTCCAAATACCACAATCCTCGACACTTTGTACACACGTTGGAAATCTACATATAGCCATGGATCCTTCGTGTAGGTCGATGCTGAACAACAGTGACAAGCAGCGAGGTCCGTTTGAAGATTACCGTCTACTGCTCTGGAGGCCATCCACGGTATGTTGCTAGCCGTAAATGTAGTGCTGATATTAGCTGGCTTGTCAAAGGAGATGACTTTCTCTGCGTAAACTATTACATTTAATTCAAAGGTTCATGAAGATAGGCCCGTTTATCTTATTTAAACTATGTGAAACTTATTTAATGGGGTAAAGACCTAAAGAAGTAATAAAAATAATCTACATACGAATCATGAAGTAGGAAGTACAGCTTTAAGCGCAGTGCTTAAACATTATCTTATTATAAGTTATATCATAACGACCGTTCACGTATTCATGATCGCTAGGTAAACACACAAGTACTAGGCTAGGAAAGGTGCCTTATCCAAGGGAACTCCACCATGTCCGCCGAGACTTGGGATCAAATGTTACAAATTCTCGACGCTAACCACTCGAGGAAACGTAGATATATTTAAGTTCAGGTGACCATAGGTCGTTCATTTCCTTACGTTTACGAAAATCATGTTAAAGGCACTATCAATAGGTAAAACTATTATTTCCTACGAATAACATATGCATACATTCAAAGTTAAATACATTAGTTAATCTACTTTTAATGTAGTGGTTGAAAAACATAGTTATGTGTCCGCGGTAATCTTTTACAACATACTATTATTTTATTTTAAGTGGGAGTGGTTTTCAATGGGTACTATATTACCAATCACAAAAATCGTGAAACTGTGTCATTGTTATGTTGTTAAACCTTCATTTGAAGGACTGGACACTATATCGTGAAACTAACAGTGCTAGATGGATACGAGAAGTAAAAGCATTGTGCAAATATGCAATGAAATTACCCATATACATATTATATTTGCAAGTTTTATCAGGTTCCATTGTCCATCCATGTGTGTCATTTAAAGGCCAAGTGTAACAAAATAGTACGCTGTATAACAACAAGAGGCCTAAGAGAGTCAGTATCATCCCTCTGCCATAAGGCAAACTAACCATTTTCACTTCATGCATAAAGGTCTAAAACCTGGTTGCCATGTATTTTGATCAATGAACATGGCTTGAAGATATCTGGTAGAAGGTCACCATATGAACGTGCCTAAGCACTTACTAGCAAAGTTGACTCATAGGTTCTGAGTAGAAGATTTCTTAACTGGTCACTTAGGTAAAACAGCCTCCGTTCCATATAGGCAATGGTCACCTTTCGAACGTTTTCATGAAATTATTTGAACGTCGTTTTCTGGGAATTGAGAATTGTTAAATATTCACGCACAAAGCGTAAAACAGCCCAATCCGCATAGGCCGGTGACAATGTTCTGATGAGCATATTGTTCAACTTTTCATTTAAGCCATATATACAAATGTAAGGCAAAATATATCCAGCCCTAACAACCACGTTTATGACAAGTTAACATGATTTAAAGGAATATGGTGGATGGTGAACCAAAAACATATTTAAAATTTTGTTTTGTTTCGGTTGTTATGGCAATCAGACTTATGCATGAATCTTCAATGAAAGGTTAGGAGAGGACATTAGGAGGACGCTTCTTATAACGTTACATTACATTTGGCAGAGTGGTAAAAGATTAAAAGTCATTTAAAGCAAAACGTTATTGCACGATTTTAGCCAGTGGATCTCAGAACGCTTTTTTGATAGCTTATAGTCTAATTATCAATTTTACTTTGCAGCTATGCCTCAAACACATGGTTTATTTCGAAATGATTATCCTTTGCTTATTTAATCTGTTTTGTCAAAGTTTAACTGCACATTATGCATATGTACCTAACATGTAAATGTGCATGGTTAGAGTTCTCCTTATTATCTTTTCCAGTTACCTTATCGGGATTTCCACCACATTAAACCTTAAATTTCACATGATATGTGTAACGTATCTATAGGAATCGTCTATCGTGTGAGATTAATGACGACGGCAGATTGATTTATATCCAAGTTTCACATTGTTTAAACAAAACATACTTATGAACTCACCATTAAAAACTTCGATTTCACAGAGTAAAAGCATCCTATCGGTTCCCATTAGTACAAATGTTATGTATCTAGCAGACAATGGCTTTCCTAGATGAAATTCGTAATACGATATAAACGTCGCAACTGAACTTGGTATGGTTGCAATGTCCTCAGTGATGTTTTCCGAAGTTGTTTTCTGTATTTTCAGACCACTAAGGCTTTCTATCGAATACAGTTATTCAACACTCAAATACATATACAAAGAAAATACAATTAATTTAAGAAATATCACTCTGTTTGCCTATCAATTTTAACAATAACATAAGCAATCTAAACATTATTATATTAGCACTATGCCTTCTGCAGCATTTGAAAATGATTTTAACAGACTGTTTTGTGTTCATCTTTGAATATTGTTTGATTGTTTGATTTCTATTGAGCCTTGATGATGGTGTGTAGGCCAATAATTATTTGCGGCATGTCCAGATCCAGTACGAACACACACTATGAAATGGAACATCACTGATTCGTTATCAGATCAAAGGACAGCCTAATCATATGTTTGTATACAGTCATACTTCGGATCATATCAAAATAACGTACGATCTGTTCAAATACTACACAAACTGTCTGTACGTAACCACATTCTCCTTTTGGTAAAGATAATAAGAGTAATCAGTAAACTTATTTTCTTTATATCTCGTAGTATTTTATATAATCAACATATACAGTATAGCATCATTGTAATTTACTTATCTATTATCATTGTTATTTTATAACTGTTCATTTTCTTACCATATAATGTTGTGTGAGTAAATCCAGAGCTGAGCAATTTAGAGGTATTAAATAGTATTGTAGTTCTTTTTTGCGGCCATAAACGACATTCAATCCATTTTACGTGACGGAAAAATGTTTTACGTTACAGCCCAATAAAGTATTAAGGAATTCATGCAAAGTTCTCGCTGGCTTCAATTATCAACATATAAGACTTGCTGTTACTTTCAAAGATGGAGACAAAATCCTGAAGAAGGCAATGTGCCTAACTATTGAAACAAACGTTGTTTTGTCGTTATAATTGTACATATTTTATTTCAAAGCCGATGTTCCTTACATGTTTCTTTGGGAGTTTTAGCTCACACTGTCCTCCTCTAAATATAAGACCTTGATAGTTAGGGTCGGAAAAATACCTTATGACAGACAGTTGAGGTAAATATTGCCTATCTACTTATAATTAAATAATCGTATCCTCTGCTGTTTTTCGTGGAACTAAAATATCTCGTATATCATAACACTTGATTAGGCATCCTGTCTTTCTTCTTGCAAGGTGTAAGCAATACATTTTTGTATTTCTAAAGGCAAATACATACGTAATGGATACAGCTCTGTGTCGGTTCTTCCATACACAACAATACGTGTAAATGTTTCTTCGTAGCCAACATCTATTCGTATCCAGGAGTCAGTTTGTTGAATAGTTGCCGCACAACACTGACAGGCATCAGGTAGTGTACTATAATTACCGTCTACAGCAAATGACCCTACCCAGGACGAAAACTGAGAGCTCATCGTGACAAGTTTATTTCTAGCAATATTCTCACCTGAAGTAAGCAATAAGTTGTCAGGTATTAAGTATCACTTTGTCAGTAATTGTAATGTACCTTGTGCAAAGAGAAAAACATGATTTCTACGATGTTTAATGTGTTATATTTATAATTCATCAATGCATTCACGCTAATTCATCTATGCCGTTCATTTCTTGTTCCGTGTTTCTTAGTCATTACTTATTAAGATGTGAAGTTGGTTACTTGTTCCGTGTTCCTTATTCAAGGTGAAGTTGGTTATTTGTTCCTTGTTCCTTATTCATTGGGTATTCAGATATAAAATAAGTTACTTATTCCTTCTTCATTATTCGGTTACATATACACGTGTTATGAAAACCCAGAGCTCTTCGAAGAATAGGAGGTATATCTCTTCACAAATGTTTCCGATTAATTTCTGAAGAACAGTTGGGTCTATAAAATTCAATTTCGGTATGCAACTTGGTCATCATCAGTAGACTACTCCTTGCCTTTTGTGGGTAAAAGAGTATGATTACGGTGATCTGTAGTTTAAAAAGTATTGGTTAACCTACAATCGTCCCACATGAAGAAGTGGTAAAGTGGCAACAGCAATAGTGATACTATTTATATTGCAAGTTTTGACAGAAATATCCTGGTAGGCATTAAGTCGCCTGTTTCTTATTCTATCACATGTTATTTATTCGTGTGTTTCAACTCAAACCCGTTCAATACAGTGGGGATATTGTCGTTGATGTAGATGCTGACAGAGCGCTATTGGTACATTGCAAATGATATTTATTTGTTACTAATTCTGTTGTTTTCGATATAAGAAACTCATATTACCACACATTCGTTAAAACCACAGATTGTGGTGCTGCAATAAGCAATGGTGATAGTGTTACTTATTTAACCAAACAGTTTCTTATACAAACAGCAGTTACTTTTTCCTTTATTTAACATAAGAAGCGTTTGATATCACAACAACCGTTGAAACTGTTGGTGGGTATGACACCAACAATACTCGTGATAGTGTTGTTGTTGTATATGTTGTATACCTGTTGTAACTTTATAAATTACTTTTACTTATTCGTTCCTTAATGGAGGCCAACGTACCACCAAACCATTTAAACTGAATATGCTGCTATTGCTAACAACATTTTTTTTATTATTGTGGATGCTGACTCTCTTGTTGTTGGCAAAGTCAACATATACAGCTTGAGTGATATTTTGGATAAAAAACGCTTCTTTTCTTGAAAACGGCCAAACTAATAACTTAAACATAACATGTTTTTGAATAAGTTCCAGGTATTTTGATATGTACCAATAGGTCTCTGTCAGCATCTACAGCAACAACAATATCCCCTCTTTATTGAACGGTTTGGTGGTATCAAGCGCTATTAATAAGTAACATGCACCTATAACATCAATAGCATCACCTGTGTTGTTGACACTGTTCAACCTCTTCAGTTTGGGCGGTTTGGGGTTAACACATACTGTTTTAACTTACGACCAACCTTATCTTGCCCCTTGACTTACTATTGTTAGTGGAATCGGGGCCAGTTCTCCTAATCTATTTATCCTGACACCAGCCAGTCAGTCGTAATGCTACCCCGCAACCCTTAGCGCCAAGGAGGGCATCAATTACTACCATTTTCAAAGTCTTTGGTATGCCCCGACTGGTGATCGAACCCGCGACCTCTCTGACCCGAGGCTCTTTCACTGCACCACCGAGGCGGTTGAACAAGGAACAAGGAATGAACTTCAAAAAGGTCATTAACGATTAACATCATCGCCCCCAAAACATAATTTTTGATAACTGTATTAGCCATGTGCATAGGTATGTGAAAGTGAATGTCGTCCTCCATCATTCTTTACAATACATTGGTTATTAGTAAATCCGTTTTAGTCTCTCCAAAAACTACTTTAACTCAGTTTTCTTGCACGACTCTATGTACTTACCGTATACATTGCCGTTACAGATACAAAGAAGTATAACAGTGTGTACAAGTGCGTTCCACGGCTTTTCCATAATTCTGAATTAGAGAACACATATATCGGTATATTAAAGACTAATCACTAAACGTCCGTTTATACTTTATAGACACGTTTATATCCAGATCAGCCTGTGATACCGCACAGTTTAATCAATTTCGACTATATTCGCATATTTCTTACCTAAGATTGTACGAGGATAAGGTTCACTTTAGTATTGTATTATAAGACTGAGCATATTTTAAGGACGGACTTAACATACACTGTACAGCAATGCCAACTTGTAGCTTTTCCTATGGAAGAGATTAATTATCCCTTATCGAAAAGTTTGATAACAATGAATTGCAAATCGCTTTGTTATCGAAGAGACTGGATTGTTAGGACGTCCTTTTCTCCAGTTGGATGTATGGGTCTGAACCAGCTCTACTTGTTTCAAAGACTACAATTTGAAGCAATCACAGTTCTGAAGACATCATACTAACTGATGCGCCACTGAAGATTACATGCAACTAAGACATAACGACAATACTGTTAATACACCAGTAAAGTGTCGTGCTGTTACTGAAGCATTCTTGAAAGAAGGGTAAATATGTCATACAACTCTGATGTTACGGTAATATACGGAATAATAATGAATGAAAGGTTATACATACAATATATTAGATTTAGTATTGCAAATACATTGAAAAGGATAAGTTAAAAAATATAAGGATTAAAAAAAGGTTTGTCTCTATATTGAATTGAAATCGTGCAAAAAACGAGTGGATGATAACAATATTATTGCATACTTTCAAATGGTCCGTTCACTTTGCATTGAAAAAAGGGGTCTTGATTTTTCGATCATGTCCGGTGTTAAAGAGTGATCATTTTCGTAGATAAGGACGTGCGAAAATTCCGCATAATTAACATGCTAGGGACTACTATTTTATGTAACAAACATAGCTAACCTAAATATCATTATTATACCTCACGTGACTTTGTAATGTTAAATTCTCATATACTGATCATGGACAATTTCTTACTGTCTCATGCTAACAGTACGTTTTTGACCGAATAACAGTATACTGTTACATGGGACGCGCGTCTGAAATGTTGGTCATGCACGTGAATGCCGTCACTTAAAACAATAACGCCACCGTTATAATTCAACTTTTCAAACGGCATTTGCAACAAAATGACTACTTATCTACTTATGTAAACAAACAGTTTGTTTCGATTTCGGAAGCAGATTTATCAACTCTAGATATAAAAAAAATATAAAGTTTACAATATGAAAGTATGCAATGAAAAGGTTAGTGACCCTGTACTGTAAAATCATCGTTGGAGCACGTTCTTTGGCGAACGTAGCCTCGCAAGCGTCAACCCAAGAACTCTGTACAACGATGATTTTACAGTACAGAGTCAATAACCTATACTACAGAACGTAATCTCGCACCACATTAAAATTAATTCCGAAACTCTATAAAAATGATTTTAATGAGATTCTACATAGAAATTAAAGATACCTCATATCACAATATAACTCCTGTAGTGTTATGTGTGGCTTACGTTAAATGCAGTGTAAAGTGTATCTGTTATCTCTATTTTGTGCATTAGTATCTTATCAACTCGAAACCCTTTTAATATGTTCCAGTTATAACATGCATCCTCAGAATAATTTGAGAGAAGATATGATTGTGTTATGAAGACAAGTGTAGTTGTAGTTGTTGTATATATGTAGGGCATTGAATGCGATCATACAATTTTCCCTTACGTGTATATATAAGTATATTGAACATGCACATTCTTGTGAATGAAATTACGATTTATCTAGGTACTGCAGTGTTGTAGTCGAAGTTGAACATACCTTAACGAGTATAAGCACCTTATATTATTCACCATGCATACTGTGCTGTGCCGTCAGTTTCAATCGCGGGACATTAATCGATAAGTGATGGATTGATCGACTGTATTTTACGAGACCAAACCAATTGAAATTCAAGAGTTGAACCGCAGCCTGAAATATTGAACAATTCGTGCCTGAACAGAGCAAATAGCAATTGGTTACAATTATTATATATGAGATTTAAGCCGTTTTTCAACATTAATTCAGTTATATCACTGTGACATAGTACGTATTTGATATGTCACAGTAATATAACTGAATTAATGTTTTGCTCCCCCACAAACAATAGTGATGTTAATAATCTAAATAGGATTGCAAAACTAGTTCTTATCTAGAGACATATTAACATTTACATGTTGTAAAAGAAATAATATTATTAACATTCCCCCCCCCCCCCCCCCCCCCCTCCCGCCTACTCAAATCCCCTATAGATCAAAAACAATTGATGAAAAATACAGTCTGGAAATAATAGCCACAACGATAGCTGCTCGCAAAATGGCTTTATTGCCGAGTGCGTTTGTAAACAGCACCAACGAACAACAACAACGTATTTGATATCCAAAGGTGACTGACAAGTATTAGGCTAGGTCATGTGCCTTGTCCCCCGACACATCCTGACCCAAAAGTCCAATACTAGCCACTCGGTCACCGCGGATTCCTACTCCATACGTGAATCAGATAGCATGGGCTTTATATACATGTTTCACAAACACTGAACACATAGTTCTTTTCCTTTATCATATATAATAAACATTTATTAATATGAGCGAACTATATCATTCGTATGTTAAATAGGACAGGGTATAAATAAATCCGGACAAAAGATATCAACAAATCACTTATCACTAAAGGGGGTCAGCAATACCTGTATTTGACATATAAATTATCTTCAAATCGAACAGATAAGAGGGACTTCCTGGTCGGTAAAACTTACGTATCCCCAAACTGTGTCTGTTATCTGACGACTAACTATTTTTTTTATCACATTTATAAAAGATACTACTCGTAACATTAACGTAAATAACATAACTAGTAACAATAGGGGTTTGATATCACCTTCAACTAGTTCAGAATACAGAATACAGAAATTGTATTTGTAAATAAAGGCCTCAGGCCCATAATACAGCATACAACCTTTTCTTCTCGAAAGTGATGTTTGATAAAAGATGGCAATATATACATGTACATGTGGGTACATCATTCTCACAAATGTATCAAGATTTACGGCAATGTTTTGATTGCCGACCATTTTCATAACTTTGAAACGAAAATAGCTACTTTTTTTAGAGTCACAACATTGTTCGTTTTTAACAAAAAATAATCAAAGCACTGCAGTGCTTACGGCTTGGGGTTGGAAGGTTGGAGAAGTAGGGGAAATGTGAAAGGAAATAACAATTGCAGCTTGTGTTTATGTATTTATTGTCAAGAAGTTGAAAGATCATGTCAAAAAAAGGAAAAGTTATTAAACTGCCAATTTAAAAACAGAAGGACCTTGTTGGCACCTTTTCGAAGAGCTCACAAGTATACACACTTTAGACATGAAGAATCAAAGGGAAATTTTACAGCAGGTTTAGGCAGAATATTTTGTAGTTTCTGCATTATTATATTGAGAAATATGTCAATGTTAAATCACATTCCATCAGGTTGAAATAGTTCTCTTAACCATGTACTAGACTGGGAGAAAGTGTTTGAAATATGCAAAGCTCATCAAGACAATTATTCTGACAAAGATTCAAAATGCAACATCCAGTGTGTTATCAAGATTTTCCTTCATTTGGCCTAGAGGCCTATTTTTGTTTACTCGATATGACCCTTATTCGAACATGGACTAGATATCATTAAAATAAACATTCTGACCAAATTTTAAAAAACGTGGCCTCTACAGTGTTAACAAGATTTTCCTTCAATTTAGCCTAGTGAATTATTTTTTTAACAGACATGACCAATATTCAAACTTGGCCTACCTACATATCATCAAGACAAACATTCTGATACAGTTTCAACATGCTCAAGTTCAAAATGCAGCCTCCATTATGTTAACAAGATTTCCCTTCAATTTGGCCTAGTTACCTAGTTTCTGACACTATATGACCCATATTCGAACTTGACTAGATATCATTAAGACAAGCATTCTAACGAAAATGCCGTTGATACCTCCACAGCACTTGCGGGCACCTGCACAGCACGATTGAGGGAGAGGTTTGCGTTTGAACGCTACCTCTGCAACTTAGTTATTGGTGGATTGGTGGCTGAAGAGGAGAGGTCTCATTCCCTTTACTGCCACTCTCCCTCTCTTGTGGGTACTGTCCTCTCCTTCTCCTTCAGTCCTCCCTTCTTGTATAGAGCATCTTGTAGTACTGTTACTCTGACACTTTTGTGATAAACTGTGTGTTAAATTGCTACCATCTGTGAAGAGCGCGACTGGAATCTGATTAATGATGCGATGACCCGGCTTTTATAACTTGCGAGACACATTGGATGGTCGGCCAGACACAGTCCTTGATGCGCTGTTTGAAACTAGATAAGAATACAATGCAGTTACCAACTTCTTGAGAAATCCAGACATTACCAAAGCCATACGTATATAATAAATCTTTAACTTTTGACGCCCATGTAACTCTTCCAACATCGTCAATGGCTTTTAACATTAAGTAACAGTTTCGTGGGTACCGGTGTTGCGGCATATGCAATAGTTTTAACCAATACGATATTATTTTCGTAAAATATATAACACATAACGGATATCTTCCACATTCTCCTAGGACCATGCTTTGTTGACTGTCTGGTTAACCCCTAAAAAGTATCTGCAAAAGTCTAGTTGGACCTTTTCGACGACATCAGAGTATGAATGGCCCCATAGCCCGGAACCGTATATGAGGATGGGAACAACCATACTGTCAAATAATTTTAATATTTCATGATGTTGAAAGGTACCATAGTTGTATTGAAAGCGTGTAGTAGGACAAATAGCTTTTCTACTTTGTGCACATAGCTTTGTCTTTGCCTTGGACCATGACAGTTTAGGGCTGAATACAAAACCCATATACTTATAACATGATGTAACTTTTAAGATTTCGTCATTTAATTTCCAGTAATTTCAGTTGTATTGTAACGCCTACTGCAATGATTAGTAACGCAACTGATTATGTGTAGTACATCAATGTCAGATTGTTCGCTATGTTTGGGACTTGCGTACTATGTACAATATACAAGGTTAAACATTAACAATAAGGTTTTACTCTAGATCTATAAGTGGCAATACTTTTCGTATTCAAGTCCAGAACATAAGCTACTCGTACATTCGATATATTGCATAATTGAGCTCGTCCATGCGAATAGTACACGTATACTTTTGTGAAAAGTATAGATGCAGATCAGCTACTATGTTTCAATCAATGTCTAGTACTGATCATTATTTTAGAATTAAAGTAAATAATTTAATCTACAAGTACCCTCGTTTTATTTTCACATATGAAATTGTCCGTACCAAAAGGTATACGTTGGATTTCTGTTAAAGGTGTCGAACCAGAATACTAACCTGTGTATCCGCAACACGGAGGCAGTATACTGACTGATTTGATCCTACACTGTTCAGATATGAAAACATATTCGTGTTACCAAGGGAGGACTCATAATGTCGTTCTAAACGATTCTGACTGGTACCTCTATGGCACGTCCTGCTTAGTCTGTTTATTTGTTGGGATACAGCTAATATCCCGGGAAGACTGGTATATGGAGTACTGACATGGTAAATACTTGAATTGTCAACTGAGTTTCGCGATATGATTGAAATACCATACTATTGCAATGACCGAGCAAATCAAAATGAAACAAATGTCACAATTATTTGACTGGCCATCAATCCCTTTATTAATTGTTTTCAATATCGGTAAATTGTGTACATGTTTATATTGAGTAACACAGGAGTACATTGATATGACAGAACAGTACTAACGTAATGCGAAACGTATTTAATCACAGTATGTAATACGTCATTGTCAACATAAACTCATTTACAAAGGCATATGTGACAGTTTTTTTACTTTCCCCCGATCAGGTTTACATATATAATTCTTGCTTGCAATTAAAACAAAACGTCATCCCCTTTAATCGCCTCCCTTAAACAACGGAGATATTTGATCACGTTGTTTTAAACACTTGCGTTGTATATTAATTTCCTATCATTTGTGTCAGTATATGGCTATATTGAAATGCTCTGTTGAATGTATCAAATAACTTATCGAAAAAAACACTCTTTGTTGAGCCGTTTCTTGAAACATTCTATGATTTATTGGCGAAAAGTGCAGATTAGAATGTGTATGTTTTAGCAGATAAGTGTAAAGGGATTTTTGGCTCGCAGAAAATATGTTCTCTAATGACGACCTAAAGACATGCGTGTTGTGTAGATGAAACTTTAAGATTCAACACAAATACAGTGTCTATCAATACACGCTAGTGTTTTTGACACGACTAATGTGAATGCGGCCAGTTGCCTAAGAAGAATGTCATGCGGGGAACTTGTGACGGAAAGTCATGATATACTTTGGTGCACAGGAAGCCGTGATATAACTAAATATAAGCTACTTTCTTACTCGGCGTAAAATTCCAATGAACCAATCGATACATCTATATGCCAATGTCAACATCGACTATGGTGTCCGTATATCAAGTTTGTTACGATCAAAGTATGACTCGGTAAATGAGGTCAAATAATAACCGTAGTTTGGAATACAAAGCCACTGTGACTTGTGAGATAAACATTGTTGAACGCATATTCAATTTTACATTGATATAAAATCGGTAAAACATCCAAATTACGATTTAAAATAACTCCTTACCTATTTACAGACGTCCGCGTTCCTTACGTAGATCTTATACGAAACACAAAAGGGTTTTCCCCACCGCTCCAATCCTGTGTTTGAATATACTAATCTGATAAATATACTCACTGTACAGATACGAAGAGCGAGGAGAAAGTTTATACTTGATAAATAATACAACATGTTTATCCTGTTATCTCTAAATATAGAGGCAAGCGCACGTTAGTAAACTTTGTTCTGAACTTTTCAAATTCATCGACTTTACATGCGTTTTTGGAGGGTTCTTTAATGATATTCAACCATTTGCACAACCATCTTGACTAGATTCAGACTGTGCTAATGATATGCTTATGAAACGTAGAAGTCGCCAGGTAAGGGCCAAGCAAGATAATTGTATTGCATTTATATATCTTGTTATCTATGAAAGGTCCACAATAATGGTTCCATGATTCAAATTAAATTCTGCCAGCAAGGGGCTAACTGCAGATCATGGATTACATTTGGACAAGAATACACCGATCACAAAAATGTATTACGCATCTATTTTTAAATTTACACGTCACCTAAATTACTTATTATTTATTCATACTCCAAGTTAAGACAATGGTGCAATTGTTGTACCAAAGGTCCCGGGTTCCGGTATCGAATCATATGATGTTCGGATTTTGTCTTTGGGGTTTATCCATAGTAATGGACTTGATAAGTCCCCAGGGAGCAAAAACAGAACGGGATTGATTTAAACTGAACGCTTGTCTCGCAATCGATATAAAAACTAAATATTTAAACTTACTACTGTAAGCAACAACTTCTTACCACGGTATGGACGATTTATCTGCTCTGGCGAGCATTGTATACCAAGATGAGTCTGCACGTTCCTACAGTTTACTATTGGTGTACACTGGTCGCTGTATCTACCATTCATTTAATGATAGTGTAGTAATCATACAAGGCTACTACTACACTACTATAACTAATGATAATTAGTTTACTGTTGATAACACCAATACATCAGGCAATGGTCGATAACTAGTAATTACAGATTCACCAGAATTAAAAATACATTTAAATTGAAACTCTAGTTCTTAAATAATTCTAAATGTCAACGCATCGAGAGCGTGAGTCCAAGTTTAGGTCCGGTCATACCAAAGTATTGGTAGCCAAGGATTCTATCTTTGTCACTCAGGGTTACGGGGACGACCGTAGTCACAATGACTTTATCAAGCATCAGAAAGATTGAATGGACGAGCCAGGTTTCGAAACCAACAACCCTGGATTGATAGTGCTCGCTGTTTCTGATTTAGATTGTGTGGCTCGACATGAGATGAAGTCAAATAATGAAGGAATACTAAGGGTTGTTCAGGGTGCAGATATCTAGGGTGATTAAAAAGTTTGTTTCGCAATGGATGTAAAATAAATACGTTTAAATACTAAGGAATATTTGTGAATTGTCCAATTATGAATGTATGATGAACAGTTTTGTGATTAACAAAGACATCAATATAGAATCTTCAAAAATAAAAACAATATATAGGGAATAATGGAAACTCTTGATAATTGTTGGTTTTGCTTGCAACTGTAAAACAAGATAAATTACCCTGCTCATGGATAGATTGAATGATCTTTAATAACGTTTCCATCAATTGTTCAGCAATACCACGGCAGCTAGTTACTGTTCATTGACGCCGCGTGGAAGCGCGGCGTCAGTATGGGATAGGTTTTAATTTTGTACCATGGGGTGACGTAATCGAAAAGGGAGAAACCCACAAATATTATTGTAAAGAAAAACTCTGTAATATGTTTGCAAAAACAGCCTTTATGGTTGAATAAATTGTATTAACTGATTTAAGAAACAACAAGATACAAAATATTTACATCTTTCACAGTTGTTACAAAACTTTAGACACATTTAAATTGTGTTTAATAACTGTTCCCCAACTAACTAGGCTAAGCTTTTTTTATGAGTTGATTTACGGAGTTCACTAGGCTACGCTTTTTTAATTGTTTAGTTTACAAATTTATTGAAAATCTTGTTAACACTCTGGAAGCCGCATTTTTGACTTGAGCATGTTGAAACTTTGTCAGAATGTTTGTCTTAGTGATATCTAGGCCAAGTTTGAATATAGGTCTTGTCGGGTTAAAAACTAGGTCACTAGGCTAAATTGAAGGAAAATCTTGTTAACACTCTGGAAGGCATATTTTAAACTTGAGCATGTTGACACTTTGTCAGAAAGTTTGTCTTGATGATATCTAGGCCAAGTTTGAAACTGGGTCATGTCGGGTCAAAAACTAGGTCACTAGGCCAAATTTAATGAAAATCTTGTTAACACTCTGGAAGCCATATTTTTGGCTTGAACATGTTGAACATTTGTCAGAATGTTTGTCTTAGTGATATCTAGGCCAAGTTTGAATATAGGTCATGTCGGGTCAAAAACTAGGTCACTAGGCCAAATTTAAGGAAAAGCTTGTTAACACTCTGGAAGCCGCATTTTTGGCTTGAGCATGATGAAACTATGTTGGAATGTTTGTCGTAATATCTAGGCTAAGTTTGAAAGTTTGTCATGACCGGTCAAAAACTAGGTCACTAGGCCAAAGTTAAGGAAAGTCTTATTAACACTTTGGAAGCCACATTTTTGGGTTGAGCATGTTGAAACTTTCTCAGAATGTTTGTCTTAGTGATATCTAGGTAAAGTTCGAATATGGGTCACGTCAGGTCAACAACTAGGTCACTAGGCTAAATTGCAGAACAATCTAGTTAACACTATAGAGATTGCATTTTTGACTTGAGCAGCTTGAAATTTTGTCAGAAAATTTGTCTAGATGATATTGCCATTGGCGCTGAAAGAGTAAAGTCTTAAATAGCCCATTCTCAGGTGAGCGATTCCAGGGCCATATGGCCCTCTTGTTTCCTATTTATTTCTGTTGTATTACTAAACTTAAAACGTTCCTCCCCATACAGTTGTTCATTCAGACCATTGTATTCTTGCTATATGTTGACTATACATGAAAACCTTTTCTTTTAATTTCATAAATGCTTAATTTCGATATTAAATATCTTTAAACTTGTTAGAATTATTTGTATATTTTGTTTATATACTCTCGTTTTTTGTTATCATACTTCTGCTCAACTGGAAGGAGAATAGACTTCCCTCTCTCCTTCCAAAGCTTGTGTCACACTTAACTTATAACTAGAGGCATTAAAACTTAAGTTAATATCTGTTAATATTTCAGTATCTATGTTTTTTGTTTATCTAATTGATCTAGTTAGAGCAGATTTAAAATTAAGAAACTTCAGCTTGTATGACACTTTATTGTTGCAGTCAATGTTAAGCAAACGGTAAAACAAATGGTTTGAAGACTAAACTCGTCATTTCACGACTAAATTTTACATGCTGAATATCATATAGATCGTAGCATATAAAGTATATACTCCACTCCCTACGTCAAAATGGACCCTTTTTGCTATTGATAACGTTTTATTATAGACTATGGTATCCATGTGAGCAATAAGGAACATCTCGGACTTCTTGTTTAAGATAAAGGTACATTTGGCCTTCTTTACATCCTGTCCGTTTGCACAGGTTATTTAAATGTATTGAACTGCATCTGCTTCCCTTTAAGTCATGCCTTAAAATCATGCGCGGCGTCTTTGATGCTTAGCATCAAAATTCGTCTTGTGTGTTTCCTGGCTTACACATAACATTCGTTTCAAGCAGCTGGTTGCTTTTCCACATAGACTGTTGCCCAATGGTGGAAGACGATCGAATCTTATCCCATTTACTTTTGTCTAATGTAGGAACGAATGTTGTACGAGCTAGGGTTCAAACTCCCAGGATTGACAGCCTGCATCATTAAAGACGGAGCTACTAGGACTCCGCTAATAGTGCATGGAAAATATAATACTTTTAAAAACAGTGGAATAATAGTCTTTCATCGTAAATGCCGTAATATGTTATCAAAACATTCAGAGAGAGCTGTATATATTGCAGGAAAAATATATAATTATCTTCAAAATTATTTCTAAATCGTATCATAGTATTCCAGGGACCTACACAAGGGAGTTAACCCTTTTCCAAATACAACAAATCTGTAGAAGACGATTTTGAAAACATCTTTTCATAAATGAGAAAAATCTTAATTAAATGTCGTCTACTGCAGAAGATTCAGAAAACGTCTATATCTGGGAAAGGGTTAAAGATAAAATTCCCTTTTGCTTGCATATGAAAATAAACAGTGGAGCTCAATCAGGCGAGAAATGTCATCATAAGAAAATGGGAAGAGGAACATGAGTACAATTGAAAAGATCTTACTGCAAGTAGATTTTGATTTAAACCTTTCCCACATACAACAAATCTACTGCAGAGGACTTTAAAAACATACCCGAAAAAAAGTTGATGATACTGCTTTTGGTAATGCAACCATTATAACATTTTATTTATAACTCGTCTTGACTCCACAATATCTTTCATATTGCAAAACACTTTCCCACATACAAGCATACAGCAGTTTAAGAATGACATTTACGGCATTAGCATCACCAGGGCTGTGTTCGTCTGGAATAGTGTTACGAAGCTGTTCCTTCCTGGCTTCTCTCTCCTGAAAAAGCAACAGTTCTACCGTTTAACCTTTTCCAATATACAGACGCCTCTGAAGCAGACACATTTTGAAAATATTGCGACCAAAGGAGAAATTGTTGATGAGTAATTTCTGCTATTGCCACAATGTTTTCAACTTTATTCAATAGTTCTACATTCATTTATAGAGATTGCTCATATTTTATCAAGATGTTTTCAAAGTTGTCTGTTGCAGAATGTTTGTATGTGGGAAAGGGTTACCCTGTACCAGACACAGTCAACTTCTGAAAACATTGTCAGAAAAGAAGATTTTTGCTCATTTGGTCATCCACAATGTTTAAACATTTTATTATAAAACTGCAAACTTTTCTAAAACACATTATTCAAGATATCTCAGATGATTTAGTCTGTGTTAATCCTTTTCCCTCCAACAGCAAATAAGCAGCTGGCGACTTTTATAAATGAAAGGATAACCATTAAATAAAGTAGAAAACAGTGCGGCAACGGGAGAAATTGCTCATTAAGAGCAGTTTCTCCTTTTTCCACATAGTTTATAAACGTTTGTCTGCTTCAGATCTGCGCATTAAAATGCGTCTATTTGTGCTAAAGGGTGAAGTCAAATGTCATACAATGAATGCATAACAACTTAACATGTACATATAAAACAGTGTTCACTGAGCTATTAGTGACATGGCTTGGACAGTTAATAATTGGTCAGTTTGTCCAATATCTAATGCACATGTTTGTTTGGATGATTGATTGACTGGAGTTTAACGTTGTTTTCAACAGTATTTCAATTATAAAATTGCAGCCAGTTCACCTAATCATGTGTTTCCTGGCTTTCTCTCACCTGTTACCAAACAACAGTCTTCCCAGACAACTAGCTACCTTCTATGCCAGATTAGTCTTGCCTTGAGTGTGACACATTGTGACAAGAAGAGAACATTTTTATGTATGACAAGAGTGTACTGTTCAAAACGACATCTGCTGTAATTGCGTCAAAATGCGACTTCACGTGAGAAAGGGTAAATGCTATATAGGGCAGAACTCATATCGACGTTTCACCCGTCGCCATGTTTACATTTGTACCTGATAAGAGTATCCTATTACCTGATTCAGACGACAAATTACAACTCAGTAACATACTACTTTTCACAAGAATGATTAAAAAGGGGGCATTGTCACTATTGTGCTATTTATTTACATATCCTATTCATTCTATTCAACATGCACTTTTATCTATTTATTTAAAAACTGATTACTTATCTCTTTATTGTGAATTTAACACTAACAATAAAATTCGATAATGCAACATTAACATTATCAAAAGCGCTTTCTTCAATTTGAATAAAAACCACTATCTTCAACATGAATCAACACTATATAGTGTACGATTGTTTAAATGAGTGTATCGAAATGTACTCATCGAAATGTACTCATGTTTTTCTTCAACATGCGACAGTTCATCATGCAGGCAGAATACAAGCAGTGTCAAAGAAGAGGCACTATCTAGTAGTATGAGTTGCGTCACACGATAACCAACATTTGGTATTTATGCATTGATTTATCCAACAATATCCCTAACGCATAGCTGGGTTGATTCACCCAGGGCCCATGAGTTTGTGAACTGTGAGGGTGATTGGACATAAATGCTGTTGAAAACGGCCTATAAACTCCCAACACTGCAATCACATTGACGTTTGAGAACATGATGAGCAATGGCTCCTCTTACCACACTGTTTTCATTTGTATTGCATAGTTGGCTTGATTCGCCCAGGACGCATGAGTATGTGATCTGTAGGGGTGATTGAACATAAATGCTGTTGAGAAATGCCTAAAACTCCGTCTAGTGCACTCAAAACGACCTTTGAAAACATGATGAGCAATGGTTCCTTATACCACACTGTTTTCAGTCCTATCGCATAAATGGGTTGATTTACCCAGGAAGCATGTGTGTGTGAGCAGTGATGGGGTATTTAACATAAATGCTGTTGTAAACGGCCTAGAAGAATAAAAACCACAACGAAATCAAAACGACCATTGAAAGCACGATGGACAATGGTTCCTCTTACCACACTGTTTTCAGTCCTATCGCATAGTTGGGTTGATTCACCCAGAACGCATGAGTAATGTGAACTGTGAGGGTGATTGGACATAAATGCTGTTGAAAGCGGCATAAAACCCCAACAATGCAAGCAAAACAACCTTTGAAAACATGATGAGCAATGGCTGTTTTTATCTCAATGTTTTCGATAGTTCATTTATATGGAGTTTATGCATGTGGGAACGGGGTTAGGGGAAAATCGTTCACTGTACCACCGAAAGGGATTTGGTATGCAGAGGTGCAAAGACCAGTGAACACATACTAACCCTTTCTCACATGCATATATGTTATGCCACTGTCCACACTTATTTAGTCATGCAACAACTCGCTTCCAAGATCAAAACCCCTACCATGCAAACAAACCGACATCTTAAAGCATAACGGGCAATTGCTTCTTTTGCCACACTGTGTTCAGGTCTATTGCATAGCTGGGATGATTCACCCAGGAATCACGAGTGTATGAACTGACGGAATGGTGGTATGACTGGAATGATGTTGAAAACGGCCTAAAACACCTAACACTACAAACAAAACGACCTCTAAAAGCAGAGCGGGCAATTGCTCCCTTTGTCACTGTGTGTCCAGTACTATTGAGTAGCTTGGTTGAATCTGCCAGGACGCATGAGTATGTGAACAGTGCGGGTGAATTGACACATATGATGTTGAAAACTGCGTAAAACACCCAACAATACAAACAAAACGACCTTTGAAATCATGATTAGCAATGGCTCCTATTTCCATACTGTTTTCAGTCCTAACGCATAGCGGGGTTGATTCAACCAGGTCCCATGAGTTTGTGAACTGTGAGGGTGATTGGACATAAATGCTGTTGAAAACGGCCTAAAACTCCGTCTAGTGCACTCAAAACGACCTTTGAAAACATGATGAGCAATGGTTCCTTATACCGCACTGTTTTCAGTCCTATCGCGTAGATGGATTGATTCACCCAGGAAGCATGTGTGTGTGAGCAGTGATGGGGTATTTAACATAAATGCTGTTGTAAACGGACTAAAAACACAACAACAACGCAATCAAAACGACCATTGAAAGCACGATGGGCAATGGCTCCTCTTACCACAATGTTTTCAGTCCTATCACATAGTCGGATTGATTCACCCAGGACGCATGAGTAATGTGAACTGTGAGGGTGATTGGACATAAATGCTGTTGAAAACGGCCTAAAACTCCGTCTAGTGCACTCAAAACGACCTATGAAAACATGATGAGCAATGGTTCCTTATACCACACTGTTTTCAGTCCTGTCGCGTAGATGGGTTGATTCACCCAGGGAGCATGTGTGTATGAGCAGTGATGGGGTTATTTAACATAAATGCTGTTGAAAACGGCCTAAAAAAACAACAACAACGCAATCAACCCGAACATTGAAAGCACGATGGGCAATGGCTCCTCTTACCACACTGTTTTCAGTCCTATCGCATAGTTGGGTTGATTCACCCAGAACGCATGAGTAATGTGAACTGTGAGGGTGATTGGACCTAAATGCTGTTGAAAGCGGCATAAAACCCCAACAATGCAGGCAAAACGACCTTTGAAAACATGATCACCAATGGCTGTTTTTATCGCAATGTTTTCGATAGTTCATTTATAGGGAGTTTATGCATGTGGGAACGGGGTTATGGGAAAATCGTTCACTGTACCGCCGAAAGGGATTTGGCATGCAGAGGTGCGAAGACCAGTAAACACGTACTAACCCTTTCCCACATGCATATATGTTATGCCACTTTCCACACTTATTTAGTCATGCAACAACTCGCTTTCAAGATCAAAACCCCTACCATGCAAACAAACCGACATATTAAAGCATAACGGGCAATTGCTTCTTTTGCCACAATGTGTTCAGGTCTATTGCATAGCTGGGATAATTCACCCAGGGATCACGAGTGTGTGAACTGACGGAATGGTGGTATGACTGGAATGATGTTGAAAACGGCATAAAACACCCAGCACTACAAACAAAACGACCTCTAAAAGTAGGGCGGGTAATTGCTCCCTTTGTCACTGTGTGTTCAGTACTATTGAGTAACTGGGTTGAATCTACCAGGACGCATGAGTATGTGAACAATGCGGGTGAATTGACATAATTTATGTTGAAAACGGCGTAAAACACCCAACAATACAAACAAAACGACCTTTGAAATCATGATTAGCAATGGCTCCTCTTTCCACACTGTTTTCAGTCCCAACGCATAGCTGGGTTGATTCACCCAGGTCCCATGAGTTTGTGAACTGTGAGGGTGATTGTACATAAATGCTATTAAAAACGGCCTAAAACCCCAACAATGAAAGCAAAACGACCTTTGAAAACATGATGAGCAATGGCTGTTTTTATCGCAATGTTTTCGATAGTTCATTTATAGGGAGTTTATGCATGTGGGAACGGCGTTATGGGAAAATCGTTCACTGTACCGCCGAAAGGGATTTGGCATGCAGAGGTGCGAAGACCAGTGAACACGTACTAACCCTTTCCCACATGCATATATTTTATGCCACTGTCCACACTTATTTAGTCATGCAACAACTCGCTTCCAAGATCAAAACCCCTATCATGCAAACAAACCGACATCTTAAAGCATAACGGGCAATTGCTTCTTTTGCCACAATGTGTTCAGGTCTATTGCATAGCTGGGATGATTCACCCAGGAATCACGAGTGTATGAACTGACGGAATGGTGGTATGACTGGAATGATGTTGAAAACGGCCTAAAACACCCAACACTACAAACAAAACGACCTCTAAAAGCAGGGCTGGCAATTGCTCCCTTTGTCACTGTGTGTTCAGTACTATTGAGTAGCTGGGTTGAATCTGCCAGGACGCATGAGTATGTGAACAGTGTGGGTGAATTGACACATATGATGTTGAAAACTGCGTAATACACCCAACAATACAAACAAAACGACCTTTGAAATCATGATTAGCAATGGCTCCTCTTTCCACACTGTTTTCAGTCCTAACGCATAGCTGGGTTGATTCACCCAGGTCCCATGAGTTTGTGAACTGTGAGGATGATTGGACATAAATGCTGTTGAAAACGGCCTAAAACTCCGTCTAGTGCACTCAAAACGACCTATGAAAACATGATGAGCAATGGTTCCTTATACCACACTGTTTTCAGTCCTGTCGCGTAGATGGTTTGATTCACCCAGGGAGCATGTGTGTATGAGCAGTGATGGGGTTATTTAACATAAATGCTGTTGAAAACGGCCTAAAAAAACAACAACAACGCAATCAACCCGAACATTGAAAGCACGATGGGCAATGGCTCCTCTTACCACACTGTTTTCAGTCCTATCGCATAGTTGGGTTGATTCACCCAGAACGCATGAGTAATGTGAACTGTGAGGGTGATTGGACCTAAATGCTGTTGAAAGCGGCATAAAACCCCAACAATGCAGGCAAAACGACCTTTGAAAACATGATCACCAATGGCTGTTTTTATCGCAATGTTTTCGATAGTTCATTTATAGGGAGTTTATGCATGTGAGAACGGGGTTATGGGAAAATCGTTCACTGTACCGCCGAAAGGGATTTGGCATGCAGAGGTGCGAAGACCAGTAAACACGTACTAACCCTTTCCCACATGCATATATTTTATGCCACTTTCCACACTTATTTAGTCATGCAACAACTCGCTTTCAAGATCAAAACCCCTACCATGCAAACAAACCGACATATTAAAGCATAACGGGCAATTGCTTCTTTTGCCACAATGTGTTCAGGTCTATTGCATAGCTGGGATGATTCACCCAGGGATCACGAGTGTGTGAACTGACGGAATGGTGGTATGACTGGAATGATGTTGAAAACGGCATAAAACACCCAGCACTACAAACAAAACGACCTCTAAAAGTAGGGCGGGTAATTGCTCCCTTTGTCACTGTGTGTTCAGTACTATTGAGTAACTGGGTTGAATCTACCAGGACGCATGAGTATGTGAACAATGCGGGTGAATTGACATAATTTATGTTGAAAACGGCGTAAAACACCCAACAATACAAACAAAACGACCTTTGAAATCATGATTAGCAATGGCTCCTCTTTCCACACTGTTTTCAGTCCCAACGCATAGCTGGGTTGATTCACCCAGGTCCCATGAGTTTGTGAACTGTGAGGGTGATTGTACATAAATGCTATTGAAAACGGCCTAAAACTCCGTCTAGTGCACTCAAAACGACCTTTGAAAACATGATGAGCAATGGTTCCTTATACCACACTGTTTTCAGTGCTATCGCGTAGATGGTTGATTCACCCAGGAAGCATGGGTGTATGAGCAGTGATGGGGTATTTAACATAAATGCTGTTGTAAACGGCCTAAAAAAACAACAACAACGCAATCAAAACGACCTTTGAAAGCACGATGGGCAATGGCTCCTCTTACCACACTGTTTTCAGTCCTATCGCATAGTTGGGTTGATTCACCCAGGACGCATGAGTAATGTGAACTAACTGTGAGGGTGATTGGACTTAAATGCTGTTGAAAGCGGCCTAAAACCCCAACAATGCATGCAAAACGACCTTTGAAAACATATGATGTATTTTTATTTGTAACATTTTATTATGTATTTTGGGCAGGTGCCCTTTGATTACGTAAATGAATCAATTGAAAAATTGAAATTGGAATCTGTTGAAGATCAATCCTTTATGAATAACGGTGCTTTTTCATTCTATGTCACACACACACTAACTGCTATTACATCTAACATTAATATTAACATCGTCTGATATATAGTTTGTGTATGCCCTATGTATTTGTATATTATATTATTAATGAAAGGTTTTGTTCTGTTCTGTTCTATTCTTTATCACAGAAACCCAGACAGAGGATTAGCATTGAACAAATTGTCATCGTCTAATATGTTTCCTATGCCCATGTATAATGTAAATCTTTTCAAGATGAACCATATATAAATAAAGCTTATATTCTGTTATGTTCTGTTCTCACACAGTGATATGACGGAAACATTGTGGAATGTGACACGAAACACCCTTGAGAAGAAACACGCCAAACTGTGGTGTTTTGGCAAGTAGCATAAAACGTCATTGAAAAAGAATGTATAACCTGCCTGTATCATCTGCATGGCCCTAAAGAGATTCATCTAAAAAATATATATAAACATTCATTTAGGAGAAAGTACACCAGTGTGATACCCAAATGGATCGCAAATGGATCGCAAATGTGCGTATTCCACTTTTGTTCCGCCTCGCAAACGTTTAAAAATAGCCCGAACCTAGGTTGTTTTGGCATTTGATGGTAGAAGAAACTCTCCTCTATCCAACCATACCATCGGTTTAGCTTAGATCACTATATTCAAGAAAAACATCGCGTTCAAAGCCACCTTGCAATATCTTCATATAAACTTCATCAATGTCAAATATACAATGTCGGTTGTCTCTCTCATCTTCCCTGTCTTGCGCACCATTACATTTATCCATCCCCTACATATAGACATAAATACACATGTACATATGTATATATATATATAATATAAAAGGTGTGTAGTCATTGTATTGTATTGTATTGTATTCTTAATCACGTGAGTTACGGTTAATGCGTTTCCTTTAAATAAATTAATTAAAATAACTAATGATGTTTCACGGAAAATGTACGTTATTTATCAACTGAATAGTTGAAAGGTACACATGTTTTGCCTGCCAATATGTTAGTGGGCGAACCGAGTTTTTCGATATGAACATCTGAAAGTATAATTATTGGATAGGGTTGAACACAGCGTGGCTAAATCAAAACAAGAAATAATTTAGTCAGCCGTCGCAGAGCTTTACTGGTGGCACTAAAGGTATCGCATTTTCAGGCCAAGCCCCGGTTGCTTAGTCGGTAGTGACGCGGGCTGTAAATCCAGGGATTATAAGGTCGAACCCAAGTTTGGTCAACATTCCATCCGACGTTTGACAAAAGTCAAAGCGCCTAGCTTCATTAGACTTCTATTAATGCACTAAAAGTATATGTTGAAAAGCAGTCACTTGCTTGGAATGACAGATGAGTGAATCACTGATGTAAGCAAGCAAGGAATATCTGATGAAAATTGGTTGAACCCACCTTAATCAATGACTTGTTCAGTGTCGTCTGCTTCAAAATATAATTGGAGAATAAGTCGTTATATATAGAAATTTGAAGTTAACTATTTATTTAATTTTGAAGCAATGCTGTAAAAGAAGAAACGTCTCGATCTCCTTTTCCCACAACATTTTTAAAATGTTGCTTGCTGCAGAAGTTTAAAATTCCGTCTGGTCCGATAAAGGAGATTAAATTCGATAATTGTTACATTAATAAAAGCGTTATCTCCACTATCAAACACCGACATATTGTACTCTCAGCGTAAATATGATAATTTTGCTAAACTTGTTAGGCATACATAAAGTAGAAATATGATTTAGTCTTTATTATACAATCATGAAATAAAATCAAGCCTTAAATGTCAACTTTAACAAGACGAAAATGTACTACCGGTATTATTGATACTGACACAGGACATGAGTCGTAAAGCTTTCCCCGCAACACTGAGTGCTAAAGCGGGAAGCCATTACTACAATTTTTTAAATTATTTGGTATAGCCCGACCGGGGATTGAACCCAGGTATCCTGCTACCGAGAAAAACATTCGAATCACAACACCGCGGAGACTGTATGAATAGATTAGCTACATAGATACCAGTTATAAGCCAAGTCATTAGAAACAAGAACTCTGGAGACTTATGAGTTTAATTTAATTTCGGAGTTTAGGACATACCTCTGTATTGTTTTTAGGTAGAATACCCATAATGGGCTACCGATTTTCCTACAAAGTCTGTTTATATGTACAGTGCAAAGGTTCGGCCATTTCCACAAAAGGTCGGTATATATTTACAGTGCAAAGGTTCGGCCATTTGCATAAGAGGTCGGTATATGTTTTACAGTTTAAAGGTTCGGCAATTTCCATACAAGGTCGGTATATTTATAGTTTAAAGGTTCGGCCATTTCCATACAAGGTCGGTATATATTAACAGTTATAGGTTCGGCCATTTCCGTAAGAGGTCGGTATATATATTTACAGTTTGTAGGTTCGGCCATTTCCACAAAAGGTCGGTAAATATTTAGTTTATAGGTTCAGCCACTTCCACAAGAGGTCGGTATATATTTTACAGTCTATCGGTGCGGCCATTTCCACAACAGGTCGGTATATATTTTTTAGTTAATAGATTCGGTCATTTCTGTTAAAGGTCGGTATTGGTAGTTTCAAAAGATTAAATATATTTTGATAATTTCTTAATTTCCAACAAAACTAAGCAAAACACTATTAATTTAAATGGGTACTAGCACCGCTACATCAGTGAATCGGTTGTCGACATTACTCAATGGTGTATTAGTTATACCATGATACGCGAAACTCGGCTTCGATCTTAGGTCGAGTCATCCCCCCCCCCCCCCCCCAAAAAAAAATGGTATCAAATGTATACAAATAATAAAGATCAGTGGTGTTCGTATTGCATGGACAACGATACAATTGATGCAATACTCAATGGTGTAGTATTTAGAGATCATTGGTGTTCAGTATTGCATGGACTTGGCGACGACTGATAAAATGCTACCAGCATAAACTAACCATTAGTTATGCTGACTGATGCACTGGTGTAAGGATATACTTACCAGTAGTGCTGGTGCTCAACATAACATGGACGGTATTCGGACTTTGATGTATTACTAGTAATAATGGTGCTTAAGTTTACTGGTACAGTATTCGGACAGATGCACTGGTGTCAGGTTAAACTAACCAGTAGAGCTGGTGCTCAGCATTAAGGTGACAGCGTAACGAGAATTGCACGTGTGTCTTGATTACTAAACGGTATTGCTGGTGTCAATACTTACTGGCATTGTATTCAGACAGGTGCACTGGTATCAGGATAAATTTACCAGTAGTGCTGATGCTCAGCATTAAGGTGACAGCGTAACGAGGGTTGCACGTGTGTCTTGATTATTTATACGGTAGTGCGGGTGTCAATAATTACGGGGATTGTATTCAGACAGATGCACTGGAGTCAGGATAAACTGACCATGAGTGCTGGTGCTCAGCATTAAGGGGACAGCGTAACGAGGGTTGCACGTGTGTCTTGATTATTTATACGGTAGTGCTGGTGTCAATAATTACGGGGATTGTAATCAGACAGATGCACTGGAGTCAGGATAAACTGACCATGAGTGCTGGTGCTCAGCATTAAGGGGACAGCGTAACGAGGGTTGCACGTGTGTCTTGATTATTTATACGGTAGTGCTGGTGTCAATAATTACGGGGATTGTATTCAGACAGGTGCACTGGAGTCAGGATAAACTGACCATGAGTGCTGGTGCTCAGCATTAAGGTGACAGCGTAACGAGGGTTGCACGTGTGTCTTGATTATTTATACGGTAGTGCTGGTGTCAATAATTACGGGGATTGTAATCAGACAGATGCACTGGAGTCAGGATAAACTAACCATGAGTGCTGGTGCTCAGCATTAAGGGGACAGCGTAACGAGGGTTGCACGTGTGTCTTGATTATTTATACGGTAGTGCGGGTGTCAATAATTACGGGGATTGTATTCAGACAGATGCACTGGAGTCAGGATAAACTGACCATGAGTGCTGGTGCTCAGCATTAAGGGGACAGCGTAACGAGGGTTGCACGTGTGTCTTGATTATTTATACGGTAGTGCTGGTGTCAATAATTACGGGGATTGTAATCAGACAGATGCACTGGAGTCAGGATAAACTGACCATGAGTGCTGGTGCTCAGCATTAAGGGGACAGCGTAACGAGGGTTGCACGTGTGTCTTGATTATTTATACGGTAGTGCTGGTGTCAATAATTACGGGGATTGTATTCAGACAGGTGCACTGGAGTCAGGATAAACTGACCATGAGTGCTGGTGCTCAGCATTAAGGTGACAGCGTAACGAGGGTTGCACGTGTGTCTTGATTATTTATACGGTATTGCTGGTGTCAATTATAACGGGCATTGTATTCAGACAGGTGCACTGGAGTCAGGATAAACTGACTATGAGTGCTGGTGCTCAGCATTAAATGGACAGCGTAACGAGGGTTGCACGTGTATCTTGATTATTTAAACGGTAGTGCTGGTGTCAATAATTACGGGGATTGTATTCAGACAGATGCACTGGAGTCAGGATAAACTGACCATGAGTGCTGGTGCTCAGCATTAGGGTGACAGCGTAACGAGGGTTGCACGTGTGTCTTGATTATTTATACGGTAGTGCTGGTGTCAATAATTACGGGGATTGTAATCAGACAGATGCACTGGAGTCATGATAAACTGACCAGTAGTGCTGGTGCTCAGCATTAAGGTGACAGCGTAACGAGGGTTGCACCGACATTGTATTGATTATTTAAACAGTAGTCCTGGTGCCAAGGATTACGGGGACGGTATTCGGACAGATGCACTGGTGTACGGATAGACTTAGCGAAATTGCTGGTGGTTTACAAACGCCGGATGCACTTGTGTTTATTATTTAAACAGTATAACTGGTGCTTACGAGAACAGCATATCGTCAGAATCACTGGTGTCAGGATCAACTTACTAGTAATCCTGGGGCTTAATATTACGGGAACCGTATTTGGACAAATGCACTAGTTTAGGGATAGACGTTGTGCTTAAATATTGCGGGGACAGTATTTGGACAGATGCACGGGAGTCATGATAAACTTACCAGTAGTACTGGTGCTAATGATTACGGGGACAGTATTTGGAAAGATGCACTGGTGCCAGGTTAAACACATCAGTAGTGTTGTCGTTCTGAATTACGGGAACTGCATTACGACTGATGCACTGGTGTCAGGATAAAGTCACAAGTAGTGATGGTGCTCAGCATAACTGGGGACAGTATTGGGACATATGCACTGGTGTCAGGATACACTTAGCAGTAGTGCTTGTGCTCAATATTGAGGGGAAAAGTATTTTGACTGATGCACTAGTGTCAGAAAACACTTACCAGTAGTGATGGTGCTCAGCATTACGGAGGACAGTATTGGGACAGATGCACTGGTGTGAGGACGAACTTACCAGTAGTGCTGATGCTCAGCATTACGGGGAACAGTATTCTGACAGATGCACTTGACAGTGGTGTCTGCATATTCTTACTTGTAGTTCTGGTGCTCAACATTACGGGGGTCAGATGCACAGTTGTAAGGATAATATTGCCAGAAGTGTTGTTGCAAATCATTACGGGGATAGTATAACGACAGCTGCACTGGTGTCAAGATAAATTTACCAGTAGTGGGTGTTTCGCATTCCGGGGACAGTATTCAGACATATGCACTGGTGTTAGGATAAACTAATCAGTTGTATTGGTGCTTTGGATTACGGGAACAATAATCGGACAGATGTACTGGCGTCAGGATAAACTTATCAGAAGTGTTTGGCGCTAAGCATTACGGTGACAGTATTCAGACAGATGCACTGATGTCAGGTTAAACTTACCAGTATTGCGCTAAACATTACGGTGACGATATACAGACAGATGCAATTATGTCAGGATAAACTTACCAGTAGTGCTGTAGCTCAGCATTACAGGGACAGTATTGAGACAGATACAATGGTGTCAGGACAAACTTGCCAGAAGTGCTGGCGCTAAGCATTACGGTGACAGTATTCGGACAGATGCACTGATGTCAGGATAAACTTACCAGTAGTGCTGGTGCTCTGGATTACGGGAACAGCACTTTGATTGTTGCATTAATACAGATGCACTGGTGTCAGGATAAATTACCAGTAGTGGTTGCTCAGCATTCCGGGGGACATATTCAGACAGAAAAATGCACTGGTAATAGGATAAATTAACCAGTAGTGCTGGTGCTTGGATTTCAGGAACAGTATTCGGACAGATGTAGTGGTGCCTGGTTAAACTTGCCAGTAGTACTGATGCTAATTATTACGGAAACAGTATTAAGACAGATGTACAGGTGCTTGGATAAACTCACTAGTAGTACGGGTGTTCAGCACTAAGGGGACATGATTCAGACAGATGAACTGGTGCCTGGATAAACTTACCAGTAGTACTGGTGTTCTGGAATACGGAAACAGTATTCGGACAGCTGCACTGGTGTCATGATAAACTTACAAGTAGTACTGGTGTTCTGGATTACGAGTATTCGGTCGGATGCACTGGTGTCACGATAAACTTACCAGTAGTGCTGGTGCTCAGCATTACGGGGATAGTATTCAGGCAGATGAACTGGTGTTAGGATAAATTTACCAGTATTTCTTGTGCTCAGCATTACAGGAACAGTATTCGGACATATGCATTAATGTCACGATAAACTTACCAGTCGTGCTAGTGCTTAGCATTACGGAGACAGTATCCAGACAGATGCACTGGTGTTAGGATATAAACTTACTTGTAGTGCTGGTGTTCTGGATTACGAGAACACAATTTTGATTATGTACTGGTGCCAGGATAAGCTTAGCGATAGGTCTGGTAGTTACGCAGGAAACACCTTGGTATAACATAAATACTCTTGAAAGATACTTTAATCACTTTATATTAATTTTCCCAGGCAAAATAGGGTTTGCATCGGTTGCATAGGTCACAGAACTGTCACAGTCCCAATTGTCGAAGAATCAAGGAGTCGCATGTTGGAATCACGGTTTTGCTAACGTTTTTGTCCAGATACACATGAAGAGCTGTTTAAATTGACGTTTCGACAAAGGATTTAAGGGTATATGAAGGAAGGCTTCACATAGACTGGAAAATCTGCAGTAACCGAGTAGTCAGTAGCGTCGGGGATTTGAAACTGAGCGTCCCGACTGTTATGCCCATGGGCCTAACCTAGTACTAGTTTGTTTATCCAAGGATCATAAAATAACTGAACTCTCGACGTGATATAACTGAAATAATGTTGAAATCGGCGTAAAACCCCAATACCCTAAAAAGAAAATACCCCAAATAGAATGGGAAAATAATACTTGTAGATTACTGGAGAAAACAGTGAAAATCAATATATTGCGCGTTTTTGCTGTACAACAAAGTGTTTTAGTGATTAAAAAGTCAACTTTGAGAGCGGGAGATACGGGTTCGATTCTTCGTCGCGTAAAATCGTAGATAATGGTTTGGCTTCCCTCCTTGTAAAATCGAAAAAGTAGCGGTATGGCTTCCCTCCTTGTTAAATCGTAGTAACATTATGGATACCCTTCTTGTAAAAGCGTAGGTAACGCTGTGGCTTCCCCCTTGTTTAAATCGTAGGTGTCGTTGTGGCTTCCCTCCTGGTAAACTCGTAGGTAAAATTGTGGCTTTAATCCTTGTAATCGCGTAGGTAACATTATAGCTTCCCTCCTTGTAAAATCGTATGTAACGTTGTGGCTTCCTTCCTTTTAAAAAGTGTAGGTAACGTTTTGGCTTCCCTCCTTGTAAAAATGATAGGCAACATTATGGTTACCCTCCTCTTTAAATATTAGGTACCGATGTGGCTTTCCTCCTTGTAATCGCGTAGATAACATAATTACTTCCCTCCTTGTAAAATCGGAAGTAACGTTGTGCCTTCCTTCCTTGTAAAAATCGTAGGTAGCGTTGTGGCTTCCCTCCTTGTAAAAAGCGTAGGTAAAATTATGGCTCCCCTCCTTTTTAAAATCATAAGTACCGTTGTGAATTCCCTCCTTTTTCAAATCGTAAGTATCGTTGTGGCTTCCCTCCGTGGCGATCGAGATTAGGGTTACATTATTAAGATAGGTATGCTGATATCAGGAATCACTTTTACATTTGAAACACACTTTATAAATGAAATAATGTTGGAAATAGCGTGAAGCCTAAGATATGCAATGCGAGCAAGGTATACATGTATAATAGCGTCGCTCAAATGTGATAAGGGTGACAATGAACATGGAAAATTTTGATTAGATACGATAAAGACCGACAAGCGTTCATTATGCGTAGCTATCGTTTACGGACGTTTTGTCCTTGTTTTCGTTCTTTACCATTATAAAGGTAATTAAACAGGAAAATGTTATTTAATTTGACCGTGACATCTGTATGGATAGGTAAATATTATGAACAATCAGATATACGCTATCATTTTAAGTAAGATACTACATATATAGGGTAAATATCTGTAAACAATTAGAACGTGTGGCGGGCACATTTAAGAACAATTTCGCAAGCAAATTTCGAAGGATGCAAATAAAAATAACGACGTGTTTCAATGCACTGAAAAAAATCAAGGCTTTATTATCCGACAGCAAAGAAATTGATTATTCCAGGGAAGAGGATAAAAAAAATGATCGAAAATTGCTCTAGAAAATGTATTCAAGAAGTAAAGAAAATCAAACAACAAATTATTGCTTGTGCCGAAAGACTGGTCAAGGATATGGAAGACAAGATATCAAACGCTAAAAATCAACTTCTTGTTGACATAGAAAGTAATATCAAAGCAGTGGTCGAGATGAGCAAACAGATGAAACGACTCGTGATCTCATTTGAAACCTTCGGGCAAGATACTGAAGATGTGGCATTTGTCCTCATGATGAAAGAGAAAAGAAACATTGAAGAAGGGATAGCAATGAAAGACGACTTGTTGAAACAAAGAAAGCCGGTTACGTTAGAGTTCCAACAGTCTGACCAACTTGTGAACCTAATGTCAGAAATAACCTCAATGGGCGGACTAGAAATCAAAGAGAAACAGCTCAGTAATCACGAGACCGCTTTAAAAAGGCAAGAAAATCAGCTATCTTTCCTGAACATTTTCACTACGCCACATATGAGAGTTATCGACGCAGGTACCACATGGGTAAGAGGGTGTGTTTTTATGCCAGAGGGGGAATTAGTCATTTCTGAAGATAGCAATAATTGTGTCAAAGTTTTTTCACCTGACTTTAAACTGAAGAACATACTGACGATTGGATCCCGTGTCTGGGATGTGGCCGTTGTGTCTAAGAACGAGGTCATTGTGACCATACCAAAACTAAATAGTCTTCAATTCTTAACTCTGTCCAATCAAATTGAGATGGGTAAATGTATTAATGTTGGAATGAAATGTTGGCGAATTGACTGTAAAAATAAAAGACTTTATGTAAGTTTAAGCGAGACGAATGTAGATAGAGAAGTAGTGAAGGTGCTGACGATGGACGGTGTTATCGTTAACACCGTAAACATTAGTCATGAATATCCTAACTACTTGGCCGTGAACAGTTCCGGGGACAGAATCCTAGTAAGTACATTTACCAATGGTGTATTGTGTATAGATAACACTGGTAATACACTGTATACGTATTCTGACAGTCAGCTCAACTCTAGCCATGGTTTGTTGGTCGACTCGCATGATAACCTCATGGTATGTGGAGCAGGTAACGACAATAAACACGTGGTGAAGAGTGACGGTACTAAACACAGGATTCTTATTGCTAAAAATGACGGTTTGAACTCACCTAATTGTCTGGCTTACAGACCCAGTGATAAAACTCTGATTGTCGGACAAATAGGAAAGCAAGGACTCCTTGCATTTACCATGAGTTATACATGAATACACGAAAGTACTAGTTGTTATAAACATACTTAAAGTTCGTTCATAATGCTTGTCATTCAGATACAATGATCAAACCCCAAATGTCGTACTGTAGAGGACTTCTTGTTTTCCGACAAAGGGTACACAACCATCACATTTCGTTCATTTTGCATCGAAAGTTTCGAGCAATAAGTGACCGTGGACATTGCAATATGTGTTTCTATTCTATCTAGCATATAACGTGATTTATGAGGTATATTTAGAAATATTAAAACTGGGATCGCCCGGGCTTGATTGGTCCAAAATGACGGAACATTTTCGACGGGTGAATTATTTCGTGCAAAATGGATACCCCCTACACCATTGTTTCTTTGTTTTAAATCCTGGAGGTTCCTCTTTTCAATGTTATAGGGTGTTCCTCGTGATAAACGCTTAGAAAGCCTGACAATTGAAGGTTAAAACCGGTTCAGTTACATGGAAACAAAGAAGGAACTCAGTTGGTGTATTGTGACATTAAAGCCATTGCAATAGTAAATTTGTAGAATCATTAAGTACATCTCTACCGATAAATATATTGTATTTCTGAATAAAAGTATTATTTACTTATAACATGTTTCTTACAAAATTTTAAAGAGAAATCCAAAACCTCCCGAATGCATTTAGCTGCGTAACATATTAAAGTAAACAAAATGTCAGCATGTTCAAGTAACAAATACGACTTCCAAATAGATTTAAATTCAAAGTCTTAGTTGTTAAATGATTATATATGTCAACGCGTCGAGAGCGGGAGTCCAAGTCTAGGTCCGGTCATACCAAAGACTTTGTAGTCAAGGATCCCATCTTTGGTACTCAGGGTTACGGGGACGACCGTAGTCACAATGACTTGGTAGTAATGGATTCCATCTTTGGCACTAAGAGTTACGGGGACGACCTTAGTCACAATGACTTGGTAGTAATGGATTCCATCTTTGGCACTAAGAGTTACGGGGACGACCGTCTAGTAGTCACAATGACTTGGTAGTAATGGATTCCATCTTTGGCACTAAGAGTTACGGGGACGACCGTAGTCACAATGACTTGGTAGTAATGGATTCCATCTTTGGTACTCAGGGTTACGGGGACGACCGCAGTCACAATGACTTGGTAGTAATGGATTCCATCTTTGGTACTCAGGGTTACGGGGACGACCGTAGTCACAATGACTTGGTAGTAAAGGATTCCATCTTTGGTACTTAGGGTTACGGGGACGACCGTAGTCACAATAACTTGGTAGTAATGGATTCCATCTTTGGTACTCAGGGTTACGGGGACGACCGTAGTCACAATGACTTGGTAGTAATGGATTCCATCTTTGGTACTCAGGGTTACGGGGACGACCGTAGTCACAATGACTTGGTAGTAAAGGATTCCATCTTTGGCACTAAGGGTTACGGGGACGACCTTAGTCACAAAGACTTGGTAGTAATGGATTCCATCTTTGGCACTCAGGGTTACGGGGACGACCGTAGTCACAATGACTTGGTAGTCAAGGATTCCATATTTGGCACTCAGGGTTACGGGGACGACCGTAGTCACAATGACTTGGTAGTCAAGGATTCCATATTTGGCACTCATGGTTACGGGGACGACCGTAGTCACAATGACTTGGTAGTCAAGGATTCCATATTTGGCACTAAGGGTTACGGGGACGACCGTAGTCACAATGACTTGGTAGTCAAGGATTCCATCTTTGGTACTTAGGGTTACGGGGACGACCGTAGTCACAATGACTTTGTAGTCAAGGATTCCATCTTTGGCACTCAGGGTTACGGGGACGACCGTAGTCACAAAGACTTGGTAGTAATGGATTCCATATTTGGCACTAAGGGTAACGGGGACGACCGTAGTCACAATGACTTGGTAGTAATGGACTCCATCTTTGGCACTCAGGGTAACGGGGACGACCGTAGTCACAATGACTTGGTAGTAATGGACTCCATCTTTGGCACTCAGGGTTACGGGGACGACCGTAGTCACAATGACTTGGTAGTCAAGGATTCCATATTTGGCACTAAGGGTTACGGGGACGACCGTAGTCACAATGACTTGGTAGTCAAGGATTCCATATTTGGCACTAAGGGTTACGGGGACGACCGTAGTCACAATGACTTGGTAGTAATGGATTTAATATTTGGCACTCAGGGTTACGGGGACGACCGCAGTCACAAAGACTTGGTAGTAATGGATTCCATCTTTGGTACTCAAGGTTACGGGGACGACCGCAGTCACAATGACTTGGTAGTAATGGATTTAATATTTGGCACTCAGGGTTACGGGGACGACCGCAGTCACAATGTTTTTATCGAGCATCAGAACTAATGAATTAACGAGAAAGGTTTCGAAACCAACAACCCTGGATTGATATAACTCGTTGTTTTTGACTGAGCTTTTGTGGATGGAAATGAGATGAAGTCAAATAATCAAGGAATACTAATGATAATCAGCATTGCAATTGAGACCCTCATGTTCTAAAGGTCCTGAGGTTGAATCCTGTTAACGCTTTATGACGCCTCTGCAGCAGATTATTTTTGAAATCATTGCGGAAAACGAAGAAATTTCTTTATTTACCATAGCTTTAAACTTTTCCAATAATCATTTTTTCATTCATAGCATTTCCATATTTTTGATGAAATGTTTTGCATGTCCTCTGCTGTATATGTGTTTTATGTGGATTAACAGCGGTCTGATCGATTTTGGCACACAAATGGTGCAAATACAGGTTAGATCTTCAGGAAGCAGACATCTAGGGTGATTAAAGAGCTTGTTTTATAATGGATATAAAATAAATAAGTTTAAATACTAAGGAATATTTGTGAATTTTCCAATTATGAATGTATGATGAACAGTTTTGTAATTAACAAAGACATTGAAAGAGAATCTTCAAAAATAAAAACAATTTTAGGAAAAAATAGAAACTGTTGGTTTTGCTTGCAACTGTAGAATAAGATAAACTCCCCTGCAAAGAGGTCAGGGATAGATTGAATGATGTTAAATACCGTTTTTAACAATTGTTAATCATATCACGGCTTATTTACCTATTCATGTGTTTCCTGGCTTCCTCACACCAGTATTCTTCGACACAACATTCTTTCCAAGCAGCTGGTTGCTTTTCCACATAGACTGTTACCCAATGGTGGAAGACGATTGACTATTGTGAAATGTGGGAACGAATGTTGGACGAGCTGCGTTTCATCCTCCCCGGATTGAGAGCCTGCATCATTAAAGACAGAGCTACCAAGACTTGGCTAAGAGTGCATGTAAAATATATTACTTTAAAAACCAGTGAAATAATAGTCTTACCTCGTAACAGCCGTAATATTATATCAAAAATATACTGTAGATATTGCTGGAAAAAGATGAATGGGATGTTTTGAAACACATTATTGCTCATTATCTGTGTATATGCAGCTTACCCCCAAAATCCTCTCTACGTCTTTTTGAAGTAGTCCCATGTTTTCGACCAATCATAATGGCTTATTCCCAGAGGCCTAGACAAGAGAGTTCAAGCTTGCATTATCAAAACATGAAAATAAACAGTGCAGCTCAATCAGGCGTGAAATGTAATCAACAGTATTATAACACAATGGGAAGAGGATCATTTGAAAAATCTTACAGCAAGTAAATTTTGTTTTAAACCTTACACACATACAACTAATCTGCAGCAGACAACTTTAAAAACATACCCGAAAAAAATACTTTTAAATGAAAGTTCAATAATTAAATTGACTTGAAAACATGATGACAAAAGTAAAAATTGCTTGTTTTGACATGTTTTAAAAAAGTTGTCTGCTGCAGAGGCGTCAGAAAACGTCAGTTTTTGGGAAAGGGTTAAGCTTAAGAAATTGCATTTGATAATGCAACCATTATAACATTTTATTCATAACTCGTCTTGGCTCAACACTTTCTCTCATATTGCTAATTCTTTCCCACGCCTAACAAATCTGCAGCTCACGACTGTGAAAACATCTACTCAAAAATTATCAAATTTCTCTATAAACGAAAGTGTAATTTTTAATAGAGTTGTAGACTTTCATTGGGATATAATTACTGTACAAAATGTTGAATTGTTTATCAATTATTTATATGTTATATATAACTTGTAACAAGCAATAATGAATGTTTTTTTCAATAAACTACTGACGTGGATTTCTATTCTAAGAACATTTTGTGGTAATGGGAAAATTGCTCATAATATGCCACGATGTTTTTAAAAGTCATCTTCTGATGTATCTATAAAAGGGGAAATCCTTTGATGTGAATACTCAAAATCTTTGTTTCAGGTTTGTTTTCAATTTCCAATAATCAATCAGGATCATGGAATACGTTCTTGATCTAGGGACTGCTCTTCAAAATAAAATCTTCCCTTGGGAATGCCCTTCATCGAATATCATTCAATCTGCGTAGGATCAAAGCTTCAATCTGGAACCAACGTCAAAGTTTCCTTGAAAAAGAAAAACATTACAAAAACGCGTCCAAGCAACATCATCTTATATACTCGATGGAAATCCTTTAAACATTTCTATCAAAACTTTAAACGAAGCTTTTCTGATCCGTGAATGACAACACCGGTTCAAGCCTCGTTTTCACCCAGTCTATACTGTTTAAATGTCATTGGTTCCGGTTCCGAGTCTGTGGATTCGCAAAGCAAGTTTTTTCTTGGAAAGTTTGTAACAATGTTAAATTCGTCTGGACATTCTTTGTAACAGAATGTGAAGAAATATAAATACTGCAAATTGAAGAATTAATAAATACTTAACCCTTTCCCTCATACAATAATTTTCAGAAGACGACATTGATTACATCTTTGCACAAGTGTAAAAAAAAAGAGTTGAAACAAGTGTGGCAAAGGGAGATATTGCTTGTTTTGAGCAATTTCTTCTTTTGTCACAATGTTTTCAACGTTTTTCAAAGTTGTCTGCTGCAGAGGCGTCAGAAATCGTCTATATATGGAAAAGGATTAACACTTTGCTCTAAATACGTCATAACAAATAAGATTTGCATCAATAACAAAAGTGTGGAAATACCTACCCTTCACAAAAGATCTGCAGCTGACGACTTAAACAATATTGAGATGAAATTTGAAAATATCTGTACACAATCTTATTTTGTCAAAATGTTTTGCAAATGCGTTAAAATGTGTCTGCAGGTAGGCAAGGGTTAAATAACTTGTTTGCTTAGAAAAACACAAGATTATGATTCCTGCCAAAAACAAATCAAGTCAAAGTTGGATTTACAGACAATGGAAACGCTGAGACAGTAAGTCAACACAGCAAGAGTGATGAAAGAAACACAGGTGTAAATGGGCGAATAGTCACAGTGTGATGTACAGTTCGTTGATTGATTGATTGATTGGAGTTTAACGCCGTTTTCAACAAAGTTCGAGCCTATTCACCTATTTCACCTATTCATGTGTATTCAGGCTTTCTCACACTAGTACAGCATACTTTCAAAGCAACTGGCTACTTTTCCACTTAGACTGTTAGCCCATTGGTGGAGGAGGAATAACGCTGATCACAGTGATTTTTGTCGGAAAGAATGTTGGCCGAGCTGGGATTCGAACAGACGGACGATAAAGAAGTGATATGTATGTTTCACTCTGCCAAGGCAGGTGAAATTATGAATTACTGGATTGTCCTTAACAGTAAAAAATATATGAAAACACCATGGAACGAATTTATATAAGTCTTTCAAAAACAACTTGTTTTCCAACCCAAAAATGATGCACGTCTTGTAATGTATTTGTAACTTTATGTCTATATTATAGAAAAATATTAATAAAATAATGCTTCATCCTTTCCAATATAAAGACGCTTTCTGACGCCTCTTTAGCACAATACTTTTGGAAACATTCTGACAAACGGAGAAGTTGGTCGTTTTGAGCAATTTCTCCTATTGTCACAATGTTTTCAACTTTTAACAGTCATACAATGTATAACCTTCATTTACAGAGCTTTCTGTGTTTTTACCTAGATGTTTAAAAGTCATCTGCTGCAGGTTTGTTGTATGTGGGAAAGGGTTAAACTCAAGATTAGTAATGTACATTTAAAGATTGATCCCTTAAAAATCGTCTTCCTATCCTAGTGCCGTCTGGCAGTTTAAGAACGACATTCATGGCATAAGCATCATCATGGCTGGGTTCGTCTGGAATAGTTTTACGAATCTCTTCCTTCCTGGCTTCCCTCCCCTGAAATAGCCGTAGTTCTACCGTATAACCCTTTCCAATATACAGACGCCTCTGCATCAGACAAATGAAAACATTGCGACCAATGGAGAAATTGCTGATGATTAATTTTTGCTTTTTCCACTATGTTTTCAACTTTATTCAATAGCCTTACATTCATTTATAGGGATTTTTCATATTTTTCATATTTTGTCAAGATGTTTTCAAAGTCGTCTGTTGCAAAATGTTTGTATGTGGGAAAAGGCTACATTTAACCAGACACAGTCAACTTCTGAAAACAGTGTCAGAAAAGAAGATATTTGCTCATTTGGTCATCCACAATGTTTAAACATTTTATTGTAAAAATAATAACTTTTCTAAAACCCATTCTTCATGATATCTCAGATGATTTGGTCTGTATTAACCCTTTTCCCTCTAACAGAAAATTAGCGACTGGAGACCTTGATAAATGAAAGGATAACTATTGAATAAAGTAGAAAACAGTGCGGCAACAGGATAGGTTGCTCATTAAAAAGAGCAGTTTCTCCTTTTGCCACATTGTTTATAAAAGTTTGTCTGCTTCAGATCTATGCATAAAAATGCGTCTATTTACGCTAAAGGGTGAAGTGACATGTCACACAATGAATAAATAAAAACTTAACATGCAAATATAACACAGTATTCACAAAGCTACTAGTCACATGGCTGGGACAGTTAATAATTGGTCAGTTTGTCCAATATATAATGCACATGAATGTTTGGATGGCTGATTGACTGGAGGTTAACGTTGTTTTCAACAATATTTCAATTATACAATGGTAGCCAGTTCACTTAGTCATTTGTTTAACCTGTTTTCAATTATACAATGGTAGCCAGTTCACTTAATCATTTGTTTAACCTGTTTTCAATTATACAATGGCAGCCAGTTCAACAAGCAGGGGTGTTTCCTGGCTTTTGCTCACCAGTTCCCACACGACATTCTTCCCACACAACTAGCTACCTTCTATGCCAGATTATTATTGCCTTGAGTATGAAACATTGTGACAAAAAGAGAAACTTGTTGTGTATGACAAGAGTGTACTGGTTCAAAACGACATCTGCTGCCATTGCGTCAAAATGCGACTTCACTAGATTGTTTAAATGAGTAAATGGGTAAATGCTATATATGGAAAACATCATATCTATGTTTCACTCGTCGCCATGTTTACCTTTGTACCTGATAACATTGTCCCGTAACCTGATTCAGACGACAAATTACAACTCTGTAACAGACGACTTTTCACAAGAATGATTAACAAGCGGGCATTGTCACACTTGTGTTATTTATTTACATATTCTATTTATTTTATTCAACATGCACTTTTATCTATTCCTTTGAAAATTGAATACTTATCTCTTTATTGTGAATTTAACACTTACAAGACAATTCGATAATGGCTGCATTATCAAAAGCGCTTTCTTCAATGTGAATAAAAACTATATAGTGTAAGATTGTTTAAATGAGTGTATCGAAATGTACTCTTTCTTTCTTCCCATCGTGGTATGACATGTCATGTTTTTATATTGCAAGTATATTTATGTACTAAATACTTTAAAAATGGTAGTAGTTGCCACCCTTCTAGTTAGCTCAGTGTTGCGAGGTTAGCGACTGACTGGCTGGTGTCAGGATAAATGGACCAGTAGTACTGGTAACTTACCCAGGAAATGCCGTGATATAACTGAAAAAATGTTGAAAGCGGAATAAATCACCAATCAATCAATCTATATTTATGTATTGATTTATCCTACAATATCCCTCTTATTGTTTGAACTGTCGATCTCACGTGTCTCAAGGTTCAGTCAGCATGTGTTTATATGTGTGTTACGTTACCTTATTTCTTATTCAGCATGCGACAGTTTATCGTGCAGAAAGAATACAAGCAGAGTCAAAGAAGAGAGGTACTATATAGTTGTATGAGTTACGTCACACGATAACCAACCTTTGGAGACTTTTATATCTTAATGTCAATTTTATTGAATATTCCACCAACCTTACTTAGCGCTTAGTAATACTATATTTTATAAATTGCATATTTTATCATTTTTGTTTCCTTAACATTTTGTAAAACATGAATGGAGGAACGTATTTAATTAAATAATTAAGTTTACATAAGTTTACAGAAATAGTTACTTTGCTGACTAACAATAATTGTTAAGAAAAGAAATATTTTAGCACTTTTATTAGGAAAATTTTTTTGATGAAATATGCTTTTAAGTATTTTAAAGGGATAACTTAGCGCTAAGGTTGATTGTTGAAATTGGACCATGTAGTAGTTAAACTTCTGTATTTTGAGTATGACCCTTGACGAACAGGACGGATCCAAATCAGATTGTATGAAGACGAAGTCTGATCCAGACATTCACTGTTTGCTACAATAGTTCGAGATACATTACGGATTTTCTTATGTGAATGACTAGAACTACCGGTATACTTATTCTGACACCGGTAGAGAAGTCCTAATGCTATCCCCGCTATCTTGAACACCAAAAAGGAAGGATCATTCCTATCGTTACTTTATTTCGTATTGAAACTAGGTATCCGGTATGAAATAGCGGAATATATAGTCATTACACCACAAAGAGGGTCTTAACCCGTTCGAGTGTTATATTTTATATCAATATCAATGAAAAGTTTAACATTGTAGTTAAACAGTTGTCTGTTTTCATGACAAATCTCCAAATGCTTTCGAGGACTTTAGGACGAACAATGACGATGCCGACCAGACTGTGCAAGGACGAAGGAAGATATTAAACTTCACATTTGAAATAAACGTGGATAATACATGCTGCTTTCAACCATAGTTTTGTTACATAACCAGTACTACCGGTTTATCTATTCTGACTCCGCTGGGAAAGTCGTAACGTTACTCCCGTTGTGAGATGTTTATATAACCCATGTCTTGGCTCTTTCATCTCCATAGAGAGGAGACCGACTCAGTGCTGTAATGTGCGGAAAACCGGGGTTCGATCTCCGGTGTTTTAAATACCAACTATCTGGAAGTAATTGTAGTTGCCTCCCTTAGGGTTGTGAGCATAACGTTAAGACTAACGCATTTGTGTCATGATAGTTTTACCAGCAGTACTTGTAATTTACCGAGGAATCGCTGTGATATATCTGATGACAAATGTTACCTATTCTGTTAAACAACAGCTGCATGGGGAAAGAGTATACTTCATACTTTAAAAGAATGTACTATATCTCGTTCGTTTGAATTATTTAAACAGAGTAGATATAAGTGCTAGAACACGTAGAATAGCTCGTATTGCGCGGTTACTTCATTTCTTAAACGTTTTCAAAAGACATCTGCTGCTGTAACACTGTCTGTATCCGGGAAAGGGAAACTCGACCGAAGCGCTTGTGTAATGATTTACTTACCAGCGGTAATATAACCACGAAATGCCGTGATATGACTGAAATACTGTTGAACCTAATGTAAAACACATTTAAACAATGCAAGAGATTAACATCGCACTAACAGACTGTCCTAAGCTTCGCTAAGCATCGGCTATTCAAAGTAAACGGTGATCATTGTTTGATTCAGTTATATCATGGCGTTTCCTTAGTGAGTTACCAGTACTACTAGTCCTTCTATCATGACACCAGTCTGTCAGTCGTAATGCTAACCCCGCATCTCTGAGCGCCAAGTAGGGCATCCATTACTAGTAATTTACTACCCTTTTACAAGTGTTTGGTATGCATAGTACCAACAGTTAAATGATCAGGGTCCAATTCCATCAACATTACTTATATAACCTTAATTAGGGGAAATTTCCTATATTCAGTATGGAACAAAATTGGGTGCAAAGTTACTACGGCCCAGCTCATGAAATCCAAATGAAATTACATAGAACAAAGCAGGGAACCATGACCGACATTTATTCATATCCGGCCGACGTCACATCCGGCTGGATTAATAGATTAGACAACACATTATTTTGTATCCGAAAGGTTGAGAACCAGCACTTTTTATTCGTCACCGCCATTTCTTATCAGGTAAAATTCTTTCGTTTTTCCCCGATTAACCCAGAAAAAGATCACTATTTATTTAGTCGTTTGTGTAGTTAAATATATAATATCATGCCTAGATATCTAAGAATCAGCGATGTTTTGTATTCGATGTTACTGGCGATGGAAATTGTTTTTTACAATGTCTGAGCTATGCTCTTCATGGTGATTTTTCTTGTTCGTCTATGCTACGAAATATCTAGTCTCAATATATCGCCGTTATATAATGCATTGTAGGATGCGAACACTCAAAATATAAAATCGCATTCCTAGTACAGAAACCTGGACTACGAAATAGCATTTTTCAGAATGTTTAAAATGACTGGATCAACAGGAAGGATGATGTTTCTGTCTGTCATGGGTTATATATCACAACAGAACTGTATACTGTCGGTATGCTTGAAGGAAACTGGTGGGCGACTGCTTGTAAAATTAATATGGCTTCAACAGTTTTGAATGTTAATATTGTCATCTATTTAAAAAATGGAGATCTATTTCAAATTGCTTCTTACTGCCCTAATCACAGCAAGGGGTCACTATAAACTAGGGATGGCAACGAATATTCGAATATTCGATCATACGGTCGAATATTCGAATACTATATCATGGTTCGAATATTCGATGAAATCAGGATTTTCAACACTAAAAAATAAAAATTTAATTTCTGCTTGTTTATTTTTTTCATAAACTGTAGGTAAAGGGTTATCGATGGTCTATTTAACGCGTTGTTTATAAAGTGTCAATATAGTGTATAACATGTCAAACTGATAATCCCTGCTTTAGGCTATAAGTGTGATCGATATAATACAGATGTTTTCGTTCCAAAACATCGTAACTTCACAGTTGATTCTATGTAGTTACCGCTTTTTAGAATGAGGCATCAATCAGACAATATTTGAGGTGTTATTATCCCGTTTCGTTAATTGTTTTGATAAACAAACTGTTACTAATTAAGTAGCGTTGTATTTCACATTTTGTATAATAAAAGAAGCCTTGATTGGTAATTGCGAACATGCAGATATGTAGCAAGTATCAAACTGTTCAAATAAAATCTTTTATTTGCAGATAATTGTCGCTATTCATTTTGTTCATAAATACTCGAAAATTCGATCTGCATAGCCACATCAGTTTTGAAATATCTTGACATTAGTACGTAATATTTGATTTCAACAATGCCTGTTACGCCGTATATAGTTTGGAAGTATTTCCGCCGATCTGAGAAAATAGCATCATGTACTCTGTGTGTGGCGGAGCTGTCCTACCAAAACCAACCTCCGCAATCATCTACAAAACAAACATCCATCTAGATACATAGATAACCCTTCTGTAACTACCGAGCAAAAGAAACAAACATCAATATGTCATTTACAACAGCATGTCAACAATAGTTCAGTTATATGCAGCAAGAGAAAGATTAAACCTCAGTTGTAAACAGGGTAATCAGAGCTAAATGTTTCGAACAATACATTAAGAATGGGATCAATTAGTTAAAATCTGCGCACTTTACCAACGTATTTTTGTGGCGATTGGTTGACAATCGCCACAGTGCTACCAAAACAACAACAACGAAAAAAAAATTATATAGTCGTATTTGAACAATCGGTTGGATATTTCTGCAAAGGCAATTTACTCACTTCCGTTAAACCCCATATATATATATAGTTCCATCAGTGATGCAGGCACACGATTAATAATGATAATGTTAGTGCTACTTTGATACCGGATTGGTACTAATATTTGAGATTTATCGAGAAAATATCTAAATAGAGTTAAACTATTTACATATTATCTTTCTTCATGTTTGGGCAGATAATAAATATCATCGGGCGTCTTGGGTACGCTATGCAGAGTATCATGATACTCCTGTGCCTCGTTTTATTTTTACTGTAGTCAACCGTAACCTTTTGACCTTTAACCTGATTCGGCAGGAGTTGGTTGTACTCTGATTATCTTCGTCATGATTTGGCAGATAATAAATATCATTGCGCGTTCTGCCTTGCAAATAACGACAACTCTGGTGATACTCAAATCTGGAAATTCCAAAAGGTTCTATAAATAGCTCGCGAGACCAAAAACCAGAAAAGCTTGTAAATCTCAATATTATAAACGCTTTATTTTGTACTTGTTTAAATATATGAAAGCGTCTAGATAATAAGACTGGTTTACAAAGGTTTAAAGGACACACGATGGCAGTGTGTACACACGTTATGTATACACGTCTGCACGTTCTAGAGTCAATTAGCAATCAATGCTGACAGTGTAGCCTAATTGAGTTTGAAGATCTAGCATTATAATATATGCCTATATTTTCATAAATTAAACAGTTTGGCAAATAGTGAAATTGTGCTTTTGGAGCATGTTTTGTGTTTGTTTTTGCACTCACATTATTCGAAGCAGTTTAACAACCTCAGAGACATATAAATACACTGTGACAACCCTCAATCATGCAATGTGAAGGGACTAAATTGAACAGACCTGTTTAATATCGGACATAATTGAAACAAACACCAAACTAATGGATACTGTTTTCTCTCCTTTCTTTAGTCATTTCTAAAGTGTAAAATATATTTTATCTTAATATGGCCTAACGACCTGGTGATAAACATGTGATTACCCAAACAATTTAGATTACAAATAGTCATTCTAATGAGCTAAAACGGTAGTCTATCGAATACCAACTAGATTTTTCATAACTTTGGAATGGCCTAATTTTGAACACATCATGACCAATTTCAGAACGTAACTAAATAATCACCAAGACAACATTCTGGCAAACTAACATTATTCTACTGTCAAAAGATGCAGGGTTGATACATTCTCAAATATACCCGCACCAGAGTCATCGCAAGCCCTACACCGATATACTGCTTGTTACTTTGCAGGATTTTCCATACGATCGCCACTACAGTGCCATTGGCGCTTTGATTTCTTACGAATTCATCGGTGTAACGGAAACGTCAAATTCGAGTACACTGGACAAATAAAGAATTAAAAAAGTCTTTGTTTGGTAAGCATGCGCAAATGGGTCGAATATTTGAATATCTTGTGATCGAATATTCGAATACTAATTTTGGTATTCGTTGCCATCCCTACTATAAACATATTGCTTGAGAACAACTACTGAAGACGACTTTGAAAACATTTGGTGAGAAAAGGAGAATATGTATATGACAGATTGGCTTCTCGCTTAGGTATAATTATATTAATGAATTAGAAAAATTGTGAGAAAGGGGGGAAAATGTTCTCTATCAAACGATACTTCAAATTTTAAGAATACTTTGAAGACCAGGATATAGGATAATTTATAACAATGTTAAAACATACATTATTATTACATTATTAAATCATTATCTAAATGTAGTGATTATACAACAAAAGAACCATCATCCATTCACACCTATAAAACTGGGGTTTAAATTGGGGTCGACTTTTCTTAGGAAATTGGGATCGAGAATTCTGGAAGCCATCAGGACCACTGCGATGCTTTAAAAGAATCCACCCTGCAGCTAAACATCATTCAAGTAAGTATAAAAAACATCTTGCAAAACAGTTAAATCTTAAGAATTGGAAAATGCACAATTCATTTTAATTCGAAAGCATTGTCACTTTTTGTGGGAAGTATAATTGCACACTGTCAACAATTTGCTGTAAGATCAAATGTCATCTTCATAAGATAAACACAAATGTAAGTTTCATACCTTCTGGTGTATTAAATTTAACTGAACGAATTTTTTTGATAATTATATAATTCTTCTGTATCATCAGTAATTATAATAATCATATGTCAATTAAAATGTTGATTTATCTTTGATTGTCATCAACATCTGTATAAACCCCTCAATGGCTACTTTTTCTGAACACAAGTGGGGAATTGGCAAATTTTCAAAAAATTATAGTAGCATCTTTGCCCAAATTTACCCAAATGAAAAATGTATAAAAATACCAAAATACACCGGAATCCTCAAAATCTATCAAATTCTAAAAAAAATGCCCCAAATATCTGAATCAGAATTCCGTGAAGATTGGGATTTTCCGCTAAAATTGGGCGAGAACTGGTTGTCTTTCCAGGACATTGAGCGTGATTTAATTAAGATTAAAGCTTGTTTCACAATTGATGTAAAAAAAGATAAGTTTAAAGTCATTGGTTTAAAGGAATACTCCAGATAAGACTGCACAGAGGTACAAACTGGTCTGAAACAAAACTGGTTGCAGAACCCAAAGCTTGGCTTTTTGACATAACTAATATGCATGTATATTGTTTTCAATTCTGGTCTATTTTAAGCTCACCTGAGCAAAAAGTGCTCAAGGTGAGTTATTGTGATCGCCTTTTGTCCGTCGTGCGTTGTGCATCGTCCGTCAATATCTTCTCCTCTGTAACCAGTGGGTCAATTGTGATGAAACTTCACAGAAAGCATCCTCTCAATGTCCACACCAGAATTCCTTCAAATGTTTGGGATCCATGCATAATTCTGGTTTCCATGGCAACCAAACAAAAAAACTTAAAACATTTTCTGTTCCTAAACTAGTTGGCCAATTTTCAAATAATTTTGAAGAAATGTTCCTTGGGTGACCCTCTATCAGATTCCTTCAAGTCATGTTGATTGGTCAAAAAACATGTCAAGGGATGGGTTTTTTTGTTGCGTTATATGGCTATAGTGGAAACTAGAAAAACATGGCCGCCACGGGGGCGTGACTATTTTGCCTTATATGGCTATAGTGAAAACTGAAAACATCTTCTCCTCCGAAAGTGTCAGGCCGATTTTCAAATAAATTTGTAGAAATGGTCCTAGGTTGATCCACTATCAGATTTCTTCAAGCCATGTTGATGGGTAAAAAAACATGGCCACCACAGGCTAGGCTTTTTTCGCCTTATTTAGCTATAGTGAAAACTTACAAAATCTTCTCCTCCGAAAGTGTCAAGCCGTTTTTCAAATAATTGTGTAGACCTGTTCCTTGGGTGACCCTCTATCAGATTCCTTCAAGCCATGGTGATTGGTCGAAAACTATGGCCGCCAAGGGGCGGGGCTTATATGGCTAAAGTGAAAAAAATAACAATCAGGTGAGCGATCCAGGGCCATCATGGCCCTCTTGTTTAAATAATAGGCTATTTAAAAGGAAAAAGTAGAAAAAGGTATAAATAGTGTTTGATGTATCATTTTATTTTATATAAAGACACTTTTATTTGCAGTTATTGTCTGATGTCATGTATTAAAACAGCAGTCAATCATATTTTGCATCAAGTTATATTTTAAGGATTTAGAACATTCCATACAATCATGGAATAACAGTTCATAAGGAGAGGACATTCATATAAGCAGTTAGTGATATACCCCTTGGTCATTGGTACCTGTCTATACAATGAAAATATCATGCATCTTTGATTGTGGGGTAATATGCTTTCCTGCATATACATCAAAACAGTAAATGGATTGAGATCAACCTGTACAATCATGGAATCACAGCTGTTATGGCGATAATTGGAGAGGAAGTTCATATAGGCAGTTACTGATTTACTCGTTGGTCATTGGTGCCTGTCAAAACAATGAAAATTGCATGTATCTTTGACTGTGGGATAATATAACTTACTGCATCAACATCAAACAAGGGAATATATTGAGAGAAACCCATTTACTGATGGAATTACAGCTGTTATGACGATGACAGGAGAGGAACTTCAGCTGATTACATATAATATCTAATTAAATGTAATATATAAAAAAAAAGTCCTGTTTTTTTGCTACACAGTTTGTGTTTTTTATGATTACGTTTTGTCTGATGTCCGTCGGTCATACGCCATCAACAATTGAATTGTGAACAATCTACAGGCAACATTTTACAACATTCAAAATGAATGAAAGTTTATCAGAAAATCATCTCCATCAAATCTTGGCTAAGTTATAGACTGGGTCCTGTGAGGTGAAAAACTAGGTTTTTATTTTAATTTGAAGGAACATATTAAAAACACTTGATGCCTTATTTTCAACTTAAGCATATTGAAATGTTTTCAGAATAACTCATTTGATGATATCTAGGCTAAGTTTAAATATATTCGGTCATAAACTATGTCATGTTGGGTCATAAACTAGGTCACTCCACCAAATTGAAGGAAAGTTTTATCAGTCTAGAAACCACACTTTGCCTTCAGCATCTTGAAGCTTTGTCAGAATGTTTGTCTTGATAATATCTAGGCCTGGTAAGAATAAGGGTCATGGTGGGTCAAAAACCAGGTCACTAGACCAAATCGTTAACACTCAGACATTTTGAATGCTGCATTTTTAATTTTAACATGTTGACATTTTGTCAGAATTGGTGTTTTGGTGAAATCTAGACTTAAATATAAGTCATATTGGATACAAACAACAATGAAGTCCAAAGAAAAACATTTGAGAAAAATCTTGTAAACACGCTTGACCTCAAGGTTTGATTCAGCATTTTGAAACTTTGTCAGAATGTTTGTCCTGATGATTATTGATATTGATATCTAGGCCAAGTTCAAATATTGGTCAAGTCGGGTCAAACATAAGGTCACTAGACCAAATTAAAGGAAAATCTTGTTGACACGCTGACAGCTGTCCTTTTAATGTTAGCATGTTGAAACTTTGGCAGAATGGATGTTTTGAACATTGGGTTAAACCCAGAAACTAATTGAAGGAAAAACTTGTTTTGACTATTGTTACTTTTTACCTTTCTATATTGATTATGTTCATGTAATGAATTGAGTGTTAAAATTGTTGAAGATTTGACTTTGCACCAAAAGATAAAGTAGGAATAGTGTACAACAGCGGTCTCAGTTCCGACAGCTTGAAACAGATTCCTTTATCATGGTAGTCACATACCTACAGGTTAGACCCATTATAGACGCTGTACTCGTGATGAGGCTTTGCCTTTTTCATATTAGTTTGTAAAAACATAAATTGTGGTATGTATTTAAGTAAATGACTTAGTGGACATAACTAGATAACTTGCTGACTGTCAATCCTTGTTAAGTGACACAATCTTTTCGCTTTTTTATTAGGGAAGCAAACAATAATATGCATTTAAGTATTTATGTATAAATGCGAAAATTAACTGGACTCAGTATTGCTTTTACTTTGGGTTTTCAATAGAATTACAGTTATATAACGACAGCAACAACACGTTTCAAGATCATCAGGCCACTTTCCAATACTATCTGGGAAGTCCGGTTTCAAATCCCCAACAATATCAGTGCACGAAGCTGGTTCAAATCTGGGATGTCCTGCTCCAAAGCCCCAAGGATTTCAATGTACGAAGCAATAATCCGAACATATTAAGGTAGTTATTATGGTTATACACCTTGTAATGAAAACTAAACATTTAACTTACCTTACACACATGTACATCACAATGCCATAAACAGAATATACCGTTGCAGGAAGATCAGGTCATGACTGACTTTGCAAAATGATAATGAGCTCGCAAAACGATACTTTTGAAAAATTAATTTTGAATAGACACCAATAGATGGAAATTTGTATATATGTTACCGTACGTTAAATGGGTCAACGTAACATCCAAAAAGAGTCAATCAAGATTGAATAGCCTGCCTCATAAACATCTTTATTTAACATCAGGTAGAAGTAAATGACTGATAAAACCAACAAACCTGTCAGATGAAGATACGACTAAACTATGAGACCCTTGTTCATTCGGTAGTATCAATACACATGCATGAACCTATTGTCAGGTTTGTTTAGAATATCTGTGTGATACATGTGGAGTTATCAGTCGCAGTTCAAAACCATTACGTGATCATGAACTTCAACCATTCAAAAAATCACAGAGATCGTCGATAATACAGAAGGGACTGCTTACGTCAATTATAATTTGTGATATTCACCGAACATAAGCGCTGACACTGTTCTGTGATAACCATACCATTGGCATATATGCAATACCTATAAAACAGCGGAATGGTAACACAAATGCCCCGACCAGGTTTCGAAGGAAGAACTTGGAAAGAATGGCGTGGCTCAACGTTTTGAGAAATCAAAAGATGTATTATCCAATCTGAAAGATACTAAAGACTCAAATGAAAAAGATGTATGTTAAATAACATATTGATAGCGAAAATGTATGGAAGAAGTAGAGACAATAAAGGAGAAATTATCTCCTTGGTCGAAATGCTGGCAAAGGATATCAAAGGCAAGATAGCAAACGCTAAAATCATTTACTTGCAGAAATGGGCGGATAACAAAGCAGTATTCGAAATGAGCAGACAGACGCAACAAATCAGTTAATCGTTTCAAACCCCCGGAAAGAAGTTTAAGCGGTGACTTTTTATCTTTATGATGAAAGAGGAAGGAAACATTGAAGATTTAATGAGACTAAAAGAAGACCTGCTGCAACAAGTAATGCCGGTTACGTTAGAGTTTCACACGTGTGACGAACAACTGCACTAGTTTTCGGAAATGACATCAATGGGTATACTAGAGGTAAAGGACAAGCAGATCAGTAAACCAGATAAACTAGACTATCGATCAGCTTTGTCTCCAGGACAAATCCTTACGATCAACAATAAGATCATTAATGTAGTAACCATAGGTGTCAAATGGTGTGCATGTATACCATACCGCGAATTAGTCATTTGTGACATTCATTATGAGTGTATCGTTGTATTTACACCTGACTTTAAACTGAAGGACGAACTCATATCACACAATGTAAATGTGCTGAGTGTACAAATAAATTCTAAAATTCTAACTAAACATTGGAGCCCGTGTCTTGGATGTGAAGGTTGTTTCTAAGACCGAGATCATTGTGACCGAACCAGATCCAAGCAGTCTCCGGGCGTTTACTATTTTTAAGAACATTGTAAAGGGTAAATGTCTATGACCAGATCCAAGCAGTCTCCGGGTATTATCTATTTCTAAAATAATGTAAAGGGTAAATGTCTATGACCAGATCCAAGCAGTCTCCGGGTATTATCTATTTCTAAAATAGTGTAAAGGGTAAATGTCTATGACCAGATCCAAGCAGTCTCCGGGTATTATCTATTTCTAAAAACATTGTAAAGGGTAAATGTCTATGACCAGATTAAAACAGTCTCCGGGTATTATCTATTTATAAGGACATTATAAATGGTAATTGTATACCTGTCGGAATGAAATGTTTGGGAATTGACTGTAAAAACGATAAACTATATGTGAGTTGTCACAATAGGAATAGTAATGGAGGAGTGGTGTAAGTGGTTACTATGGATGGTGTTACCGTGAATACCTTTAACATTAGTCAGGTACCTGTAATTTGAAATTGGTGAAAAGTGACGGTACTAAACACAGGATTCGTCTTAATGAAAATGATGGCTTATTCCAGCTACGTTGTTAGGCTTACAGACACAATGATAACACACGTGTAAGCGGACAACACGGAACATCAGATTCACTCCTGGCATTTACCATCAAGTAAGTAGAAAACAATAGCATATAAAGGAATATGAACAAAAACAATAAAACATTTATTCAAATTGTCTGTCATACAGATACAATGATAACGTTCTAGATGTCGGGCTGTAGAGGACTTCATGTTTTCAAACAAAGGGAACATACTCCTCACTCCTTCGTTCGATTTGCATGAAACGTTTAATGCAATAGGTGAATACTTGAATATACGTTTTAAGACGCTGCAATAGTAAATAAATAGATTGATTAAATACATATCTAACGATAAATATATTGTACGAAGGGTCATTCAAAAGTAATAAGACGGTTTTAGTAACGTTTGTTTTAGTTGATACACATTGACGAAATTCATACCATATATTTATTTGCTTTTGCTCTACTTTATGGCGACTTATCTTTTTTTAATATTGTCAGTTGTGTAGTTATAAATCGTTGTTATAGAAACGAGTTAAGGCATAGGCGGGATACTCCATAATTTTAAAAGAAAGTACCAGTTTAAACGGAGTTGTCGTTTTTTTTTTTAATATTTAACTGTATTAGCCACGTGCATTGGTATGTCTAAATCGTGGCCATCCTCCCTCATACCTTACAATACATATGTTATAAGTAGTATATAGAAATGTGTAGGTATATATATACATTTTAAATGCACATTGATGTAATAAACATATCATTTTCTAAGGTTTTCCATATGGAATTGCATTTAACGCCGTTTTCAACATAATTTTCAGTTATATTATTTATTCGTGATCCCCGGGTAAACACACCAGTACTACGCTAGGAAACATGTCTTTACAAAGGACACGAAACCATGATGAATGTAGATCGAACCGGTGTCTACCGGGTTAAAGTATCCGGCACTAAAGTGTTAATGTTGTTGTTCTATGATAACCATCATACACGTAAAGTTGCTTAGCGATATACAAGAACGTCACGTATAAAATGACGTCACATGAAATATTGAAACAGAAAAGCTAAACAGTAAAACCATACCACAAAGTGGACAAACATATATAATCTTTCGAAATGATAATTAATTGGAGTTCACCAGCCTGTGTCAATCATTCACTATGTATGTATACATACGATGTTGAAAGAAAGAGCTTCAGTGTCGTTTTTCACCATAATAATTGTCATTTGTTACACACCACATGTTTCTCATTTAGGTGAACAGTGGTTATGGAAAGTCCAATGGCGACTGGGAAAATTGATGCAAATACTCTGTTGATATAACTGTTAATTACAATATTTATTCGCGTTTTCAAACCTACTTGTTTCGCTTCAAACGGCGAAGTCAGAATTACGTTACGACGCCCCTATGGTACTTACAATTTTCATAATATCACAGACATTTTCATTTTCAACCATTATCAAACAATTATTCGAATATGTGTCATGCATGTAAGAGAGGTGTGGACTTTTAATAAAATGTGGTTTATTTTCTACAAGTTTGCTTTGTGTGGAAACTATAGCAAAATACCTTTTATTTCTGGATCGACCCCTCGTATTTATGAATAGTAGTGGGTTGTTTTGTAGGAATAATATTGTTAAGCCGCTACATTAGTACTTCATTTATACCAAAGTTTTTCTTTGGTAAACTATTACTAGTGTTGATATTTCATCTAAGTACGAAATATAAGTTCAAACTCAATGCTGCATTCTGAAATATCACTATTTGTAAATACAATCGTACCCGTAACTTTGCAAGATCGTGTCTTATTCTGTATCGCAATTTAAATCAGAATCAAACAGTAGCGGCATGTCATTACGGAAAAACTGTTGCATTCCTCAACGCGTTTATTGCAACCAGTAAACACACACGGGAATAATTATTTGACTGGCGCTTTGAGAAAACCAAATGTAAGCAATTGTTGCGATCTATGTAGATCCAGATTATTCAGCGCATCCTATTATGATGTGACTGTTCATTGTTCGCTTATAAGTCATAGAAGGTTTTCAAGAATCTTCCGTAAACTAGTGTCAATTTAGATTGTTAGAATGGGTAAATAGGCGAATATTTTGTTACATATTATATAAACGTAATGGTTAAAACTCACTAATGCTAAGCTATTAGAACACTTTTATACTCACTTGTACATCAAAGGCTATCCCGTAACAGCCTTGCATTCCGCGTTGCAGTTTGCTATGTCATGGGTTGTAAAGGTACATACTAGAGATGTAAAAGCTGTAATTTGATTGGATGATTTTCTACCATTTAGCACCTTGATATTTATTTGAACATTTGATGTGTCGAACCCGTATTTACAACCGGTAACAAGATTAAATTAATGGACCTTAGTTTCGATTTAACCTATACACATCACTATTCATTATAGTCTTCGAGTTCAATTGGCATGAACCGTAATACATTATTCGTTAATTACCTTAAAACGAGATCCACATCAACATTCTGTGCAGCTTTGTTCGAAATTACTTGTTCGTAAATAAGCATAGTAAGATATTCCTGTGCAGTCGCGATGGTATTTACATTGATTGAACCCGCAATATCCATATCTCAAGACCTACAATGCAGTTTGTGTTGGAAATTGCATCCTCGTGTGTGTAAAACAAATGCAACGTCATTGCTGAATTTCAAAACATCCGTATTTGAAAATACGGGTATTCCTACGTTAATATGTATTTCAGATCTATAAAAATCAGTCAATAGGTGCATTAATTATTGACATGTATAAAGGTTCGTACTAGAGACGAGAAGTTTGTAATTTAATTGGATCATTGGCTACCGTATGGTACCTTGACTTTTAATTGAACATACGACATGTCGAGCCCGTGTTAACAACCGTAAAAAAGAGTACACCTATGGACGTAAGTCTCGATTGAACCTGCAGTCATCACTATTCAACCATAAACAAGTGTACACCTATATACTTAAATCTCGATTTAGCTTACAGTCATCAATATTCAACCGTAAGCAAAAGTACACCTATGGACTTAAGTCTCGATTTAACTTACAATCATCAATATTCAACCGTTAACAAAAGTACACCTATGGACTTAAGTCTTGAGTTAACCTACAGTCATCAATATTCAACCGTTAACAAGAGTACACCTATGGACTTAAGTCTTGATTTAACCTACATTCATCAATATTCAACCGTTAACAAAAATACACCTATGGACTTAAGTCTCGATTTAACCTAAAGTCATCAATAATCAACCGTAAACAAGAGTACAACAATGAAGTTAAGTCTCGATTTAACCTAGTCATCAATATTCAACCGTCAACATGGGTATACCTATGGACTTAAGTCTCGATTTAACTTACAGTCATCCATTATTCAATACAGTCTTCGTGTTCATTTTGCATGACCCAAGCTTGAATCGAACCCTAGTGTTTCGCTCTTGGGGCAGCCACTCTAGCCATTGCCAGATATATTGTTAAAGCATGAATCTTTTATAAATGAATCTTTTACATAATCAGTTGTCATAATCCATCATTCGAATAGTTGTATCTTTTTATATGATATATATGCATGTATAATGTAATATTCAATGTGTGAGAAATTTTTAGTCAGATGACTTAAAAACCTGTCGGACCCGAACGAAAATGCAACTTTGTTTCGTATTTACTAGAACTATCGAATGCACACGTCCCTTTAGTAATTGATTTCTTCTTCCCTTTTCTCCCTTTTCTCCCTTTTCTACGGAACCAAGGCATTTTAGCATAAACATCTATATATATCTATCAATATATCTACTGTTTATCAAAATATATGAATTCCGCATAAACAGATATCTACTGTTTATTAAAATCCTTGTGTTCCGCATAAACATATATATACTGTTAATCAAAATCAATGAATTACGCATAAACAGATATCTACTGTTCATTACAATCCTTGTGTTCCGCATACACATATATATACTGTTCATTGAAATCCCTGTGTTCCGCATTCCGCATAAACATATACATGTATCTACTGTTCATTAAAATCAATGAATTTCGCATAAACAGATATCTACTGTTCACTAAAAATCCTTTTGTTCCGCATAAACATATATCTACTGTTCATTGAAATCCCTGTGTTCCGCATTCCGCATAAACATATACATGTATCTACTGTTCATTAAAATCAATGAATTTCGCATAAACAGATATCTACTGTTCACTAAAGTCCTTTTGTTCCGCATAAACAGATATCTACTGTTCATTGAAATCCCTGTGTTCCGCATTCCGCATAAACATATACATGTATCTACTGTTCATTAAAATCAATGAATTTCGCATAAACAGATATCTACTGTTCACTAAAATCCTTTTGTTCCGCATAAACAGATATCTACTGTTCATTGAAATCCCTGTGTTCCGCATAAACAGATACCTACGATTCATTAAAATCATTGTATTCCGCATAAACATATATATACTGTTCATTGAAATTCATGAACTCCGTATAAACAGATATCAACTGTTTATTTAAATCCTTGTGTTCCGTATAAACAGATATCTGCTGTTTATTAAAATCCATGTATTCCGCATCAACATGTATCTACTGTTTATTATAATCCAGGAATTCCTGCAGAAACTTGTATCTTTATCATTTATGTTCACTCATCATTTAACCTGTAAACGGTAGTTTATGCTTATTATGAATGTACAAAGTACAATGTAGACGAAGATTAGAATGCACTGCTAGACATCGATCGCAACTGTTGTTTATAGATGCATGTGTTACGGGGAAAGACTTTGTTTAGGAGTATTTAAAGCAGTATAAGGAGTATAATCATATACAAGGAGTTATGCCAGTATTATTTACCTAACAAGATAGTTCGGAGATTGTTAGCCGAATCCATTAATCACATTACAGGTTTTTTTAATTACGTGTTGCACAGGTCTGAGTTCTGGGTTTGTTAGGTGAATCTGAATACATCCCTGATCTTTGTTCAAACCTCACTTAGACCCTGTGTTGAATGAGCTGAAGAGGCTCTCCTCAGTTTGGCGATTAATTTGCGTACCCTAAAGATGGATATTGGAGATCAAACATATCAGTATTATTTACCTAGCATAAAAGTTTGGCGATTTCAAGCACAGGTCCGAATATCGGGTATGTTTGGAGAAGCTGAATAAACCCTTGATCATTGTCCAAGTATATTTCTTATCATAAACTTAAACCATAGTTTAAAGAGGCGCGAATGATTCGCCTCAGTCAGTCGATCTTTCTGTGACCATAAACATATAGATATAACTTGTTGCACATGTCCGAAGACTGGGTATGTCAGGAGAATCTGAATACATCCTGCTTTTTCCAAAACTTTATCTTATTACTCACGCCTCAGTAAGTCGACTGATTTTAGCACCTTACATGTAAGAATAGATATTGGAGTTCAAATACGTTAGAATTATTTACTTAACAGGACAGTTTGGAAATTACAACTTTCAATTACTTGTAGCAAAGTCCCGAATACTAGGTGAGTTAGATGAATTCGAATACGATCTTTGTCTTAACATATATCTTATCACTCATTTATTCCCAATGTTAAAGTGGCTCAAAGGGTTCGCCTCAGTAAGTCGATTAACCAGAGTTCCCTAAACATAGAAATTAATGATGAAATCAGGATTTCAGAAAAAATGAATACTCACATTATCTGGAGCCCTGAAACAATTCACATCACATTTATTTGTTATAGTGTCCATATTATTCAAGATTAGTTCTAAACATAGAGTGTTATATTATTGCGTAAAAAGGAGGGTGTCAAAGAATAAGGATCAAACCTTCTCATCTTAGACGAGCAATTGAAAGATTCAGATTGGTAGTCGTTTTTCAACAATTATTCAGTGATATCGCGGCGGCCAGCTTGACTTCCCGTGTGTTTCGTTGCCTTTTCTCACCTGTTTTACACACCAGAGTCTGTCCAATCAACTGGCTGCTTTTCCACATAGGATGTTAGCCCATTTAGTACAAGGTGCATGTCGCTTTATCAATGACATTCATCAAACCCTCGCAACTAATGTGGGGATTGAACTTACAACGTTAGGATTAACAACCAACTACGCTTCCGACCGCCTCGGTGGTGTAGTGGTAGAGCATCCGCCTCGGGTACGGGAGGTTGCGGGTTCGATCTACGGTCGGGGTGATATCAAATACCTTAAAAATGGTATTAACGGCTTGTCTCCTTGGCGCTCAGGGTTACAGGGTTAGCATATAACGACTGACAGGCTGGTTTCAGGATAAATGGACCAGTCATACTGGTAAATTACAGGAAAGGCTGTAATATAACTGGAAAAATGTTGAAGGATGCGTTAAACACCAAACAATCAATTAACCACGTCACTACTGTCAAAACTTGGTTTATATGAAAACAAACAAATCGATATTCAATCCATGTAGGTTATATAACATTGTAGGATAAATGGATTTAAAATGTCTGTTTTCAATTATCGGCAGAAAAAAATATATCCGGTATGATCTCGTGCTACATTTCTCAAGATATTTACCATAAATGCAGTGTTTTAAAGACGCCTTAAAACTTTGGCAGAGTTCAACATTAAATTTAAACCTATTGTCATTAATGTGATAAACGGAATGTTGAATACATAATGCATGTATGCGGTTGATCGATCGATATATTCTACATATATATACCATTTATATATCTATGTTAAGTTAACAAAGAGCCAGACTTTAGCAAACAGGTAACACACGTAAGGTCTGGTTATAAGGTACGAACCATTTATTTCAGACTGTTAGTCTGTCTGTGTCTTTTATCACATATAATATTTAGGACACAGGTAAAGATATAAATATATTTCTTTTTTCTCTGTCTGTCTGTCTGTCTGTCTGTCGTCCTGTCTGTCTGTCTGTCTGTCTGTCTGTCTGTCTGTCTGTCTGTCTGTCTGTCTGTCTGTCTGTCTGTCTGTCTGTCTGTCTGTCTGTCTGTCTGTCTGTCTGTCTGTCTTGTCTGTTTGTTGTCTGTCTGTCTGTCTGTCTGTCTGTCCTCTCTTCTCTCTCTCTCTCTCTCTGTCTCTCTCTCTCTCTCTCTCTCTCTCTCTCTCTCTCTCTCTCTCTCTCTCTCTCTCTCTCTCTCTCTCTCTCCCTCTCTCTCTCTCTCTCTCTCTCTCTCTCTCTCTCTCTCTCTCTCTCTCTCTCTCTCTCTCTCTCTCTCTCTCCTCTCTCTCTCTCTCTCTCTGGCTATGTATCTCACTCACTGTTTCTCTCAGTCTCTGTCACTCTTGCTCTGTGTCGCTTTTCTCTTTTCTCTCTCCCTCTCTCTCTCTCTCTCTCTCTCTCTCTCTCTCTCTCTCTCTCTCTCTCTGTCTGTCTGTCTGTCTGTCTGTCTGTTGGTCTGTATGTCTGTCTGTATGTCTGTCTATGTATATGTCTCTATCTACATATATATGCCTCTTTCTCTCTCTGTGTCTCCCTCGCTATGTGTGTGTCTTTCTCTCTCCCTCTCTGTCTCTCTATATCTCTGTTGCGCGCTCTCTCTCTCTCTGTCTCTCTCTTGCTCTGTGTCGCTTTTCTCTTTTCTCTCTCCCTCTCTCTCTCTATCTCTCTCTCTCTCTCTCTCTCTCTCTGTCTGTCTGTCTGTCTGTCGGTATGTATGTCTGTCTGTCTGTCTGTCTATGTATATGTCTCTATCTACATATATATGCCTCTTTCTCTCTCTGTGTCTCCCTCGCTATGTGTGTGTCTTTCTCTCTCCCTCTCTGTCTCTCTATATCTCTGTTACGCGCTCTCTCTCTGTCTCTTTCTCTCTCTCTCTCTCTGTCTCTCTATCTCTCTGTCTCTGTCTCTCTCTCTGTCTCTGTCTCTGTCTCTCTCTCTGTCTCATTGTCTGTCTGTCTGTCTGTCTGTCTCTCTGTCTCATTGTCTGTCTGTCTGTCTGTGTGTCTCTCTCTCTCTCTCTCTCTCTCTCTCTCTCTCTCTCTCTCTCTGTCTGTCTGTCTGTCTGTCTGTCTGTCTGTCTGTCTGTCTGTCTGTCTGTCTGTCTGTCTGTTCATAATAGTAACCTGATACTGACCTTTGTGCTACAGTGTATACGAACTTTCACAAGTTGAACAAGACGAATGTTTGACGAAGCGTCAAGGAGAAGCCGCAATATTTCGTTGTACATGTAGAAATAAGAAAAAAGAACATTTAAATCCACAAACATTAGAACAATTTAAAATGTAGACGGTAATGCTGATATATTCCTTTTGAAGACTGTTGTATACTTCAAATTACCTCCCTTTAAGCAATACCAGGATTTTTACAAACATTGAAATTATATGAATGAAAACTATTATTTAAATTAGTAACAACATCAAAATTAAATTTAAGCGAAGATAAATATGTACACATTTCGTTCATTGTTTATAGATACCCTAATGTATAGGTTTGAATATAAAATTTATAAATTTGTAAACAAATGATTGTATTTCAACATTCCTAATGTTTTCAACTAAGGCTGTTGACTGTGAATCTCGCAGGAACACCCATTTCAATATACCAAACATATTAAAGTACATTTAAGTATGAACCGTTCTTGTATGTACTAAAACTAGAAACGTCCGTTTGTGTATAAGTATATTTCCAATAATTGCGATTTTATATTGAGATTAGCTCACCCGCACAACGTGAACTTCCTCTACCAAATTGGTTGTTGTATGTGGGAAACGGTTAGCTGTTGAACATGTATTTTAATGTTTAACTCTGTTAAATATTTGTATTCCCTTTAAATTGTTTATTTAAATCGTCATACATGTGTATTATTAGACAAAGGTGTCAGACCAAATGGGAAAAATATTTGCTGCACTTAATTAAATTGTGCGTACTTCAAATTACCTCCCTTTAAGTACCACATGTACCAGGATTTTTTTCTTGTGATTCGTATGAATAAGTTTGATAAACATTAACATTTCAACTAGACGGCAAAATTTGTATTGAAACAGATATTTCTATGGTTTATATATGTTCATGTCTGCATATTGCGATGACAATTGTGAAAATGAAAATCTACAGTGGGAAACGGTTAGCTGTTGAACATGTATTTAAATGTTTAACTATGTTATATATTTGTATTCCCTTTAAATTGTTTATTTAAATCGTCATACATGTGTATTATAAGACAAAGTTGTCAGACCAAATGGGAAAAATATTTGCTGAACTTAGTTCAATTGTGCGTATACTTCAAATTACCTCCCTTTAAGTTCTACCAGGATTTTTTTCTTGTGATTCGTATGAATAAGTTTGATAAACATTAACATTACAACTAGACGGCAAAATTTTACTTGAAACAGATATTGCTGTGGTTTATATATGTTCATGCCTGCGCTTCTTCATCTAATTACTGCGTAATATATGATAGCATGTAAGGAACCGGATTACATTTACCGCGCGCCTCCTCTTGTTTATTGTTCCCGGTTTAACATACTATCGAACTAATAAAGCTTCCGAGGCAGGTAACCAATTCAGTTTTACTGTTTAGACTAGATACAGTATGAATTTCGCATAAATAAGAATGTACATACATTCAATTAATATACTGGCCTTTGTCTTTTGTTTTTAATTTGTAAAACTCACACATGTATATAGAATGTAAAAGGGATGTTTTAAAAGTCATTACCTTTAATTAATGCACTTAGTTAGGACAAAGATAAATCAAGATATGTGGTCACGCTGGCAGATCTAAATATTCTCCTTGTCCGAAAGTTCTAAGCATCCCTACAGAAGGCGGCTTCCAATAAGTAACACCTTCAATTAACATATATATGTATAGAGGTATCTCTGACCTAACAGTCACATAGTAGCGACGGTTCAATGCATATATGCAGATTCTTATGTTATTATTGATGTGTTTTATAAAAAGAAATACATGGTTACAAAACCAGTAAATTCTTTATTTTTGTGAAAATGTGTGGCCTTCGTTAACCTGATCATAAGAAATAGCACGACGGTCAGGATTAAGTTAGTATTGATTAATGAGATGAAAAAATGTTACTCAATATACAATCAATCCATTTTATGTTAACCCTTCTTAATGGGTTATAGAAATACATTGATATAAATAAGTTCGTGAGCGTAAAGGAGTTACTATTGAATTTATAAATTGTCGACCCAGATGTTTCACCATGTCAGACCAGGATATATGATTTATTTATTTTCAAAACAGTTTAACTTTACTACCCATTTCCTCATGATTATATTGTTGTCAGCGTTATTTAATATACACACAATCTTTTTGTGTAGACCCTTCTCAGTGGATACTAGACACATTAGATGCATTGATATAAATAAATTCGTGTGCGTAAAGGGTCTAAATAATTCAGAAATTGTCGCTCCCAATTTTACCCGATGTCTGATTGGGGCATATAATTTATTTTCAAAACAGCTTAATTTTACCCTTTTCCTCATGAGTATTGTTGTCGGTGCCATTCTTCTCTCGTTGTAAACGAACACCTTATACTTTCTGTATATCATGTATACATTGCCGTTATAACCGTAAGTATTTTTAAATTTCTCGGCAGGTCGAAGAAAATGGCCGAGGCAAATCCAACAAACCTGTCAGATGAAGACCCTACACAGATGTGCGACCCTTGTTTGTTCAGGAGTATCAACACACAGGCAGGATCCTACTGTCATGTTTGTTCAGAATATCTATGTGATTTATGTGAAGCAGTTCATCGGAGTTCTAAATCATCACGTGATCATGAGCTTAAACCATTCGAAGAGTCACAAAGATTGTCGATGAAACAGAAGGCATTGATTTCTTCAATTATGGTATGTGACATCCACCGCACAGAGACTCTTACACTTTTCTGTGTCAACCATAATATAGCCGTATGCAATGTGTGTAACACAATGAAACACAGGAAATGTAACACACAGGCCCTGAAGCAAATTTCGAAAGATGCAAATAAAAAGAACGACGTGTTTCAATGCACTGAGAAAATCAAGACTCTATTATCCGACAGCAAAGAAATTGAACATTCCAGGGAAGAGGATAAAAAAATGATCGAAAATTGCTCTAAAAAATGTATTCAAGAAGTAAAGAAAATCAAACAAGAAATCATCGCTTGTGCCGAAAGACTGGCAAAGGATATGGAAGACAAGATATCAAACGCTAAAAATCAACTTCTTGCTGAAATTGAAAGTGATATCAATGCAGCGGTCGAGTTGAGTAAACAGATGGAACGACTCATGAGCTCCTTTGAAACATTCGGGCAAGATATTGAAGATGCGAAATTTGTCCTCATGATGAAAGAGAAAGGAAACATTGAAGACGGGATAGAAATAAAAGACGACTTGCTGAAACATGGAAAGCCGGCTACGTTATCGTTTAAACAAGTCTGACCAACTTGTGACCCTACTGTCAGAAATAACCTCAATGGGCAGACTCAAAATCAAAGAAAAACAGCTCAGTAAGCACGAGACCGCTGAAAAATGGCAAGAAAATCAGCTTTCTTTCCAGGACATATCTACTACGACAAATAAGAAAGTCATTGAAACAGGAGCCACATATGTCACAGGATGTGTATTTATGCCAGACGGTGATTTAGTCGTTTGTGCCTTGAGGAACAATTATTTCGTCAAAGTCTATACACCCGACTTTAAACTGAAGAACGGAATAACAATTGGATCCAATGTCTGGGATGTGGCGGTTGAGTCTACGAACGAGGTCATTGTGACTACACCATATTTAAACAGTCTTCAATTCTTAACTCTGTCCCATCGAATTGAGAAGGGCAAATGTATCCCTATCGGAATGAATTGTTGGGGAATTGACTGTAAGAACGAAAAACGTTATGTAAGTTGTCACGACGGGAATGAACAAGAAGGAGTAGTAAATGTGCTGACGATGGATGGTGTAACCGTGAACACTTTAAACATTAGAAAGGGATATCCTTTTTACTTGGCCGTTAACAGTTCCGGGGACAGAATCCTAGTTAGTACACAATACCATGGTGTAATTTGTATAGATAACACTGGTAATACACTATATACGTATTCTGACAGTAAGCCTATATGCAGCCGTTATATGTTGGTTGACTCGTATGATAACTTCATGGTATGTGATAGTCTTACCAATAATATACACGTGGTGAAGAATGACGGTACTAATCACAGGATTAGTCTTATTAAAGATGACTGTTTGAATTCAGCTGATTCTCTGGCTTACAGACCCAGCGATAACACTCTGGTTGTCGGACAATCAGGGAATCAAGTACTCTTGGCATTTACCATCAAGTAAATAGAATACAAGAATGTACTAGTAATTATAAACATTTCTGAAAGTTCGTTCATATTGCTTGTCATACAGATACAATGATCAAACTCTAGATGTCGGGCCAAAGGGTACATATCCGTCACATTCCGTTCAATTTGCACCGAAAGCTTAGAGCAATAAATGACCTTGGACATTGCAATATTAAATATGTAGAATCATCAATCGATACATAGAGGATATTTCATGAGTGTTTCTATTCATTTTATCATATAACGTAATTTATGAGGCGTATTTCGAAAAAATGTACATGAAATTGGCCAGTTTTGGTGCCTAAGTGACTAACGTTATATTACATCATACCGCTGACGTGACGTGATTGTCATAGTTTGGTTTCCGCGTTGTAACAAATACTTAAGCATTAGTCTGGAAACCAAAGAAGTAGAGTCATATGATAGTTAAGTAATGAGACAGGGCTGTATGTGATAAATGTAAATATACTGTATTTCTGCATTATATATATTTATAACATGTTTCTTACACAATCTTAAACTGAAATCCAAAACCTTTCTAATGCAGTAAACCGAGTAAAATAGTAAAGTGTACACATTAATGGCCGAGTCCCGAAAGCTTATTTGGTAGCAACGGGTGCAGTCAATTCCGGGGATGTTAGTTCGAACCCCGACTCGGCCAACATTTTTTCCGACATTTCCAAGAACCAATGTGACACGCGTCATTCATCGTCCACCAATGGGCTTACGACCTATGTTGAAAACAGCCATTTACTTGAAAGATTGTTAATATTCGTTTAAAGGTTAAATTATGTTAAACACATCCGTGGCCATGCTGATCAACAGCCAAATATCAGCATGCTGAAGTAAAAAAAAATACGGCTTCCGAAGTGATTTAAAATCAGATATTACCCGATGACCCACTGGTTATTGAGATGTTGACACACATAGGCAGATCACAATAACTCACCTGGAACACTTTGTGCTCAGTTGAGGTCTCTGCAGCAGATAAATTTTGAAATAATTGTGACAAGAGGAGAAATTCCTTATTTTACCACAGCTTTCGACTTTGTTCAATAATAGTTTTTTCATTCATAGAAATTCCATATTTTTGAAGAAATGTTTTGCATGTCCTCTGCTGCAGAACAGCGACCGGTTAGATTCTGCCACACAAATGGTGCTAATACTAGTTAGATCTTCTGGAAGCAGACATCTAGGGTGATTAAAAGCTTGTTTCGCAAGGGATGTAAAATAAATAAGTTTAAATACTCAGGAATATTTGTGAATTTTCCAATTAATTATGAATGTATGATGAACAGATTTGTGATTAACAAAGACATTACTATAGAATCTTCAAAAATAAAAACAATTATAGGAAATTATGAAAAACTCTTAATAGTTGTTAGTTTTGCTTGCAACCATTAAACAAGATAAATTCCCCCGCAAAAAGCTCATAGATAGATTGAACGATGTTTAATAACGTTTTCAACAATTTTCAGTCATATCACGGCAGCTAGTTTACCTATTCATGTGTTTCCTGGCTTTCTAACACGAGTATTCTTCCACAAAACATTCTTTCCAAGCAGATGTTTGCTTTTCCACATAAGACTGTTGCGCAATGGTGGACGACGATTGAATCTTATCCCATTGACCTTTGTAAAATGTAGGAACGAATATTGGGCAAGCTAGGGTTCAAACTCACAATCTCCGGATTGACAGCCTGCATCATTAAAGACCGAGCTACCAGGACTCGGCTAAGAAAGCATGGAAAATATATTACTTTAACAAGAGGGCTATGATGGCCCTATATCGCTCACCTGATTTTATTTTTTTTTCACTTTAGCCATATAAGCCCCGCCCACAGGTGGCCATAGTTTTCGACCAATCACCATGGCTTGAAGGAATCGGATAGAGGAATATTTCTACAAAATTATTTGAAAATCTACCAAACACTTTCGGAGGAGAAGATTTTTTAAGTTTTCACTCGAGTCATATAAGGCAAAATAGCTTGAATTTCTGTTTTCAATATCTGCATCATCCAACAATGTGTCAATATTGCCAATGTAAAGGACATGTGACAAATAAATGAAGTTTTTATCGAGTTCACAAAGTCAATTATAACAATTTTGCCAATTTTAAAGGGCCATAATTCAGTCATGCATGACGGATCTGGCTAGTTTTCAAAAGGAACCGAGCTCCTATGTATATCTAGTTACTGTATACGTTTGGTAAACATCGGATAATAAAGGATGACCAACTTGTTCACAAGGTCAATTACAGCAATTTAGCCATAATCCCGTCATGCATGAACGGATCTGGTTTTCGAAAGGAACCGAGCTCTCATGTATATCTAGCTACTGTATAAGTTTGTTAAACATCGGATAATAAATGATGACTTTAACTTGTTCAAAAGGTCAATTATAGCAATTTTGCCAATTTTTAAGGGCCATAATCCTGTCATGCATGGATGGATCTGGCTGTTTTTCAAAAGGAACCGAGCTCTTATGTAAATCTAGCTACTGAATAGGTTTGGTAAACATCGGATCATAAATGAAGACTGTATCGTGTTCACAAGAAATTGTGGACGGACGAAAGATGACGGACAAAGGGCGATCACAAAAGCTCACCTTGTCACAGGAGCTAAAAACCAGTGGAATAATAGTCTTTCATTGTAAATGCCGTAATATTTTATCAAAACATTCAGACAGAGCTGTATATATTGCAGGAAAAATGATCATTATATATGTATATGCAGCTCCCTCAAAATACAGTCTAAATCCCAGAGACCTAGACAAGGGAGTTAACCCTTTCCCAAATACAACAAATCTGTAGAAGACGAGTACAATTCGATGCACTGATTTGATAAAATCTTACTGCAAGTAGATTTTGATTTTAAAAACCTTTCCAACAAATGAACAGCAGACGACTTTAAAAACATACCTGAAATAAAATGGAAACTCCTTTTAAATGAAAGTAAAATAATTGAATTGAGTTGAAAACATGGCACAAGGGAAAATTGCTCTTTTTGAGAAATGTCTTCTTTTGTTGACGTGTTTTCAAAAAGCTGTCTATTGCAGAGGCGTCAGAAAGCGTCTATATGTGGGAAAGGGTTAAGCTGAAGATAATGCTTTTGATAATGCAACCATTATAAAATTTTATTTATAATTCGTCTTGACTCCACAATATCTCTCATATTGCTAAACCCTCTGCAGCACAAGACTCTGAAAACATCTAAGCAAAAATAATCAAATTTCTCTCGAAATGAAAGTATAATTTTTAATAGAGTTGAAAATATTGCGTTAAAAGAGGTAATTGCTCATAATTTGCCACAATGTTTTCAAAAGTCATCTGCAGATGTATCTATAAAAGGGGAAATCCTTTGATGTGGTCTCAGTGAAATGATTCATTTGAGTACCAACATGACATGTTTGTTTTTCAATAATCAATAATCAATCAGGAACATGGAATACATCCCTGATCTAGGGACCTGTTCTTCAAAATATTATCTTCCCATGTGAATACCCTTCATCGAAAACAACTCTACTGCGTAGGATCAAAGCTTCAATCTAGAACCAACGTCAAAGTTTCCTTGAAAAAGAAAAACCTTACAAAAACGCGTCCAAGCAAAATCTTCTTCTTATAATCACAATTAACAAGATGGAAATCCTTTATACATCTTCTCGATCAAAACTTCGGTCGATTGCCAACATCTAAATATTCTTGAAATAGAAAATCCTTTAAATGAAGCTTTACTGATCTGTGAATGACAACACAGGTTCAAGCTTCGTTGTCTTGCACAAACATGAGTTCGTTTTTACCCAGTCCATACTCTTTAAATGTCATTGGTTCCGGATCCGAGTCTGTGGGTTTGCAAGGCAAGGTTTTTCTTGGAAAGTTTGTAACAATGTTAAAATCGTCTGGACATTCTTTGTGGCAGAATGTGAAGAAATATAAATACTGAAAATAGAAGAATTGATAACTACTTAACGACTTGCTCTAAATATGTCATAACAAATAAGATATGCATCAATGACAACAGTGGGGAAATACTATACCTTCACAATAGATCTGCAGACTACTTAAAATATATTTAGATAAAAATTTGAAGATACTCATTTTGTCAAAATGTTTTGCAAATGCGTTAAAATGTGTCTGCAGGTGGGGAAGGGTCAAATTTGCTCAGAAGAACACAAAACTTTTTTTCCAATCCAAAAATGATGCACTTGTAATGTATTTGTAAATTTATGTCTAGAACAAGAGGGCCATGATGGCCCTATATCGCTCACCTGAGTAAGTGTTTAAGGGTCCTAATTTAATTGCTTTACAAAAATAAGAAAGGAGGTAAAAAAGTCATGGTGAACGTCATCCAAAGACAATGATGATATTGGATTGTAAAAGATCACATTAAGGTCATGGTCACATGTTTATAAATCAATGTAAAGGACATGTGACAAATAAATGAAGTTTTGATCGTGTTCACAAAGTCAATTATAGCAATTTGGCCAATTTTAAAGGGCCATAAACCTGTCAGGAATGGTTTTCGAAAGGAACCAAGCTCTCATAGATATCTAGCTACTGAAAAAGTTTGGTAAACATCGGATAATAAATGATGACTTTAACTTGTTAACAAGGTCAATCATAGCAATTTTTGCCAATTTCAAAAGGAACCGAGCTCTCATGGATATCTAGCTACTGAATAAGTTTGGTAAACATCGGAAAATAAATGAAGACTTTATCGTGTTCACAAGAAATTGTGGACAGACGACGGAGGACGGACGAAGGGCGATCACAAGAACTCACCATGTCACTACGTGACAGGTAAGCTAAAAAATATTAATAAAATAATGCTTTACCCTTTCCAATAAATTTGAGCAATTTCTCCTGTTGTCACAATGTTTTTAACAGTCATATTACCTTCTGCGTTTTTACCTAGATGATTAAAAGTCTTTTGTTGTATGTGGGAAAGAGTAAAACTCAAGATTATAAATGTACCTTTAAAGATTGATCCCTTAAAAACCGTCTTCCTATCCTAGTGCCGTCTGGCAGTTTAAGAACAACATTCATGGCATTAGCATCATCAGGGCTGGGTTCGTCTGGAATAGTTTTACGAAGCTCTTCCTTCCTCACTTCCCTCGCCTGAAATAGCCGTAGTTCTACCGTTTAACCCTTTCTAATATACAGACGCCTCTGCTGAGTAGACAACTTTTAACATGATGGCCCTGGATCGCTCACCTGACTTATGCAATGTGATTTGTCATTCCAACCACACAGTCAACCACTTTAACTGATTTTGTGGTCAGGTAAGCTAATACAAGAGGCCCAGGAGGGCCAGTATCGCTCCACTGCCATTAGGCAAAAATAAAATCTCTTGCATTTGGCAGACCTGGCTGGATTGCGAAAGGAACCGAGCTATCATCAATATTTAACTACTATCTAAGTTTGGTGAAAATCAGATAGTAAATGGAGCCTCTATTGTGTTCACAAGCTCTACTATAGCAATTTTGACAATTTCATGGGCCTTAATCCAGTCTTGCATGGGCGGATCTGGCTAGTCTGCGTAAGGAACTGAGCTCTCATCAATATTTAACTACTATCTAAGTTTGGTGAAGATCGGATAGTAACGGAAGCCATATTGTGTTCACAAGCTGTATTATAGCAATTTTGACAATTTCAAGGGCCATAATGCAGTCATGCAAGGGCACATCTGGCTGGTTTTCAAAAGGAACCGAGCTCTCATCACTATTTAACAACAATCTAAGTTTGGTGAAGATCAGATAGTAAATGATCTATTATGTTCACCAGTCTTGCATGGGTGGATCTGGTTTGCGAAAGGAACCGAGCTCTCATGGATATCTTATAACTGTATAAGTTTGATTGAGACACAATCAAAACTGAAGACTTTATCGCGTTCACAAGCAATTGTTTATGGACGCCGGACACAACAACATCGCATAAACTGTTCTGGCCTTTGGCCAGTAGAGCTAAAAATAGCTAAAAACATTTTTTACCACAATGTTTTCAATTCTATTCAATAGTTATGCATTCATTCAGAGATTTTTCATATTTTGTCAAGGTGTTTCCAAAGTCGTCTGTTGCAGAATGTTTGTATGTGGGAAAGGGTTACCCTGTACCAGACACAGTCAACTTCTCAAAACATTGTCAGAAAAGAAGATATTTAAACATTTTATTGTAAAGATAGTACAAACTTTTCAAAAACACATTCTTCCAGATATCTCAGATGATTTAGTCTGTGTTAACCCTTTTCCCCTCCAACAGCAAATAAGCAGCTGGTGACTTTGATAAATGAAAGGATAAACATTGTGGTAACAGGTGAATTTGCTCATTAAAAGGAGAAGTTTCTCCTTTTGCCACATTGTTAATGAAAGTTTATCTGCTTCAGATATATGCATTAAAATGCGACTATTTGTGCTAAAGGGTTAAGTGAAATGTAGAACAAGTTCACCGCCTACGGCAAAAGCTGAGCTGAACAAAAAACCTTAACCAGACAACCACGCCGCCGCCAACAAAAAAACATAACCGGACGACCACGCCGTCGCCAACAAAAAACCTTAACCGGACGACCACTCCGCCGCCAACAAAAAACCTTAACCGGACGACCATACCGCCGCCAACAAAAAACCTTAACCGGACGACCATGCCGCCGCCAACAAAAAACCTTAACCGGACGACCACGCCGACGATGACGTAACATGGCTCGGACAGTTATTAATTGGTCTTTTGATCCAATAACTAATGCACATGATTGTTTGGATGATTGATTGACTGGAGTTTAACGTTGTTTTCAATAGTATTTCAATTATACAATGGCAGCCAGTTCACCTAATCATATGTTTCCTGGCTTTCTCTCACCAGTTCCCACACAACTAGCTACCTTCTCACATAGACGCTAGGCACAATGACTTTAGTAAATCATAGGAAAGAAGGAATGATCATGCCGAGGTTAGAACACAAGACAGCCCTCATCTTCTTATGTTGCTTGGTTATATACTTCCTCTATACATGACCATTACTAATAGCTATATTTGGCACAGGGCCAATATGTCAACAATTACCAACCTCAAGCATTCTTTTGTGATCATCTTGTACTTTCTGAATTCTATTTTCTTCTTCCATCTCTTTTTCCTTTTCTTCTCTTTTCTTTCGTTCCTGAAAATATGTGACCATTATATTGCCTGTCCTCACAAAATATTATTTTAAACATTTTAACACTTTGTATATTGTGAAGGTTTGTAAGTCCTTAAGTGGTACAATGTTTTTAACCCTTGTACAATAGTACAAATGAAACAAGAGGCCCAAGAGGGCCAGCATCGCTCCACGGCCATTAGGCAAAAGTTAAATCTCCAAACAGCCAAGACCCCTGATGGCCAGGTTTTTTTACCAATCAACATGGCTTGAAAGAAGCTGATAGAGGGTCACCCTAGGAACATTTCTACGAAATTATTTGAAAATCATCCCGACACTTTCGGAGAAGAAGATTTTTTAAGTTTTCAATATAGCCATATAAGGCAAAATAGCCCCGCCCTCTGGCGGCCATGTTTTTTTTACCAATCAACATGGCGTAAAGGAATCTGATAGAGAGTCTTCCAAGGAACATTTCTTTTCAAGTTTTCACTATAGCCATATAACGCAAAATACCCCGCCCTCTGGCGGCCATGTGTTTCGACCCATCAACTTGGCTTGAAGGAATCTGATAGAGGGTCCACCAAGGAACATTTCTACAAAATTATTTGAAAATCAGCCTGACACTTTCGGCGGAGAAGATTTTTTAAGTTTTCACTATTTTTCTTTTGGTTGCCATGGAAACCAGAATTTTGCATGGATCAAAAAAAATTGAAGGAATTTAGGAGAGGACATTGAGAGGATGCTTCCTATGAAGTTTCATTCAAATTGGCAAAGTGGTTAGGGAGGAGAAGTTGTTTGAAGCAAAAAGTTAACGCACGCACGGCGGACAATTCGCCAAGACATAAGCTCGACTGGCTTTCAGCCAGTGGAGCTAAAAACTAATAAGATTGTGTCTACCTAAAGTGGCATTTCTATCCAGAGGAAAGAAATTCATGTAAAAAAAGTTCAAATCGATTTTTATAAAAACTAGAAATATCACTGAAGATGATAAATACCCCCAAAACAGCACCTTGACTCAAAATATGGTTTACGACCGACCAACAAAAGGGCCATAACTCTGTAAACAAGAAAAAGTAACAAAGGGCAATAACTCTGTATTTAGATTAAATAGAGTTATGGTTTCTGTACACTGCACTTTCTCTCAATGTGTTCTATCATCCTATGAAGTTTTATTAAATTCCAACAATTAGTTTTAAAGTTATGCTCCGGACAAGACTCTACGAATATGAAAAAGTAACAAACGGCAATAACTCTGTCATTATGTAAAGTAGAGTTATGTTTCTTGTACACTGCACTTCCTCTGATTATGCTCTACCATTATATGTAGTTTTATTAGATTCCATCTATAAGTTATTAAGTAATTCTACGGACAAGAAAAAGTAACAAAGGGCAATAACTCTGTATTTAGATAAAATAGAGTTATGGTTCCTGTACACCGCACTTCCTCTCAATGTGTTGTATCATCCTATGAAGTTTTATTAAATTCCAACAATTAGTTTTAAAGTTATGCTCCGGACAAGACTCTACGAATAAGAAAAAGTAACAAAGGGCAATAACTTTGTATTTAGATAAAATAGAGTTATGGTTCCTGTACACCGCACTTCCTCTCAATGTGTTGTATCATCCTATGAAGTTTCGTTCAAATCCTATGTTGCATTGTTAAGATATGGTCCGGACAAAATATGGCTTCCGACCGACATACCGACCGACCGACCGACCGACACAGTGACTCCTATATACCCCCGCAAAACTTTGTTTTTTGGGGGTATAATAAGAAGCTGAATGAGTTTGGGATTAACCACAAACGTGTTACACAAGTGCACACACTCTCAAATTAAATTTTTCTCCGAGATTTCAGGATTTTAAAAGCGAAGCCATTCATGTACATTTTCATTCCGGAAATGTATCGCATTATGTTGGTTAGAATCGTAAACACAACTATATTAGACCTATTTAAAGGTTGGTTGTCATATACAACCGTGGTGAGATAAAATGTACATAACTGTTATAAAAACACACTCAGCTGAAGTTCAATTAGGCATATATACAATGTATACACAATAAGTATGTTAATCTAGTGCTTTTAAAAGTAATATAAATGCTGTTTATGGAAAATAGATGATTTGGTAAGTCACAGAAAACTAACATTATCTTATTTCCATAGTTTTCTGTGACATACCTGAAATCATCTTAAGTTACACAGTAAGTAAATGTTTATTGTTTGGTGTTAAACGCTACTTTCAAATTTGTTTATGTTATATCACGGAATTTCCTGGGAAAGTTACCAGTCCTACTGGTCCATTTATGCTGACATCAGCTAGTCAGGTATGTCACAAAAAGAAAATAACATTCCCTTATTTCATAATAGGGAAGATCCTGATCAGTATGTACTTATGAATTATGCAGTATGATCAGGGTCTTCACTATGAGGAAATAAGAGAATGTTAGTTTTCTGTGACATACCCGAAATCATCTTTTTCCCATAAACAGCATAATTGTATAATGTTTTAACACTAGATAAACACATTTATTATTAAAACAGTTGACTTGTGCACATTTTATACACTCAATGTTTGTATTGGACACCAACCTTTAAAGAGGTATAATTTAGTTGTGGTTCATGTCACCTGATCTCAGGACTATCCGATTAAGAAATCAAGAAAATCCGATTCGATCCCGTTATTTCTCGCAATTCCTTAATCGGTACCTACCAAGCAGGGAAAAACTATTCTAGTTAAATAATTAAAATATGAATGCTTTCTCATACTACAGTCTAATTAAAATCAAACACCACCTCAAAGATTCATAGAATTGAATGTATATTGTTTTATGGCGCATCGACAGCTAAGGTCATTTAGCGCGCAATTCAATTCAATTATTCATGATCCCTGGGTAAACAAACCAGTACTAGGCTAGAAAATGTGCCTTGCCCAAGGGCACTCCACCATGACCGTAGTGCCAAAAGATTCATAGAGGAAAACAATTGTTATTTTACTCTTTTTTTATGAATTTCTATAAAAAGTGTAACTTTAAGAGGCATTGTTTAAAAAGTAAGCATGCCCAACAAATAAATTGGCAAAACCTGTGGATGCTCCCAAAATGATTTGTAAAATGTCGCAGAGTCTTAGAATGAAAACAAGACTCACAAACACACTCATTCACATATATAAATTTTTGGGGGAGTGAAGAAATTTAAAAATTATTTAATCCTATTTCCATTGACTTACAGCTACATCTTCAGTAGACATCTTTTGAAAGTAACAAGGCAAAAGAAGAAACTGCTCATAATAAGCAACTTCTCCTTTTGCCTCAATGTTTTCAACTCTATTTAATACATATATATTCATTAATAGACATGTTCTATAATTGTGCATAGATGTTTTTACAGTCGTCTGCAGCATGTGTGTTGTATATGGTTTGATTGATTGAAACCTAACACTATTTTCAATGGTATACCAGTCCATCATGTCAACCAATTCATATATTGGCTTTCTATAACCAGTAACATTCTTCCCAGGCAACTGGCTTCCTTCTGACACGGAAGTTTAAGCCAATTAACCCTTTCCCTCGTATAGACGCTTTCTGACGCCTCTGCAGCAGACACCTTATTGAAAACATAGTGACAAAAGAAGAAAGTTCAAGCGAGCAATTTCTCCTTTTGACACAATGTTTTCCACTTTTGGTCATAGGCTATCCATTCAATTATAGAGATTTTCTATTTTTTGACAAAATATGTTCAAAGTCGTCTGCTGCAGAATTGTCGTATGAGGGAAAGGGTTAATAGAAGAAGATTGATGCTAGTCACATGTGGTATGTAGAAAAGTGCTAATGCATAAAAGTGTTCAATACCTTTTCTTGGTCAGCTATTAGAGAGACTTGATAGGCTTCGTCTTGTTGTTGTCTTAATGACTGGTTAAAACTTCTCTCAGCTCTGTAAATAAATATTGAAACAATTAACTTACTTTATTTTATAACTTTTTTATATTATTTCCAATAAAGTAGAAAAACTTGTAGTTTTTATGCAATTAAATTCTTTGTATTGTATTGTATTGTATCTGCTGCACATGCGTCAAAACGAGTCTCTTTGTAGGAAAGGGATCTCACAACCTTTACAACATTTCACTTACCTATCAGCTCTTGCTGCTACTAGCGACGATTCATTTTCATTCATACTGGTTTGCAGCCTTTGTATCAGATCTGCTGGCTCTGGAAATAAATTGAATATTAGTATTCGAGTTTGTTTGTGCGGGTGGTGTTTGGTGCTGCTTTCAAAACTATTTTGGTCAAATAATAGTGTGTATTGAGTGAATTACTGGGACTGGAAATTTATTGATAAGTATATTTGTTTGAGTGGTCTCTTGTGCTGCTTTTGTCATTATTTTAGTTATATTAAAGTTCTCTTGAGTAAATAACAAGTACTGGAAGTTAAATGACTAGTAGATTAGTTTGAATTATATTTAACCCTTATTCACATATAGACACTATTTGATGCCTCTCAAGTAAACATTTTTTAAAACATTGTGGCAAAAGATGAAATTTCTCATTTCACAATGTTTCAACTGTACTTGTTCTTTTTATTTACATGTATAGAGAAATTCCACTTTGTTGCCGTATAGATGTTTTCAAAGTCCTTTGCTGTAGATTTGTTGTATGTGAGAAAGGGTTAAGAAAATAGTACGGGAAATAGGTTAACAACTCATAGCATGCCTTCCTACCACTGCCCAATATCAGTTAGAAGCATTTCTCACCAACAAAGGCTTTGTGGATGCCTTTGCAGCAGATGTCCTATTGGTACATTGTCAGAAAAGGGAAAATTGCTCAAAACAAGTTCATTGTTCTATTTCAAAGTTGTTTTCACGATTGGCCCAAAATCATAGTTCAAATAGTTACATCGCTTCCACAGAGCACCTTAACCCACATGCAGATATATGCATCAACAGCAGACAACTTTTGTAAACACTGTGGCAAAATTATAAAATGCTCATAATGAGCATTTTATTTTTTTGTCACAATGTTTTAAACTCTATTCAATCTTACATTTTAAGTCGTTGGCTACTTATTTAATATATGTGGGAAAGAGCTAACTCACCGACAGGTCCGGTTATTCTTGCAACCACGGTCATTCTGTTATCACGTAAAACAATTAATGCTAAAAATGGGTAACTATTTTCTCGCATAGCTTGACTAACTGAAAACAGATAAAATAAAAAAATAAAAATAATGATCTAAAAATAAATGTTTTCTGATTGGTCCAGAACAAAATTGGTATTTGTTTGAATTATTTTAACAACACTGTGGAACAAGAGCGCCAAATGTCACAAAATACGCCCGTCCTGTATAGTGATAATTATTATTGAGGTGACAAGACCAATTTTAGGTAATTTCTATAATTAAAGGGCGATAACTCTTGATTGACTAAAGGGATATGGCTAGTTATCAAGCTTGTCTGAGATATTATGCTAATACACATTCTGACACAATTTGGTGATGATTGGACAAAGGTTTCTAAAGTTATTGAGCTGACAAGAACAATTTTAGGTAATTTCTATAATTAAAGGGTGATAACTCTTGATTGACTAAAGCGATATGGCTAGTTATCAAACTTGTCCGAGATATTATCCCAATATACATTCTGACAAAATTTGGTGATGATTGGACAAAGGTTTCTAAAGTTATTGAGCTGACAAGACCAATTTTGGATAATTTCTATAATTAAAGGGCGATAACTCTTGATTGACTAAAGGGATATGGCTAGTTATCAAACTTGTCCGAGATATTATCCCAATACACATTCTGACAAAATTTGGTGATGATTGGACAAAGGCTTCTAAAGTTATTAAGCTGACAAGACCAATTTTGGGTAATTTCTATAATTAAAGGGCGATAACTCTTGATTGACTAAAGCGATATGGCTAATTATCAAACTTGTCCGAGATATTATCCCAATACACATTCTGACAAAATTTGGTGATGATTGGACAAAGGCTTCTAAAGTTATTAAGCTGACAAGACCAATTTTGGGTAATTTCTATAATTAAAGGGCGATAACTCTTGATTGACTAAAGCGATATGGCTAGTTATCGAACTTGTCCGAGATATTATCCCATTACACATTCTGACAAAATTTGGTGATGATTGGACAAAGGCTTCTAAAGTTATTGAGCTGACAACATACTGGACGCCGCCCGCCCGTACGCCGCAGGTAAAACTATAATACGATCCGTTTTTTCAAAACGGGCGTATAAAAACTATTCCCTATAATTCAGTCAATTATATATGGTATACTATTCACTGAACTGTTGATTTAGGAACTTTATCCAGAGTGCTATTTCAAATCGACTACATCAGCATGAGTTTCAGGGCTGTACAAATCCCATAACCCGACGTCCGGGACAAGTCGTAAATCGCATCGGGAAAGTCGCTAATTGCAAAATCTCAGTCCCGGACAAGTGGCATTTTCCGAAAGTCCAAGTCCAATTATATTAACCCATTTACGTAACAGTGAATGTAAATTCCTGTGTCTGGTAGCTCGGCTTAATTACTTACACACATGTCTGTCGTGTATAAATTTGACTATGTTTCACGCGAAAAACCACTCGCGCGTGACCAATACAATTCAATAACAGTAGGCGGAGTTACCCACCTGTCAGATCGAGTGGTTTCAGCCAACCGAATCGCGTCAGTAATAGTCGATTAACGTGATATATATGTACCCAATAAGGCTGTCCAATCATAAGTGACAATTGTTCCTTGGGGCTGTGTTATTTCATGAATGCTAGGGAATTACCTATGGATCGGTCTCATTAAAAATATTCCCTTAAATGTATTTTCATCCATATTTCTACTTTGCAACTGGTGCAAACCAGTTCAGAAAGACTTGGAAGAAAATTTTCGCCATGCAGAAGTTAATAAAATAAATTTGATCCAAATTAAAGCCAATACGAAGACTTCTAGAAATTATCTTGCCGTTTATCAATTTGAAATACCTTCAAGATCGACATAATATTCGTAATATCAGGGACACAAAGAAAATTGTTTGGAATGAAATATATAAATGATTCCCCCCGAGTATGATAATTGCCCAATCACGGCTTTGTTTACCAAAATTAATTAGCATAAACGGCGGGAAAAAAAATCATATGACTTAATAGTTGCGATTTCATTGGATGAAATGAGAAATTGGGTGGAATGAGAAATTGGGTGAAATGACGACCCCGATGTTTACATTCAACGCTGTTTACCGATTTCTAATTCTCAAAGTAGGGAACCATGATTAACATTACGCAATCATCAAAATTGTGGCTATGTTGCGAATAATACCGCAACACCAATCTGACTAAAGTACACAATCTGACTAAATGTAAATGCGTACCGTTAATAGGAGATGATTTTAATGAGATTGACCGCAACACATGAAACAAATTTAACGTTTTGTTGTATTTCATTTTTTTTGACGATATTTTTTTATTTAATAACTACATTGAACCTGATAAATTTGACTTTTGGTTGATAAAATTAAATTGATTTAATATGTCTTTCTTTGTAAAACTGACCCACGTATCGTACACTGCCCTGTTTCGGTGAGGGACCTAAATCGGTGACCTTAAATTTTGTTATCTTCAATTTGAAAAGTGCTATTGCATCATTTGACTATGTTTTCTCAAGTTTAACATTTCTGTCAATAGCTTTTGAATCTTTTGTAAATATGGATAAAATACATACATTTTATGCAGAATATTTCAAATAACCTAGTTAAAAATAATCTCTTTTTAAATTTTCATTTTTTTTTTACTGAATGCTGTACTACAGGTATTTTGCAATAATGTTATTTGAATTGGTCACTACCCTTAAATCATGTACATTGTGTGCTCTTAATATTATCTTTATACAGAACTAAAAAAAAACCCACTTAAAAACAATTAAAACACTCAAGAAACCGCGATCCGGGCTAACCAGCTTCCAAATCTGGTAACCCAGTGGGCTACCACACAATTCTTAAATGTGTCGCATGTTAAACTTTGTGTGCAGAAAAGTGGGACAAGTAAGAATCTTAGCAGGACAAGTGGCATTCTGAGAGTCACTTGACCTGGACAAGTGGCTGATTTTTTTTTTTTTTGTAAAGCCCTGAGTTTGTGATATGCAGATGAAATCACAAAGAATAAGAAATCTTGTAAGATACCTTTAACAGTAAACAAAATATATGTCACATTTAGGATTGATGAAAAATTATGTAATTACTCATAACTTACGTTATACTTTGTCAAAAGTAACTGTTTTATGGCGCTTTCATGACACAAATATGTAGAAGATGAATTAATATATGTTATGTATTTCAGAGGACTAGATAAATAGGGAGTGAACAGGTCTTTTTCCCACAATATTGCTCTTATTACTCAACCAAATCCTATCAGACGATTCTTTTGAGTACTTGAGAAAAATACCCCTTAACTGAGCTCTGGTATTTTCATACCATCGGGACAACGGACTGACAGATAATATCCAATTGTACATACCTCTATATCCCTCTGGTCTATTTATATCACAAGCCCAAAATAACATATTAACATCAACAAATTGGATAACATCTGCATTACTAATTGTATTTCTGAAACGAAATAAGAGCATTTATATTAACTTTGATCACCTTTGTCTGTATTCATCAATCATGATTCATTGCTTTCTTGTTCTAATTCTAAATTATAACAGAATAATGCTTATTGTTCATTCATAACTTTATCAATATATTAAAATGCTTATGTGTATGGAACTAAAAGCTATGTAAAGTTTACGTTAATAATTTAAGAATATCTAATAATCTATCAATCTAATTCTAAATCTATAAAATGATACAGTTCCTGGCTGGCCATTTTATCTACACCAGTTAGCCAATCAGGAATTATGTTTTTTTTTTAATTCTTCTTCACATTTAAAATGGCTGGTTAATATGGGTCTAGATGTCCGGAGTGATGAAGATGCTTATGAAACTTCGTTTTCTTTGTTTACTTTGTGTTTTATGCTACTTTCAACTTTTCCAGTTTTCCAGTACTACTGGTCTTTTAATTCTGACACCAGCCAGACAGTTGTTATGCTCACCCCTCAACCCTTAGCGCCAAGGAGGTCAGCCGTTACTACCTTTTTTTAAAAATTTGGTATGACCCGGTTGGATCGAACCCGAAACCTCCCGCAACCAAGACAGACGCTCTACCGCTACACCACCAAGGCAGTTTATGAAACTTTGCTAAGATGTTATGACAATCAATGTTAAATACATAAAGTTCAATGGCACATTGTCTTCTTTCATATAAAAATTATTGATTAAATAATTTATAATTAAACTCTTGATTTGATAAATAAACTTGATAAATTATTTCATAAATAAGCTTTTCATTAATTATTTCAAAAATAAGCTCTTGATTAATTATTTCATAAATAAGCACATGATTAAATATTTTACTTACCTACAGAACATGTCGGTGTCTTGGTGATCAATACCGTGTAAATAAACAAGCAAAAACCGCAGTTCTTTTTTAGCATCATTCAATGCCTGTGAGAATAAAAAAATGCAATTAGAATTCCTTTTCCACGCACAACAATTATGCAGCTGACGACTTTGCTAAAAAAAAGTGTAGCAAACACATGCACACATGTTTACTCATCAGCTGACGACTTCGCAAAACAAGAGGGCCATGATGGCCCTGGAATCGCTCACCTGATTTTTTTTTTCACTTTAGCTATATAAGCCCCGCCCCCTGGCGGGCATAGTTTCCAACCAATCAACTTGGCTTTAAGGAATCTGATAGAGGGTCACCCTAGGAACATTTCTACAAAATTATTTGAAAATCGGCCTGACACTTTTGAAGGAGAAGATTTTTTAAGTTTTCACTATAGCAATAAAAGGCAAAATAGCCCCGCCCCCTGGCGGCCATGTCTTTTGACCAATCAACATGGCTTGAAGGAATCTGATAGAGGGTCATCCAAGGAACATTTCTACAACATTATTTGAAAATCGGCCCGACACTTTTGGAGGAGAAGATTTTTTAAGTTTGCACTATAGCTATATAAGGCAAAAAAGCCCCGCCCCCCCTGGCGGCCATGATTTTCAACCAATCAACATGGCTTAAAGGAATCTGATAGCGGGTCATCCAAGGAATATTTCTACAAAATTATTTGAAAATCGGCCAGACACTTTTGGAGGAGAAGATTTTTTAAGTTTTCACTATAGCCATATAAGGCAAAAAAGCCCCGCCCCCCCTGGCGGCCATGTTTTTCGACCAATCAACATGGCTTCAAGGAATCTGATAGAGAGTCACCCAAGGAACATTTCTACAAAATAAGTTCAAAATCTGCCAACCAGTTAGGGAGAAGTAGAATTCTGCATGGATCCCAAAAATTTGAAGGAATTCTGGTGAGGTCATTGAGAGGATGCTTTCTGTGAAGTTTCATCCCAATTGACCCACCGGTTACTGAGGAGAAGATGTTGAAGATTTTTAAGTTTGCACTATAACCATAAAAGGCAAAATAGCCCCGCCCCCTGGCGGCCATGTTTTTGACCAATCAACATGGCTTGAAGGAATCTGATAGAGGGTCACCCAAGGAACATTTCTACAAATTTATTTGAAAATCGGCCGGACACTTTTGGAGAAGAAGATTTTTTAAGTTTGCACTATAGCCATATAAGGAAAAATAGCCCCGCCCCCCCTGGCGGCCATGTTTTTCGACCAATCAACATGGCTTGAAGGAATCTGATAGAGGGTCACCCGAGGAACATTTCTACAAAATTATTTGAAAATCGGCCTGACACTTTCGGAGGAGCAGATTTTTTAAGAATTTTGAAGTTTTTTCATTTCGTTGCCATGGAAACCAGAATTCTGCATGGATCCCGAAAATTTTAAGGAATTCTGGTGAGGACATTGAGAGGATGCTTTCTGTGAAGTTTCATCCCAGTTGACCCACCGGTTACAGAGGAGAAAATGTTGATGGACGACGGACAACGGACGCCGGACATAGGGCGATCACAATAACTCACCTTGAGCACTTCGTGCACAGGTGAGCTAAAAAGGTGTGGCAAAAATATGGAAAATCTGTATAGGAGAAAGTTAAATTATTGAATATTAATGAAACATTTAGACAAACAGAAGAAATTGCTCATCATGAGCAACATCTTTTTATGCCAAAATGATTGTAAGAGTAGTTTGCTGTGGCATGTCAAATCAACGAGGGGAAGGGCTATGAAGCCCAAAATTAATCTACGGACAAGTGTGACCAGTGTAGATCCACATCAAACTGCATATCTACTCAATAAGATCTGGCTCTACATTTATTCCCCTTCATGTCAATGTTATCATTCAATAAACATCTGATAAACTATTTTCACTTGGATCAGATGAAACTAGAACTATTACTGAAGATGATAGATACCCTCTAAACAGCACCTTGACCTACACCATAACTAAAGGAAGATGTAAAATAGATTCTAGAAAGTATGCCAAGGGTTGTTTTCCGGCACTAGATATCAGCCGTGTAAAGGGAACATTAGAAGATGCTTTTTGTCATAGGCCAATCATCCTGTAAGTACTGGTGAATCATTACATCCCCTTAAAAATCTCGTCATGAGGGGATAAGTCCAATCATCATATGAAATGTGAAGAACACTGGGTTCTTGATGTATTGAGCGGAAACAAATTTTACTTTAAGGTCCCTGTGACCATGACCTTTGACCCCCCAAAAAATAGTAGGGATCAGCTACTCAATAAGACAAACAATCCTACGATGTTTGAAGACGCTGGGTACTATTGAACTCCATAGAGTGATGGATAGGTCCCTGTGACCTTGACCTTTGACCCAGTTACCCCAAAATAATTGAAATCCTACATGAGTCTGTCCATAACATAAGGTACCAGATAATTGTTGTGAACAGTGTAGATCCAGACCAGACTGTGAATCAGAACTCCTCACAAATTACAAGTTAACATTAGCTTATTAGGGGTTTCTGTCACTGTGTGTAGATTGGGATAAGACCAAGCAGATGTACAGGTTGATCTGAACCAGAGATGCTTAATCGTACCTTTTCAAATGGACAGGCTCAAGTTTTAATTTTAACCCATTCCCATATTTTTACTCATCTGCAGCAAACAACATTTGTAAACATTGTGAAAAAAGGAGAAATTGCTCATATTTTTTTCAATTGTCAATAATTATACTAAACATATGGTTGAGTAGTATATCTCACCTGACTATAAGAACCCTGGTAAAATACGGGATGATTAGGACCGTATCTGTCGTTATATGTAGCTGTAAACCTCGTCACATCCCCTACTGGGTCCGTTACATCTGGGGGGAAATAAAAAGAAAAATCTGATTTGTTTTTAAACCAATCGCTGTAAGTGTTTATTAGCTTCCAAAACAAGAGGGGCCTGAATAGCTTATCTGAGTTATGCAATGTGAATTGTCATGCCAACCACAATAACACATGTTGCTGTCAGGTAAGCTTATAGTAAAATACAAGAGGGCCAAGTGGACCAGTTTACTATAGCTCCACTGTCTCAAAGCAAAATAACCCACACCCTTTGTTGTTTGTGCTTTGTCAAATTAGTATGATAGGCCAAAGAAATATTTTGTACCTGTTAGTATTTTACAATGAGACCTTTATTTTCTTAGGAATTAATTTTCTAATTCTAACACTCTTGCCATAAAGAGTAAGACAGCCCCAGCCCTAGTGGCCATGTCCTTTGACCAATCAATATTGTTTGAATGAATCAGATAGAGTGTCACATCAGGAAATATTCTACAAAATTATTTGAAAATCAGATAATTTTTCACTTAAGCCAAATAATGTGGTAAAACCCTGCCTCTGACGGCCATTGCTTTCGACCAATCAACCTGGATTGAAGGAATCTGACAGAGGAACATTTCTAAAGAATTATTTGAAAAAAACACTTAATTTTGGAGTAGATTTTTAAAGTTTTAACTATATACATATAATGAACAAGAACATCAAATGTCACAAAATACGCCCATCCTGTTTTTTTGAGACCAATTAAGTATAGTGATAATTGGTTGATACATCAGGCAAATTTAGAGAGCAGACACTGTTAGTACAGTTTTGGCCATTTCGAGGGACATAAGTGTGTAGTGACTAAGATAGCGTGGTAAGTTATCGAACTTGTCCAAGATATTATGCCGATACACATTCTGACCAAATTTGGTGATGATTGGACAAAGGGTTCTAAAGTTATTGAGCTTACAATCCCAATTTTAGGTAATTTCTTTAATAAAAGGGCGATAACTCTTGATTGACTAAAGGGATATGGCTAGTTATCAAACTTGTCCTAGATATTATGCCAATACACATTCCGACCAAATTTGGTGATGATTGGACAAAGGCTTCTAAAGTTATTGAGCTGAAAAGACCAAGTTTAGGTAATTTCTTTAATAAAAGGGCGATAACTCTTGATTGACTAAAGCTATATGGCTAGTTATCAAACTTGTCCGAGATATTATACTAAAACACATTCTGACTAAATTTGGTGATGATTGGACAAAGGCTTCTAAAGTTATTGAGCTGACAAGACCAATTTTGGGTAATTTCTATAATTAAAGGGTGATAACTCTTGATTGACTAAAGGGATATGGCTAGTTATCAAACTTGTCCTAGATATTATGCCAATACACATTCCGACCAAATTTGGTGATGATTGGACAAAGGCTTCTAAAGTTATTGAGCTGAAAAGACCAAGTTTAGGTAATTTCTTTAATAAAAGGGCGATAACTCTTGATTGACTAAAGCTATATGGCTAGTTATCAAACTTGTCCGAGATATTATACTAAAACACATTCTGACTAAATTTGGTGATGATTGGACAAAGGATTCTAAAGTTATTGAGCTGACAAGACCAATTTTGGGTAATTTCTATAATTAAAGGGTGATAACTCTTGATTGACTAAAGCGATATGGCTAGTTATCGAAGTTGTCCGAGATATTATCCCAATACACATTCTGACAAAATTTGGTGATGATTGGACAAAGGCTTCTAAAGTTATTGAGCTGACAACATACTGGACGCCGCACGCATGTACGCCGCAGGTAAAACTATAATACGATCCGTTTTTTCAAAACGGGCGTATAAAAACAGCGCACAACCCCGATAGCCATGCCTTTGACCAATCAACATGGCTTAAAGGATTCTGATAGAGACTCACCCAAGGAACATTTGTACAAACCGGTTTGTGAGGAGAATGTTTTGTCTTTCGGTTGCCAGAGAAACCATAATTATGCATGGATCCAAAGAAATTAAAGGAATTTTGGTAATAATATTAATATAAGAGGATTGCTTTCTGTGAAGTATTATCCCAATTAACCCACTTGTTAATGAGGGAAAGATGTTAACACACAGACATCAGACATCAAAAACTGTCATTGAACACTTCATGCTCAGGTGTGCTAGAAATAATTGACAACAAATACTTAAAATTAAATAGTTCAGTCAAACCACCTCATTTGGAAGTATGTAAATAAAATGCCTTGGTCATTTTGCGTGTGAAACAGAAGACTCTTAATCCTTTCACTAATACAGCGAATCTGCAGGAGACAACTTTGAAAATGTCTACTAAAAAATAACAAGTAACTGGAGGATTGCAAGCAATACCATAGTCCCCTACCGGTTTGCACTTTTGAGTCAAAAATTAGGCAAGCAAGAGTTATGGTTCATGTCCACTGCACTCCCCCTTGATGAGATGCATCCATGTGTGAAATTTCATAACCATAGCTAGTACAGTTTTGGAGATATGCTCCGGACAAAAATCAAGTATGAAAATAAAGAAAGGGAAATAACTCAAAAATTAGGGAAGCAAGAGTTATGGTTCATATGCACTGCACTCCGCATTGATGAGATGTATCCACATATGGAATTTCATAGACCTAGGTAGTATAGTTTCGGAGATATGCTCCGGACAAAGAACTGGATTCCGCCCGCGCAATAACTCAAAAATTAATCAAGCAAGAGTTATGGTTCATCTGCACGGCAACCCCCCTTGATGAGGTGTATCCATGTGTGAAATTTCATAACCATAGGAAGTATAGTTTTAGAGATATGCTCCGGACAAAAATCAAGTATGAAAATAAAGAAAGGGAAGTAACTAAAAAATTAGGCTAGCAAAAGTTATGGTTCATGTCCACTGCACTCCCCCTTGATGAGATGCATCCATGTGTGAAATTTCGTAACCATAGCTAGTACAGTTTTAGAGATATGCTCCGGACAAAAATCAAGTATGAAAATAAAGAAAGGGAAATAACTCAAAAATTAGGCAAGCAAGAGTTATGGTTCATGTCCACTGCACTCCCCCTTGATACGATGTATTCATGTGTGAAATTTCATAGCCATAGCTAGTATAGTTATGGAGATATGCTCCGGACAAAAATCAAGTATGAAAATAAAGAAAGGGAAATAACTCAAAAATTAGGCAAGCAAGAGTTATGGTTCATGTCCACTGCACTCCCCCTTGATGAGATGCATCCATGTGTGAAATTTCATAACCATAGCTAATACAGTTTTGGAGATATGCTCCGGACAAAAATCAAGTATGAAAATAAAGAAAGGGAAATAACTCAAAAATTAGGGAAGCAAGAGTTATGGTTCATGTGCACTGCACTCCCCCTTGATACGATGTATTCATGTGTGAAATTTCATAGCCATAGCTAGTATAGTTATGGAGATATGCTCCGGACAAAAATCAAGTATGAAAATAAAGAAAGGGAAATAACTCAAAAATTAGGCAAGCAAGAGTTATGGTTCATGTCCACTGCACTCCCCCTTGATACGATGTATTCATGTGTGAAATTTCATAGCCATAGCTAGTATAGTTATGGAGATATGCTCCGGACAAAAATCAAGTATGAAAATAAAGAAAGGGAAATAACTCAAAAATTAGGCAAGCAAGAGTTATGGTTCATGTCCACTGCACTCCCCCTTGATGAGATGCATCCATGTGTGAAATTTCATAACCATAGCTAGTACAGTTTTGGAGATATGCTCCGGACAAAAATCAAGTATGAAAATAAAGAAAGGGAAATAACTCAAAAATTAGGGAAGCAAGAGTTATGGTTCATGTGCACTGCACTCCCCCTTGATACGATGTATTCATGTGTGAAATTTCATAGCCATAGCTAGTATAGTTATGGAGATATGCTCCGGACAAAAATCAAGTATGAAAATAAAGAAAGGGAAATAACTCAAAAATTAGGCAAGCAAGAGTTATGGTTCATGTCCACTGCACTCCCCCTTGATACGATGTATTCATGTGTGAAATTTCATAGCCATAGCTAGTATAGTTATGGAGATATGCCCCGGACAAAAATCAAGTATGAAAATAAAGAAAGGGAAATAACTCAAAAATTAGGCAAGCAAGAGTTATGGTTCATGTCCACTGCACTCCCCCTTGATGAGATGCATCCATGTGTGAAATTTCATAACCATAGCTAGTACAGTTTTGGAGATATGCTCCGGACAAAAATCAAGTATGAAAATAAAGAAAGGGAAATAACTCAAAAATTAGGGAAGCAAGAGTTATGGTTCATATGCACTGCACTCCGCATTGATGAGATGTATCCACATATGGAATTTCATAGCCATAGCTAGTACAGTTTTGGAGATATGCTCCGGACAAAAATTTGCCGGACTGACTGACTGACTGACTGACAGATGGACTGACGGACGGAGTGCAAACCTAATAGTCCCCTTCGGCACGCCGGTAGGGGACTAATAAATCTCTATAATTGAAGGCATAAATATTATACTGAAAAAAGTTAAAAACGTTGTAGCAAAAGGTTGTCACGATGTTTTTAAAAGTCATCTGCTGCAGATGCGTCAAAATGCGTCTAAGGGTGGGAAAGGGTCAAAACTTCAAGTAAGTTTAAATAGTTATTGCACTTATAAAATATTTACTTATGCTTAAGAGAATAAGATTTTCTTTTGAACACTTAAGTATAACAAACTGAAATACTTACTACGTCTAGGATCTGGGCGTAAAAATTGAACTGAAAGTAGAAACACATCAAAATAATGATTTACTAATATGGAATCAAAGGATAGTTAACATTTTCCCACATACTCATAATTTGCAGTATACCACTTTAGAAACACTTAAGTGAAAATATGGAAAGTCTTTATAAACCAAACAATAATTGTTAAAGAGAGCTGAAAACATTGTGGCAAAAGGAGAAATTGTTTATAATGTTTTTCAAAAACGCTGTATGTGGGAAAAGGTTAAGGTTCTTACTTATTGGACCTTTAGCCCTTTCCCACATATAAATGTTTTCTGACGCCTCTGCAGCAGACGATTTTTGAAAACATTGTGACATAGCTCTGGTAACTAACCCAGTAAATGCCGTGATATAACTGAAAAAGTGTTGAGGCAGTGTAAAACACCAAACAATCAATCAAAATTAAATCATAATAATGTATACCTTTGGACAAGAGACAGGATCAGGTCAATGTATTTATGAAATACTCACAAGCAAACCTAATGACATCTAAAAGTGTGGTATACATAAATCGAAATGGAAATGTAATAACATAGTAACTCCATTGCACAATCCCCACCGGCTGAACAGCTCTGGTTTGGGCAGTGTAGACCCTGGAAAGATAACGGTCAAAAGTGAGAAAAAAATGATCAAACAGGAAATAGACGAAATGTAACCAAACGTACCTAATAACTTACATTTGTTCACTTTTTCCTACAAATCTGCAGCAGACAACTTAAAAATGTGCATATCATCAAAGTTTAACTAGAATTGTTTTTGCAAAAAACAGATGTCTCCCCTCAAATATCTGTCAAAATCTCTCAAAACATTCCAACCTATAAATTTGGGACAGATATGGAGCGGACACGAAATAAAGCCTCAAACCTTTGACCTTCAAGCGTGACCTTGACATTGACCCTATATTGTCGAGACGCGGGTTCTGCACGTCGCCTTGATGAGGTAAACATGTGACCCAAGTTTCATGAAAATCCTTCAAGCCGTCTGGGAGATATGGAGCGGACACGAAATAAAGCCTCAAACCTTTGACATTCAAGCGTGAGCTTGACCTTGACCCTATATTGTCGAGACGCAGGTTCTGCACGTCGCCTTGATGAGGTGAACATGTGACCCAAGTTTCATGAAAATCCTTCAAGCCGTCTCGGAGATATGGAGCGGACACGAAATAAAGCCTCAAACCTTTGACCTTCAAGTGTGACCTTGACCTTGACCCTATATTGTCGAGACGCGGGTTCTGCACGTCGCCTTGATGAGGTGAAAATGTGACCCAAGTTTCATGAAAATCCTTCAAGCCGTCTGGGAGATATGGAGCGGACACGAAATAAAGCCTCAAACCTTTGACCTTCAAGTGTGACCTTGACCTTGACCCTATATTGTCGAGACGCGGGTTCTGCACGTCGCCTTGATGAGGTGAACATGTGAGCCAAGTTTCATGAAAATCCTTCAAGCCGTCTTGGAGATATGGAGCGGACACGATTTTGGACAGACGGACAGACAGACAGACAGACAGACAGACAGAAGGACAGACAGATGCCCAGGACAAAAACAATATATCTCCCCTGTATACAGGGGGAGACATAATTAACAAATAGAGTTGAAAACATTGTGGCATTGTGGGATTTTTAATAATTGCCCTCTGCAGAAGCATCAACATGTGTCTATTTGTGGAAAAGTGTAAATAATTTATTTTAACCAAATGTATACCTGATATAAAAAGTAATATTAAAGTAATATTAAAGTAATATTAAAGTTATATCAAATCTATCACAATATCTTAAAACTAAACTGGCCCCCGTAGGAAGATCAGAAGTTGTGAGCAACCCAGAAAATATAGTGAGAGCCATCTGCTTTAAAAAAAAAGGATGAAGTTTCAACATCTGTAAAATTGAAAGGTTATTTAGAGGACTAGGTAACTGATAAGGGAGAGAGTAAAATGGTCCATTCCCAACAATATCTATCTTAATACTCAACCAAACACTATAGGCTATAATATCCAGTGAGATAATTATTTTGAGTACCAACAATATAGGCTTAAGGCTTTAAGTGTCAAATAAGGATTTACGAACATTCTTCCCAGGTAACTAGGATATAAAGATTAAAATTAATGGAATCAATTTCTCCTTTTTCTCCTTATTCTGTGTTACCTTTTATAAAGGAATAAGTTAATATCAATTTCTAATAACAGTAACAACAAGTACCTGTGCTAAAGAAAGAATACATTCGATCAGTAATTCCCTGTCAATAGAGACCATAAATTTAGTTTCCCAAATACTTATTTTCTGTATAATTGACCTGGAGTTTAACCCTTTCCCTCATACGGCAATTCTGCAGCAGACGACTTAGAACGTATTTTGTCATAAAATAGAAAATCTCCATAATTGAATGGATAACCTATGACAAAAAGTGGAAAACATTGTGGCAAAAGGAGAAATTGCACGTTTAGTGCAATTTCTTCTTTTGTCACTATGTTTTCAAAAAGCCGTCTGCTGCAGAGGCGTCAGAAAGCGTTTATATGAGGGAAAGGGTTAAGACCACCCATGAACAAAAGCCATATTGTTCACTTCCTATGGATGGTCTTTTAACCCTTACAACACCTTATCTGCAGCAGACGAATTTGAAAACATCTAGACAAATATGGAAAATCTCTGAACATGAAGGCATAATTACTGAAAAGTCTTCTGCTGCAGAGGCATCAGAAAGCGTTAACCCTTTCCCTCATATAGATGCTTTCTGACACCTCTGCAGCAGATGGCCTTTTGAAAACACAGCGACAAAAGAAGAAATTGCTCAAAACAAGCAATTTCTCCTTTTGCCACAATGTTTTCCACTTTTAGTCATAGCTTATCCATTCCATTATAGAGATTTTCAAATTTTCGACAAAATATGTTCAAAGTCATCTGCAGCAGAATTGTCGTATGAGGGAAAGGGTTAAACACAGTCAGGTTTGACTGTATATTCTTACCTTTGAAAGTTTGCCTCTGTATTAACCTGAGGTGTTGGAGGTTCAGGAGGGGGAGGGTTAAAGACGGATGGATTTCCTTCTTGTTCATTGAATGTGTCTTGTACAGCTATCTGTAAGAAACATCATCAGAGCTCATGATTTATAACCCTTTCCCACATACAGTCCGACCTGTGTTTAAAGACCACGAGTTAGAAGAGAACAGTGTGGTCTTTGTCACAGATAGTCTTTAATTGCAGGGTCATGTATGCAGAAATGAGTAATTTGTAAATTAAAAATGTGAATGCTAAAGAAAGGGAATTGCTGTACAAGTCAACGGTGGTCTTTATTACAGATTCAACTGTACAACAAGTCTACAGCAAATGGCTTTCAAAACATGAAGGTTAATATACGAAAAATCTCTATAAATTAAAGTATGATTATTGAATAAAGTTGAAAACATTGTGGCAAAACGAGAAATTGTTTGTTATGAGCAATTTCTTCTTTTGCCATAATGTTTTCAAAAGTCGTCTGCTGCAGATGTGTCAGAATGCATCCACAAGTGGGAAAGAGATAAGGTGTACATCAGATTGCATGGACAAATTCCTTATTCAATCCTTAATTTATTTATGACACCTCTGCAGCAGATGACTTTTGAAGACATTGCAGCCAAAGAAGAAATCAAATACTTAAGGTAAAATATATTTAACAGACAAAATACAGCAAAACTTGAAACAGAATGTTCATGTCTCTACATCATTTTTGTAGATCTATGAATGTATCCTTTCGTCCCAATGCTTTTAACTCTGTATTTTATTGTACCATAAATGTTCCAGATGTTTTTCAAAAATATTTCATTAAATAAATTTCCTGGCATTTTAGGTACATCATCATTATGTCTTCAAGAATTGTTTTATAATCAGGATTTACCTCTATATCCCAATTATGTCTCTCTAATTTCTCTCTGCAAATATCTGTATCTTCTATTCCAGTTAAGTCCTGAAATTTTAAAATAAAGATTGTTGTTCTCAAGATAAATAATACAAATTAGAATGAAAAATTGACAGAATTTCCCCATTATTGTGATTACTGATAGACTTGATTAAGCTCTCAATGAAACAATTAACTTGTGAAACTTGAAAGACTAGACACAGCCTCTTCTAGTATCATTCGGCAAATACAAAATAGTGTTTGAGGTGGTAAATCTATTGGCTGTAAGTATTTATGTTTTTCCTTGAAAATGCTAACCACATTAATAAGGCCCGATTCAAAGATCTGATATGCAAATTAGATGCAGCCCGATTCAAAGATCTGATAAGCAAATTAGATGCAGTATTTTAGCCAATTAAAAAACCGATATCATGTACTGTTCGGTTCACTCGATTGCAGCATGCTGTTTCAAGAAATCATCATCAGGGTTTGCGCTGTTGTTTGCCATTTTTATCAAACCGCAAACATTATTTTAAAGATCCTTGATTTGCGAAAATAAGTGGTGAAAGGATTTTCTCATAAAATTATATATCAAGATTCACCTGTTAGGGAAATCAATTTATGACACAGTGACTGTTTCCGTTAATCGCAGATAAAACACTAACATTTGATTATACAATGACGGGAACCAGTGACCACTTTACAACATTTTTATGTCAGCCGTTATTTTTATTTTGACAGTTTAAATGTGTATTTTCACACTTGTTTTATTGTTGTGAAGAGTTAATAGTCTTTTTATCCGACTGACCAACAACTTTTAACCCTTTCCCTCATATAGACGCTTTCTGACGTCTTTCCAGCAGACGGCTATTTCAAAACATAGTGACAAAAGAAGAAATTGCACAAAACACAATGTTTTCCACTTTTTGTCATAGGTTATCCATTCAACTATGGAGATTTTCTATGTTTTGACAAAATATGTTCAAAGTTGCTGCTGCAGGATTGTCGTATGAGGGAAAGGGTTAACAGATATTGATACATTTAAGGCCGTAAATATGATAATTGACAATTATAGATCTATTAAATATATCGGCACACTTTCTGAAGTGGTTTTGACGATCGACACAGGCCTTTTGAGATTGAATGACAATGTAAGTTTTTCATTATTGATTGAAAAATCTATTTAATCATGGGCGAGTACAAACAAGTAGTGCTGAAGAGGTCGTTGTCGTATCAGGTACTACACATAGTGTACCCTAGGTACATATATGTATTCAAAAGTGTACCAGACCAATGTTGTTTCTACATAACCGTACCGCTGCGCTCCATAAATGTACCCCCGACGGGAAATCTCGTTCAGTCATGTGGTGTTGTCATAAAAGCTGGACAACGGTCCAACTCGCACCATATGTCATCGAGCCATTGAGGTGCGCGTGATGTCAGGCTGATTGCTCCTATTGAACCGCATCACTATTGGTTAACGGCATTGAAAAAACCCACAAAGTTGTAGTAAGAGAATTCTTAATTTGCAATGGCAGTGGGAACTGTCAGCGGAAGTTTGGAAAGTTGGGTCGGTGTTAGAAGGGTACGTATTTAATTTACGCATCTATCTCTCTCTGTTCACATGGCGATTCGCATCACTATTACGGCAGTTTACGACATTCTTGTACTTTATCGCATGGTTTCATATGCTGCCCGCGGGGGCAGGTACGTTTGTGTAAACACAAGGTACATATATGCTGAGAAGATACAGGTCTGGTACATTTGTGTATACATATTATATGTACCTCGAGTCCATATGTGTAGTACCTGATACGACAACGACCTCTCAGCACAAGTAGTGGACTAATTGATAAGATTGCATGTAAATATTTGTTGGAAACTATGCTAGTAGTCATTTGAAAATATTTATCTAAAGTGGCAAAAATAAAATTGGCAATTTTTTTTAAATTTGGCGAAAGTGGTGGCCAAATGAAAAAATCAACCCATCTAACCTACTGTGAGTACTGTATTACCTAATGATGAGCAAAACCATGTTACATCTTCTATTCCTCATTGCTACAATGTTCTAAAAAAAATCTGAATCACACAATGGAAAATAGTGGAAACGCCTTCCATCCTAACGTCAAATTTGTCATTTCTATTTCTATTTTCATCCAGTCATTGTGCAATTTGTCGGCAGGTTCATTTCAGTTTCCACAAATAATTCAACTTCTGGTAGATAATTTGAAATTACTTCAAGAAACCAATCATTCAAATCATCAATGCTAAGTGAGATATTTGTTTCTTAGATCCGTTTTACCTGGTAATGAGCGATTTGTTCGATCTGTTCCGGAGACAAATCATTTTCGTCAGCCATTTTGGCCAATAAGGTCAACTTCGATGATCAACTATAGTATAGTCAGCGGCACCTGCGCATGTACAAGACAGAACGGGCATTCAATTAGTAGAACACTGTTATGGCAACGACTGTGAGAGGTTTTACCGCGGTATTTGCGGGGGTATTCAATAATGAAATTTCCATTGCATTTGAGAGATTAGAGAAAGAAATGTACGCATGCCGTTTAATAGCAGAAACCCCTTAAGTGACAAATTACAAACTGTAGTAGCTATAGTTTGTAATCGAACTCTCCCTCGGTATCTGTACGAAATAAACGTGAGTGAACTTTACCTTTCGTTGCATTTTCAACCCATTTTCTCCGCGAAATTTAAAAGATTAGGGTAAATATTTTTTTGAACATTTGTAAACTTAATTGTTACCATTATATAAGTCGTTCAGTAATGTTTCAAATATTTGAACGTTTCCAGGTCTTGGAAAGAGTTTCAGTCCTTTTCCTAGAATCTTGGTCGTTTCGTACCGACCCTCGTTCGCACCACAGGGACGTGCTCCTCTAAAAACAAATATGACCCTATGCATAAATATCAACGTCCCTGTGGTTTGCACAATAAAAAATATGAACTTAGTAGTTTATGTTTAGCTAGCCAAGATTACTTATTTTGGAAAGAAACCGGGTCGATTCGGCCCAATTATCAACTCGGCATGGTTCTTTCGGCCCAAGTCATAATCGGCCCTATTTGTTTAATGTTGTTTTTGAAGTTAAGACTCGCAATAGTATTTTTATTGATTATAACTGGTAGTAATTAATGTTATGATTATGAATGACGTTGATCTGAAACAATTGGTCCGAGCAGGTATCTCGATGGATGGTTCCAACTGGGTAGTGCACTTGGTAGTATACGGGAACAGGGTAAAGGTACAAATACCTCTTCTACAGCCTTGCTGTGGAAGCCGGCTTTAATAGTGACGTTGGTAGAGTTGTTAAACTTTTCTTAAAGTTAAGCAAAAGTCATCGCGGTTAGTCACTTAGTGACTTACTAAGTAAGTGCCTGGATTGGGTAACCCACAATGGCTTAACTCAGGTACACGTTACAAATGGTGGCAGCGGTGTGATTTTGTGGTGACTCCACAATCATCCCCGGACCCTGGTGGTTCACAGTGATGTTACATAGCTCTGCTCTGGTGTATTGCTAGTGTGCAGTTGTGTGACTTAGGGTCGAAGTCAAGAGAAAAGAGGGAGAAATGTAACGGGAACGGGGTTTAGGTACAAATACCACTTCTACAGCCTTGCTGTTGAAGCCGGCTTTTATAGCCAAGTTGGTAGAAGGGTTGACCTTTTCTTTAAGTTAAGCAACGTTCGTCGCGGTTAGTGCCTGGATGGGTGACCCGCAACAGCTTAACTCTGGTACACGTTACAGTAGTACCACGGTCCAGGTCTCTCCCTATTAAACAGCCAGCTTTACCAATTAAGCTTCTTGTCATATTTAGTTGTGAACAACTTATCATCACAGGTGCCAGTCTCATTTAAAACCTAAAAATAGCATTTTACTATATATTGACATATAGCAAAATATAGTAGAATGCTATTTTTAGATTTTAAACGAGACTGGCACCTGTGCTTATCATGTATACCTGTTTTATCGGCATACAGAAAAAATAGTAGGACCGTGGTGAAATTATAATTTGACCCAACTATGTTGGTATGTATGTATGGTATACATGAAATTCATTGTCAAATGATACTTGAGTTATCTCATACTTATCCACTGTCACTCCTACATTGTACATATTTAATTGTAATTTGTCTGTATTTTGTTGCCATAACCATTTATTGTTAATGTGTTAGTGCTAATAAAGTTATTATTATTATTATTAAGTTTGGAAAACATGTTCCAAAAGAAGAAATATATCATCAGAGCTTTAGTTAAGGGGCGTTAAAAAGTTATTGGTTAGATAATTAGAGCGATATTCAATGTGGGGAAAAGACCTCCTTATTTGGACCTGTATCATGTTGCCACAATATTTTCAACTATTTTCAGATTTATATGTTCACACCTCCCCTAGTCCTACAGAGAAAGACATGCATATGCTCATTCTTCATTTTGTTATTATCGTGCATATTACACGAACCCAATAAATGACACATGATAAAAACAAGCAACTTGAAGTCTAAATTATTTGGACATTGTTTTTGCTTAGGTTGGTTGTCTATCCATCACAAATCTTGTCGCTCCATAACATTTGAAACACTTTCAAGGGGGATTTTGAAATATATTTTGTCCATATCTTATGTTACAACCACCTTGGTTCAAGGTCAAGGTTGCAATTCGAGGTAAAAGGTCATTTGACTTTATTTCTTGTCTGCTCCATATCTCTTGAAACCTGTGAAGGATTTTGACATAACTCACCATAAATGTTAACTGTATGTGGGAAGGGTTGATTAAAGGCTTCATAGTGAATTAAATTTAGTTTCATGGAATTTGGTGACTGACACATTTTTTTCTTTTTTAAAAAAAAAATATCTGCCTCACAGATTTGTATTGATTCTTTCCTTTATACAGACGTCTCTACAGTTGACGACTTTTAAAAACATTCTGACAAAAGCATAAATTTTTCATACTGAGCAATTTCTCCTGCCACATTGGTTTCAACTTTTTTTCAATGTTTAACCCTTTACCTCATACAACAATTCTGCAGCACAGACGACTTTGAACATATTTTGTCAAAAAAAAGAAAATCTCTATAATTGAATGGATAACCTATGACTAAAAGTGGAAAACATCGTGGCAAAAGGAGAAATTACTTGTTTTGAGGAATTTCTTCTTTAGTCACTATTTTCAAAAAGCCGTCTGCTGCAGAGGCATCAGAAAGCGTCTATATGAGGGGAAGGGTTAAGACTTTCATTGGTAGAGGTTGTCTAGACACTGGCCTACATGTTTTTAAATGTTTGTCCGCTGCAGATTTGCTGTATACATGTGGGAAAGGGTTTAGGTCATCATTTCTTTTACAGAAAAATGGGTGACGTAACAGCAGTCCTGAATTATCTGCTTGCACTCACAGAGTCTGACGAGGTGGGGAGTATGTCGAGACTGGCAGCATTCACTGTATTAAACCAACTGTTTGACTCGGACAAAGACTATGAGATACAAGCTAACTGTTTAAGGAAGGGCATCGTCTCAACTCTTGTCATGACTTTAGATCTTGGGGTTTCTCCTCAGTGTGATCCATCTGATTATGTGTTTATCTGTGCTGCCATGGAAACCATGTGGCGGTTGTCACGGTTACCAAATAGCATGATCCAGTGTCTCATATCCGAGATTGTGATTCGAAGTCTTTTGGTGTATCTTAATGTCCAAGGAGATTTTTTTGTTTTTCCCCCAAAGTTATCTAAGATTCTAACAAAAACCTGTGAGAACAAACAGCTGACTGGGAATGTTAAGCAAATTACTATGGCACCTGCACCACTAGAGTACATACACAGGCAGACAAACAATCAACTGAAATGGTGAGTCACAGCTGAAGATAAGTGGCTTATATTTTATTTCAGTTCTTGTTCAATCAAGAGTTGCCCTCCAGGCCCAGTGTTGTATGCACTCAGACATTTCTTTTAGGTACCCATTACATAGGGGGATGAGTACTGACCCTTTTCCTCATCTAGACGCCTTCTGATGCCTCTGAAGCAGACGATTTTTGAGATCATAGTGGCAAATGGAGAAATAATGAGCAATTTCTCCATTTGTCACAATGATTTCAACTCTATTCAATAAACATACTACATGTATCACTTACAGAGATTTTCTATATTTTGTATTTGATAATTTCAAAGTTATCTGCTGCTGATTTATTGTATGTTGGAAAGGGTTAAAAGAGATATTGTGGGGCAAAAACCTTCTTTCACTTCCTTATCAAGGTGTTTTGCAAGGGGATACAAACAATGTTTTACCCTTTCCCTCATGCAACAATTCTTCAGCAGACGAATTTGAACATATTTTGTCAAAAAATAGAAAATCTCTTTAATTGAATGGATAACCTATGACTAAAACAGGAAAAAATTGTGGCAAAAGGAGAAATTGCTTGTTTTGAGCAATTTCTATATGAGGTTAAACAAAGTTAAACAATGTTTTAAATAATTAGTAAGTCAATATTCTGGGCAAACAATGAATTGCTCATATTGATTTATTGAACTATTTCTCCATTTTTCCCTCCCGCTATAAGGCCGAGCGTCGGTAGCGACTACCGTAGAGCTGTCATTCCAGGGTTTGTGAGTTGGAACCCTAGCTCGGCCAACATTCTTTTTGACGTTTGACACAAGTCACTGTGACAAGCGTTATTCGTCTTCCACCAATGGGCTAACAGTCTATGTGGAAAAGCAACCAGTTGCTTGGAAATAATGTTGTGTCGAGTACCGGTGTGAAAAATCCACAAAACACATGAGTAGGTGAACTGGTCTCAGTGATATGACTGAAAAATTGCTGAAAACGTGTTGAACCCCAATCAATCAATCCACTTTCCTCAATATTATAGGGAAGGGTTAGAGTCATTTAAATTAACATCATTTATCATCATCTTATGTCAATGTTTTTTTCTTGACAGGAATCCGCCGTAGCTGAGTGGTTAGCGTTGGGGATTTGGAACTGGGCATTCTGGGTTCGATTTCCATTCACCGTGGAGTGCTTCTGGACAAAGCACATTTTCTAGCCTAGTACTGGTTTGTTTTTCCACAGATAATGAATAAATGAACTGTCCCCATGATATAAATGAAATAATGTTGAAAATGGCATAAAACCCAGATAAAACAAAAATGTTTTTTCTTGACATTGATAACCCAAAGTGCTCGAGATGAGCTTCTGTGATCAACTCTCGGCTTGTCATCACACACAATTTTGCTAGCCTGTCAAGTTCATGTTGTTAGTTTTATTGGTGTTTTATGCCGTTTTCTAAATTATTTAAGTTATATCACGGGGACTGTTCACTGGGTAAACAAACCAGTACTAGGCTAGAAAATGAGCCTTGCCCAAGGGCACTCCGCCATGACCAGGCTTATATCATGGCGCATTGTCTGTAACCAATGGGCCAATTGGGATGAAACTTCATAGGTAGCAAGCATACTCTCTATGGCTTCTCCTAAATTCTTTCAATTTGTGTTATCCAAACATAAATCTGGTTTCCATGTCAACAGAAAGAAAAAACTTTAAAATCTTGTATCCTTTATTGACCCACTTAGAGTCCTTCAAACCATGTTGCTTGGTAAGAAAGCATGGCCTCAAGGGAACAGGCCGTTTTCCACTTTATATGGCTATAGTAAAATCTTTAAAATCTCTTCTCCAAAAGTATCCGGTTGATTTTCAAATAAATTTGTAGAATTATTCCTTGGATGACCCTCTTATTGATTCCATCAAGCCATGTTGATTTGTCAAAAAACCTGGCCATCAGTGGTTATTGCTTTATATGGCTAGTATAGTGAAAGCTTGAAAATGAAAATATTCCAGAAGAATTTTGCCAATTTTCAAATAATTTTGTAGAACTTTTCCATTGGTGACCCTGTACCAGATTCATTCAAGTCATGTTGATTGGTCTAAATACATGGCAGGATGACACATAGGGATGATATTCCATGGTCTGTCAGTTTGTTCTCACCATCCTATTTTTCAGTTTATCAAAATTGCCCAACTCCTTGAAAGTGTGCAGTTTGTTTGATACTGGTGGTGAAGATGAGGTGGATATTACACAGTCCATACTTCAACAAGAGCTAGCCTGGCCAGGTAGAATTGACCGTCTTATTCCGTCGTAACCCTTTTACCACATATAGATGCTTTGAGATGCATCTGCAGCAGACGACTTTAAAAAAACCACAAATGTGGCAAAAGACGAAATTTGTCATGATGAGCAATTGCTCCTTTTGCCCGATTGTTTTCATTCTGTTTGATTTAATAAATTGCTACTTTTCCATCATCCTTGATACCCAGGCTATTGTACATACAATATTAGTATGAATAGCCTGGGTACAGAGGATGCTTTTCCATGTGTTTGCCTACATGTTTTCAATGTCGTCTGGTGCAATTTTGTTATATGTGGTAAAGGTGGATTAAAATGAAATTTGTAGAGGATCAAAGCACTTTGTACAAACACATTGTCCGTCCGTCCGTCTGTTTTGGATATCAAGCATTCAGCCAAAACAATTATGTTTGACCTTGATGAGTATTAACCCTTTCCCACATATAGACGCTTTCTGATGCCTCTGCAGCAGATCACTTTTGAAAACTTTGTGGCAAATGAGTAATTTCTTCATTTTCCACAATTTGTTCGACCCCGTTTAATAATAGTACTCATATATGCGGGTATATTTCAAAGTTGTCTGCTGCAATTTGCTGTATGTGGGTTAATAAGTGTTGCCATCATTTTGTTACCTGTTGTTTACTCATGTAATACTGACATGTATCACTCATGGTTAAGTTATTTTGCCCCAACTTGAGGAAGTATAATGTGCATGTTACACACATACAGACACTGTCTAAGTCCTCTGCATAAGACACTTTTTGGAAATGTAAAATATCATTTATAGACATTTTGCTAATTTATGTCTAGATGTTTTTTGTCTCGCCCACGATAGTGGAGTGAGACATAGCAGTCACTTTTCCGGCGACGGCGGCCGCTTATACAAATAGCTATATATCTCGGCAACCCCTGCTTGAATTTTTCTGAAACTTTGTCAGATGTATAGTTTGGTCATGGGACATCTGTCAACGTCAAAATGTTCAGGGTCAAGGTCATAATTGTGCAGAACTTGACCTTTGTTAGGTAACTTAACCTCAAAACTTAAAACTTTCTTATATCTCGGCAACCCCTGCTGGAATTCTTCTGAAACTTTGTCAGATGTATTGTTTGGTCATGGGACATCCATCAACGTCAAAATTTTCAGGGTCAAGGTCCAAGGTCATAATTGTGCAGAACTTAACCTCAAAACTTATTTATATTAAATATTTTAAGATATATAAACATGTAGTGAGTTTATTATTTATCAAATTATCATCACATGTTGATAACAATGCATTGACAGACACTTACTTTTTCACATTTTATCAACTTTACTTTCTTTTTGCATAGTGATACCATTTAATATCTGATTTTCTTAGAAGGGCGAGACACCCTCAGCCCGAGGTCTTGTTTAAAAGTTGTCTGCTGCTAATTTGTTGTATGTAGGAAAAAGTTTAAATGCGCCAACTTCAGGAAGGTTGGCATGCATGTTGCAGAGATCTATACCAGGGTCTTTTATATATAGTGATCATAAAAATATATTCGGTAATAAATCTGTATTTTATTTTTATTTTTGAAAACATTTATTTTGTAATTCCAGATTTCTGAACATAGTGCTCAAGGTGAGATCTGTATTGTTATGTCTCGTCTGTTGTTGTCAACAATTTCTTTTTACCATTTCCCACATACAACACATCTACAGAAGACACCTTTGAAAACATTTAGTTCACTTAAATTCTATGTTCCTCTTTATTCTATGTCTAAAATACTTCTAATGGTATACAGTCCAACCTGTGATTAAAGACCATCCTTGGGAAGAGAACAATATGGTCTTTGTTCACAGGTGGTCTTTAATTACAGGTCATTTATGCAGATAATGGGAAATTGGGAAATTCAAAGTGTGGTTGTAATAGACAGGGAATTGCTAAACAAAGGTAGTCTTTAGCACAGGTTCAACTGTATTCAAAATGGCATGCTGCTGTACAAACTTTATAGTACACGTCCTGGGTGTGCACATCAAAACAATAATCTGAAATGACACATATTCCCCTTTCTTTATCACTATACAAAATGTTTTCCCTTTATGAATGTCAATGTCATTGTTCTATATTTAGGATCAAATCTCCCTGGTGATGTTGTTGTTGACTGTACTGATGACTGGCAGGATGTTCTGGTTACCAAGGTGATTAATGGAGGATTTTTCTGGGCCCAGGTCGGAGAGAACACAATCAAGGTACTGGTAGTATTCAGAGATCAATGGAAGAGTTTCACTAGAATTGTGTTTCATAACTCTTTTCCACATACAAAAAATCTGCAGTAGATGACTTTGAAAAAAAATCTTCGCAAATAAGAACATGAAGTATCTATAAAATCACTTTAACCCTTTCCCTCATATAGACGCTTTCTGATGCCTCTGCAGCAGACCGCTTTTTGAAAACATAGTGACAAAAGAAGAAATTGCACAAAACGTGCAATTTCTCCTTTTGCCACAATGTTTTCCACTTTTTGTCATAGGTTATCCATTCAATTTTGGAGATTTTCTATGTTTTGACAAAATACGTTCAAAGTCGTCTGCTGCAGAATTGTCGTATGAGGGAAAGGGTTAATTTTGTTTGTTTGTTTTGTGTTTAATGCTGCTTTCGGGTTAGTTACCAGTACTCGAGGGCTTGGCGTGAAACAGTTGTAACTCAAAACCTATTTTGAAAACCCTGGTTTAGGGGCAATTTTGACCCTTTTGTAAACAATGCAAATTGAGGTGCCATTGCTCAGAACGAGCAATGGCACCTAAATTTCCATTGTTTACCAAGAAAAATGATTTAACGCTTATAAAGACTTTATGGCAAAGTGATTAACCTTGGTAAAAAAAATACCAATTTTAGTTACAACCGTTTCATGCCAAGCCCTCGATTACTACTTGTCTATTAAGCCTGACACCAGAAAGTCTGTCGCAATGCTCAACAAACCTGAGCGTAAGGAGGAAAGGCCATTACTACTACTACTACCTGTAAATGAATCATAAAAACAGAAGATTTGGGTATGAAAATGGGAGATAAATCATTTGATGCAAATACAGCTCTCACTGGCTTGTGAGATGATAAGAAATGGGGAAAATTGCAAATTCTCGCTTTGGGATAGGGGTTAAAATATAGGAGACTTCCGTAAAAAGAGAATATCGCAGATGTGTTAATATTACTGTATTTATTACATGGTGCTTTGGCAATACATTAACAGTGTAATTGTATAGTAAATCAAGATTAAGTAACAGCTTTTTAACCCTTTCCCACATTTAGACACATTCTGATGCCCTTTGCAGCAGATGACTTTGGAAACATTGTGACAAAAGGAGATTTTGCTAATAATATTTTCAATTTTATTCAATAATTGTTATTTCATAAATAGAGATTTTCCCTGTTCTTGCTTAGATGTTTTCAATGTGGTCTGCTGCAGAATTGTTGTATGTGGGAAAGGTTTAACAGAAATCACTTGATTTTCCTTCAAGTCTTTAAAAATGGTAGTAATGGCTACCCTCCTTGCTGCTCAGGGTTGTGGGATTATCTTTACAACTGGGGATGGCAACGAATACCAAAATATTTAAATATTCAACCTATATGTGCATGCTTTGCCAAGACAGAGTTTATAAATTTGTTATTTGCTGTAAAGTTATCTTAGTGTTGTCTTATTTTGTTCATCTCTCTTACATTTCTGTTTTTAGCTCACCTGAGCTTTGCTCAAGGTGAGTTATTGTGATCGCCTTTTGTCCGTGGTCCGTCAACTTTTTCTCCTCAGTAACCAGTGGGTCAATTGGGATGAAACTTCACAGAAAGCATCCTCTCAATGACCTCACCAGATTTCCTTCAAATTTTGGGGATCCATGCAGAATTGGGGTTTCCATGGCAACGAAATGAAAAAAACTTCAAAATTCTTCTTCTCCCAAACTGGTTGGCAATTTTTCAAATAATTTCGTAGAAATGTTCCTTGGATAACCCTCGATCAGATTCCTTCAAGCCATATTGATTGGTTGAAAAACATGGACGCCAGGGGGGGTTGGGGCTATTTTGCCTTATATGGCTATAGTGAAAACTTAAAAAATCTTCTTCTCCGAAAGTGTCAGGCCGATTTTCAAATAACTTTGTAGAAATGTTCCTTGGATGACCCTCTATCAGATTCCTTCAAGCCATGTTGATTGGTTGAAAAACATGGCCGCCAGGGGGGCGGGGCTATTTTGCCTTATATGGCTATAGTGAAAACTTAAACAATCTTCTCCTCCAAAAGTGTCAGGCCGATTTTCAAATAATTTTGTAGAAATGTTCCTAGGGTGACCCTCTATCAGATTCCTTCAAGCCAAGTTGATTGGTCGGAAACTATGGACGCCAGGGGGCGGGACTTATATAGCTAAAGTGAAAAAAAAAATCAGGTGAGCGATCCAGGGCCATCATGGCCCTCTTGTTTATTTTTTACCAAACATTACGTTCTGATTACCATGTATACATCTTTAGTACTTGAAAATGACGTGAAATGTTTCCAATTCTAAAATCTTTTCAAGATATGACAAATCCGACAGGGACCATCATGAATGTTGAAGGTCATTATTAGAGTAGAAATGTGGAATTGTCCTATAGGAGCAATTTAACCTTTCTCTTGCTGTATATACATGGTACTGAAATATTGTTGAAAAATGGACTCGAAATGTTCCTAGAACGATATTGCTAACCAACATATAATTGCACGGCCAAAACGATGGATTTGTCTCATTGATGTATTGTTCTAAAAAGCCATAACTAAATGTTTTACAAGATGAAGTTACGGTGTTTTGGAACGAAAGCATCAGTATCAATCACGTTTATAGCCAAACCAAGTATCATCAGTTTGACATGTTATTAACACCTTATATAATCCGCTTAAAATGGACCATCGGTAATCCTTTACTTGCAGCTTTTAGCAAAAAAGTGTGGGCACAAATTAGAAGTACATGTATACTCTATTTGATATATACATTGTATATAAATTTCAGAATACTTTTGATTTTTATCGAATATTGGAATCATGATATAGCATTCGAATATTCGTTGCCATCCCTAATTACAACTGACTGGCTGGTGTCAGGATAAATGGACAAGTAATACTGGTAACTTACACAGGGAAATTCCGTAATATAACTAATCAATTGTTGAAAGTGGCGTAAAACACCATCCAATCAATTGATTTTCCTTCTCTCCACATAGGAGGTATGTGCTATCCAAGAAGAACTGAACAGTGGTCTGCAGTTAGAGAGACAGCGGGTCTCAGGGTCTGGTGAATTAGTGATAGTGCATACAGAAATACAGGGCACATCTGCCTATCTAAGGGCACAGGTAAGTACTTTTTGTATATTAACCTTTTCCACCAATCATCCTTTTCTGACGCCTCTGCAGCAAACGATAACATTCGTCTGCATCAAGGAAAGCAGCAGATTTTATTTACCCTTGTTGTGCATGATTAACTATTCGGCGAGTAAAGCATTGGGAGTCTTACTTATAGTAAGCCTGGCAGAGACCTGGTAGCTCAATCAGTGGTAGTGACACTGGTTTCCAATCCAGGGGTTGTGAGTTTGAACCCCAGCTTTGCCAATATTCTTTCCTACAAAAGTCAATGGCAAAAGTAATATTCGTCTTCCAACACTTGGCTAACAGTCTATATGAGGTAAAGCAGTCATTTGCTTCGAAAAACTTGAGGCAGACGAATGGCGCTTGTCAAACATTGGAAAGAATGTTGGCCAAGCAGGGGTTCAAACTTTTACAAAATGCATAATTATCTCTTTCTATACTATAGTTGGCCAATTAAATTTCTTGGGAATGTACCTTTGATGGACCTTATTAGGAAGTGTTTACGGAATGCTTATATTATCCAGAATTCTTGTTGCTGTAATTGACAGAATTTAAGCCTTTCCCAAATCTACAGCAGATGACTTTGATAACAATTGAGGACAATTATAGAATACCACTACAGATGTTCATTATATTTTAAAATAGAGTTGAAAACATTGTGGCAAAAGGAGAAATTAATCATTATAAATTATAAAGCAATATTTATTTTTGGCGCTATATTTCCAAAGGTCATCTGCTGCCAAGGCATCCGAGAGCGTCCATATGTTGGAAAGGGTTAAACAAAATCTCATATCCCATTTGGTCAATTTCAACCATATTTCATAGAAATTGTTTGGGGCAATCCTTTTTCTAAATGCTTGTATAATTCCAATCAGTGCAGAACTTTTATATCTGGGGCGCGAGGAGAAAAGGAAAAACCAAATTAAACAGCATCTTAATAATTATTTGGTTGAAAGTGGTTTAGGTTACTGGTAATATTCAACTTAAGCTCAAAGGAATGTCTCTTTAGAAAGTCCTCTTTGAAATTGATATCCATTTATAGTGATCCTCTAGTTGCTGTGTCAAAAGGCATGAGAGGACAAATTTTTGAAAAAACATTTCATTACCGATTTAAACTAAATTACAGGAATCCGTCTTGGCCAAGAGGTTGGGTTTGGATATTTGAAACTGGGCGTCATAGGTTCGATCCCGAGTTGCGGCAGTCATGATGGAGTGCCCTTTGTCAAGGCACATTTCCTTGCCTAGCCCAGGAATCGAGAATAAGTGAACTATTATTGTGTGTGAAACAGCATAAAACTGCTATAAAAACAAAAATTCAACTAAATTAAAATCCTTTGGCAGTCCTCTGTTAAATTCTCATTGTTTACCCAGGAATCATGAATAATTAAATTTAATTGCGCGCTAAATGACCTTAGCTGTCGATGCGCCATAAAAACAATTCTATATATATATGTTAAATTCTCATGATTTATGCCATGTGTCTTTTTGTTTTGATTTAGGTTATAACAACTACAGGGTATGCTGGTCAAATGATGGAGGTATTTTTGATTGACTATGGCCATATACTGACTGTACCAGACACACATGTATTTATCATGCCTGAATATTACAAGGACATCCCACAGAAAATACGTCTGTGTACTCTAGAAGGTCAGAGATTTTTTTTAACCCTTTCCCACATACAACAATTCCGCAGCAGACGACTATAAAAACATAGTGACAAAAACCTGAAATATTTCCATAAAAGATAGTGTAATTGTTAAATCAAGTTGAAACATGTTTTCAAAAGTCGTCTGCTGCTATTGCGTCAAAGTGCATCTGCAGGTGGGAAAGGGTTAAACTATATCTGGAAATATGCTCATCTTTGCATGATTAATGCTTTCCCACATACAGTAAATCTACAGCAAAGAACTTTGAAAAAATCTCTATAAATGAAACTACATGTAGTTCTAATGAATGAGTTGAAAACATTGTGTCAAAAGGAGATGTGGGTCTATATGAGGGAAAGGGTTGAACATGAGTGTGCAGGATTATAAGAATAGACATGACAGATCATCCCAAATTTCACAGGGTTCACACAAAGGGATGCTATATACTGTCCTGATAATGTAATTAAGAAACCGCCTCGTTGGTGTAGTGGTAGAGTGTCCGCCTCGGTGGTGTAGTGGTAGAGTGTCCACCTCGGTGGTGTAGTGGTAGAGTGTCCGCCTCGGTGGTGTAGTGGTAGAGTGTCCGCCTCGGTGGTGTAGTGGTAGAGTGTCCGCCTCGTTGGTGTAGTGGTAGAGTGTCCGCCTCGGTGGTGTAGTGGTAGAGTGTCCGCCTCGGTGGTGTAGTGGTAGAGTGTCCGCCTCGGTGGTGTAGTGGTAGAGTGTCCGCCTCGGTGGTGTAGTGGTAGAGTGTCCGCCTCGGTGGTGTAGTGGTAGAGTGTCAGCCTCCGGTGGTGTAGTGGTAGAGTGTCTGCCTCCGGTGGTGTAGTGGTAGAGTGTCCGCCTCGGTGGTGTAGTGGTAGAGTGTCCGCCGCGGTGGTGTAGTGGTAGATTGTCCGCCTTCGGTGGTGTAGTGGTAGAGTGTCCGCCTCCGGTGGTGTAGTGGTAGAGTGTCCTCCTCGGTGGTGTAGTGGTAGAGTGTCCGCTTCGGTGGTGTAGTGGTAGAGTGTCTGCCTCGGTGTGGGAGGTTGCAGTTCAATCCCCAGCCAGGTCATACATGTACTTTTAAAATGGTAGTATTGGCTGCCCTCCTTGGCATTCAGGGTTTCGGGGTAAGCATTAACCCTTTACCTCATACGACAATTCTACAGCAGATGACTTTAAACATATTTTGTCAAAAAGGGGAAAATCTCTATAATTGAAGGGAAAACCTATGACTAAAAGTGGGAAACATTGTGGCAAAAGGAGAAATTGCACGTTTTGTGAAATGTCTTCTTTTGTCACTATGTTTTCAAATAACCGTCTGCTGCAGAGGCGTCAGAAAGCGTCTATATGAGGAAAAGGGTTAAGACTGACTGGCTGGTGTCTGGTTAAATTGACCAGTAGTACTGGTAACTTACCCAGGAAATGCTGTGATATAACTGAAATATTGTTGAAAGTGGCATAAAGAACCAAACAATCAATCAATATAATTTAGATTTTTTTAAAAAAGTACAGCCAATACAATTATTTTCCATGTCTGATATTTTCAGGAATTCAGGCTCCGCCCAAAGATGAGGAATTGTCCATCAATGCTGCAGCTATTCTAACTAACATAACCAAACAAGGCTTCCCTGATGGTAAGAGCATCCTTCAATTATCTCAAGCACATGTTAGGTATTTAAAAATTAAGATTAATCAATTACCACTTACAGATACTTAGTTATGTCTCTGTAGCAAGCAAATGACTTTTGAAAAACATTATGGCAAGAGGAAAACATTCTCATAATGAGCACTTACTCATTTTGCCACAATTTTTTCAACTTTTTTCAATAATAAAACTTTCCCATATAGGGTTTTTCCAATTTTATTTGCCTAGATGTTTGCAACGTTGTCTGCGGATGATTTGTTGTAAGTGGAAAATGATTATTATGTACAAATGACAGTATCATTACCTAACCCTTTCCCACATACAACAAATCTGCAGCAGACGGCTTTGGAAAAATTTAGTCAAAAACACATAAAAATCTCTATAAATAAAGGTATAATTACTGAATACAGTAAAAAACATTGTGGCAAACGGAGAGAAATTGCTCATCTTGAGCAATTTCTCTTTTTGCCACAATGTTTTCAAAATTTGTCTTCTGCAGATGCGTCAGAAAGGGTTAATTCACATAAGTATGAAGTGCAGGGTTAAGGCTATTGTGATCACTCATGGCACATCATCTGTAGTTGTCTGTTTACATTTTAATTCAAAAGACATTATCAACCAAACTTTATAGGAATTCTTTGTAACATTTTTGTATGGAAATAGTCGGATACAAAAAGAATCTTCATGCAATATCAACAGATACGGCATCACATGGATAAAAGAATCAGCAATATCAAAGTATACAATAATGGAGGATTACTTTTTACTTTTAGCTGATATAGATTAATGTTGATGCTTGGGCAGCTTAGAAAAGTTTTTTGAGTTGCCGGACAAAGTGCTCAAAATAAGTCTTTTCTTTTCACACAATGTTTTGTATTTGTAAGTTTCCAGAGGACTAGATAAGGAGGAGTAAAATGATCTTTTCCCAACAATATCTTTCTGATGACTCATATAATGAGAGGATTCTTTTGAGTGCAACAACAAAGGGTATAAGGGTCAAATAAGGATTTTAGAACAAGAAATACGCATCTTATCTAGAGCTCTGTATAAAAAAAGTATAATACCAAGTTTCTAGAGGTTATACAATTTTTCTATGAACTAGTATTAGCAGCAGATGACTCTTAACCCTTTCCCGCATATAGACGTATTTTGATACATTTGCACCAGACAACATTTGAAAACATGGTGGCCAAAGAGAAATTGCTGAAGATGAGCAATTTCTCCTTTCGTCACACTCTTTTCAATAATTTAACATACATTTTTAGAGATATTCTATGTTTTTGTTCAGATGTTTTATCTGCTACGGATTTGCTGTATGTCCGAAAGGGAGGGTTAAAATCTCATCTATTACATTTTAAATTACTTTTACAGCAGGAGAAATGATGTGTCAGCTGGATGGAATGGGAATGATTGTGAGATTATTAAAATCAACCAACAGTTGTTCATTATCTACCCGTTTGTTCACGCTCCTGGCCAATATGGGACGGTGTAAAAAACTGTGTGGGGAGTTTACCGAGTCGGAGATCATTCCACTGTTACTTGGTGAGTGTAATGATATCATATCAATATTGCTTTAATTAACCCTTTCCCACCTGTAGACACATTTTGACGCATATGCAGCAGATGAAAACATTGTGACAAATGGAGCAATTGCTTAAAACGAGCAATTTCTCTTTTTGCCATAACGTTTTCAACTTTTTTCTGTAATTAAACCTACAATTATAGAAAGTTTCTATATTTTAAGTAGACATTTTCAAAGTCGTCTGCTGCATATTTGTCATATGGGGGAAAATTGCTATAATTTAAGTGCCATGACACAATAATAGAAATTCATCCTGTTGGCTGATATGGAAGTTAGAGTTGCACTATACTCTAGTCAAAGTGTCATGCCATGATATTAAAATTGCACTAGAATCATTATATGAGGGATGATCCAGAAGGGATAGGACTTTTGTTATAACTTCAACACATTTCAAATTTGTAGAAAATGAACCTGATTTTATCTAAATTCCACATTTCTCTTACATATTAAAAAATTGGTTGAAAAATAATAAAATTGTGAGTTTATGAAAGTTGTAAGTACCATGGGGGCAGGTCACGGTAGTGACTTCATTCTGATGTCTCTGTTTCATTCGAAACAAGTTCGCTTTAAAAATGTGGATAAATCTTTTAATAACAGTTATAAATATTAACTCAATTTTGCATCAATTGCTAAAAAAACATTTCATAACCACTTATGACTGCAGTGCTTGACTCCTGGTGAACTCCACTGAGTTATCATTTCCGAAGATCATTTAGGTTTTTGTCTACGTTGTGATATAATTTTACTATACAGTAATTTTTCAATATGTCATTTGACATTATTTTGTAGTGGCATTCTTGCTGGTTGCTAAGCAGCTTTACTATTACTAAAATTTTGTAATTAAAACAATATTACAATAAATTCATGTCTGCACATTTTTATTTATGTTTGAAATATGCTCAGTTTAAACTGGTACTTTCTTATAAAAATTACGTGTTGGTCCGCCTATGCCTTTTCTCATTTCTATGACAACAATTTATAACTAATATCAATATTAAAAGTATGAAGTTGCCATACAGTAGTGCAAAAACAAATATGCATATGGTATGAATTTCATCAATATGTATCAACTAATAAAAAAGTAACTAAGAAAGTCCTTTTACTTTTGGATCAACCCTCGTACAATAATGTATGACACTTTGATATTTAAAATGCACTGTACTCTTTTCAAAGTGCCATTCCATGATTTTATATCTCCACTTTACTCTATTCAAAGTGCCATGCTATGATTTTAAAAGTGCAATATACTCTATTGAAAGTGCCATGCATTATAATTAAGCCTCATTGTATTCTATTGCAAGTACCGTGCATGGCAAAGTTATAAAATTGAACTGTATCCAATAATTTTGACGTGCCTTGATATTTAGAAAGGAGACTGCTGCAAATGCGTCAAAGTGTGTCTGCAAGGGTTACTATATTGTATAAAAAAAAAAGATAACCATGATATCATGTGTTTATTTTTATCTGCTTTTTAGCTCACCTGAGCACATAGTGCTCGAGGCGAGTCATTTTGATCGCCTTTTGTCCAGCGTCCGGCATGCGGCGTCTGTCGTGCGTCAACTTCTTCTCCTCAGTAACCAGTAGGTCAATTGGGATGAAACTTCACAGAAAGCATCCTCTCAATGACCTTACAAGAATACCAAATTTTTGGGATCCATGCAGAATTCTGGTTTCCTTGGCAACAAAACGGAAAAAAACTTTAAAATTCTTCTTCTCCCAAACTGGTCGGCAGATTTTCAAATAATTTTGTAGAAATGTTCCTTGGATGACCCTCTATCATATTCCTTTAAACCATGTTGATTGGTCCTAAAACATGGTTGCCAGGGGGCTGGGCTATTTTGCCTTATATGGCTATAGTGAAAACTTAAAAAATCTTCTCCTTCAAAAGTGTCTGACTGATTTTCAAATAATTTTGTAGAAATGATCCTTTGGTGACCCTCTGTCATTTTCCTTCAAGCCATGTTGATTGTTCGAAAAACATGGCCACCACAGGGCGGGGCTATTTTGCCTTATATGGCCTTAGTGAAATCTTAAAAAATCTTCTCCGACAAAAGTGTTTGGCCGATTTTCAAATAAATTTGTAGAAATATTTCTAGGGTGACCCTCTATCAGATTCCTTCAAGCCATGTTGATTGGTCAAAACATATGGGGCTCTTGTAACTTACCAAGGAAACCCGATGATGTAACTGAAAAAATGTTGAAAGTGGGGTAAAACACCAAACAATCAAGCATCAAACATTGTGTGAATAAAAAAAAAAGGCTAGTCTCCTCCAAATAAAAGGAAATAATTAGTTATTTAGACAAAGCATGATTTATTTAAAGCAAAAAAAAGGTATGTTTTCATAGTATTTTGTTTCATCTTTCAGAAAAACTGACTCATGGAGCCAAGAGAGATCATTACCTTGTAGACACAGGCGATTCAGAGGAGATAGATTATTATGATAACTGTATTCTTTGTCTGACTAATGTCATGTATCAAAATCCAGACTGCCGTGAGAAGTTCTACCAATCACAGGGTAAAGATTCATTCACTTCACCCTTTCCCTCATACGACAATTCTGCAGCAGACGACTTTGAATGTATTTTGTCAAAAAATAGAAAATCTCCATAATTGACCAGCAGACGGCTATTTAAAAACATAGTGACAAAAGAAGAAATTGCACAAAACGTGCAATTTCTCCTTTTGCCACAATGTTTTCCACTTTTTGTCATAGGTTATCCATTCAATTATGGAGATTTTCTATGTTTTGACAAAATACGTTCAAAGTCGTCTGCTGCAGAATTGTCGTATGAAGGAAAGGGTTAAGTGTCAAGACAGTATTGTGGGGGGTATTTATCACTTTCAGTGATAGCTCTAGTTCTCTCAATTCCAGGTGCGGGCTGTCAATCTAGTCGAGTTTGAATCTCAGCTTGGCCAACATTCTTTCCAGCGTTTGACAAGAGTCACTGTGACAAGTGTCATTTGTCTTTTACCAATGAGCTGATTGTCTATGTGGAAAAGCAGCCAGTTGCTTGGAAAGTATGCTGTGTGGAATACTGTTGTTGAAAACAGCGTTAAACCCCAATCAATCAATCAATCAACTCTATTCCAGGACTAGACAGTGTTCTTCAGTTTTTGAGGACGAGGGTACAAATCAACACAAGGTTATATACTAGTATAGTGAAGTTATTGAAGATTTTTGTCGGATCGGCTGTTATAGAAGATGACAAAGACCCGTTACCATCAAGAATGTCCAACAATGACCGGAAATCTTCTCCGAGGTAATTTCAGTTGTTGTTGTTATATCCCTTTGCCTGTTGTGATATTTTAACCCTTTCCCACATAAATATGCTTTCTGAGGCCCTCTGCAGCAGACGATTCTTGAAAACAATGTTTTCAACTCTATTCTAAAGAAAAAAAATTACAAAAAGGTGTCTGCGGGCTGTCAATCCAAGGGTTTTAAGTCACTGTGACAAGCGTCATTTGTCTTCCACCAATGGGCTAAACTCCAATCAATCAATCCAGTACTACCAGTTTTATTTATCCTGGCAATGATGCATCAGTCATATAGAACGTCCGCCTTGGGTGTGGGAGGTGGTGGGTTTGATCCCCCGGCTGGGTCATACCGTATACTTTAAAAACGGTAGTAATGGCTTCTCTCCTTGGCCTAAAACCCAACTCCTTCATTCTCTAACAAAATGATAGGTATAAATATTTCAGGTGAGCGATCAAGGGCCATCATGGTCCTCTTGTTTTTAATCCTGTCATAAAAGTTATGCTAGGTATTAAATGAAATAAAAATGATGTTGCTGTAGTGAATCCTTATTGTCTACTTGGAGCGTGGAATAATTGACATCTCTCTCGATCTTCGGGCTCAAGAGATATAATTTTTTCCAAGCACCTCTTAGTACAATACAAATCATCATTACTGCAGCATAAAATTCCCTATATATTTCCATTCCTGCAATAAAAAAAAAAAGAATTGTCTCAATGAAGTTTGATAATTTAAGAACACAACATACCGAGGGCTTGGCGTGAAATGGTTGTAACTAAAATTGGTATTTTTTGACCAAGGTTAATCACCTCGCCATAAAGTCTTTATAAGGGTTAAATCATTTTTCATTGTAAACAATGGAAATTTAGGTGCCATTGCTCGTTCTGAGCAATGGCACCTAAATTTGCATTGTATACAAAAGGGTCAAAATTGCCCCTAAACCAGGGTTTTCAAAATAGGTTTTAAGTTACAACTGTTTCACACCAAGCCCTCGATACAGTCCACATGTTTGAATTACTTATCCTTTTCCACAGTCAGTAAATCGTCAGCAGACAACTTTGAAAAATATCTAATCAAAAATATGGAGTCGAAAATATTATGGCAAAGGAGAAAATTGGGCATGATGAGTTAATTTTTCATTTTGACACAATGTTTGCAAATGCGTCATAACAAGTATGCAAGTGGGAAAAGGTTACGGTGGTATATTTGTGCCACCTGCCTTGGTAGTGGGGTAGCATATAGGGATTACTTCTCTGTCTTCTGTCTGTCAATCTGTAGGCCTGCATGCCATACCTTCAGTTAATGACTCATTTATTTAGGGCACAAATCCTGCGTCATTAACACATTTTCAGCTTAAATGTCCCTCAAAGTAAATTGCTGGGTATCGATATGGACACAATTAATATCAATCATTTGATTATAGAGTTCTAATGTGGACCCCTAAAATATCCCCCAACTCAGATGACAAGGAAAACCTTGTTTCTTTTTATTACTTTTTGTTCTGTCCTAATTTACTAACATACTAATCAACCACCCAATTGTTTCAATATTGAACTTACAGCAAGGAACAGCAAAAGGAGCCAAGAACAAGTTGTGTTAGAAAACCAGAAGTAAGTATCTCCCTTTTGTTAATTTTATTATTAGTAAATAATTGCAGTTGGTTCAAATGCACTGTGCATCACTCGATTTGATTGGTTTAAAAAGGATCTCATGACTAATACGAATTGTGTTCATTTTCCAATAAACAAAATTGGACCCTCTTAAAACAAATATGTCCTACAATACAAGTAGTTTTTAACAGTGACATTAAAATGGTTATGATGGGGAAAAATTGGATGAAACAAACAAACATGTGTCGTAAAGATGAATATATATATATGTCAGTAAGGGAAAAACAAGTACTGTTTGCAACCTAAATAGTGCATGAATTGAATTGACTTTGTCCATGCTAAAAGAGCCAAGAAAGTATGCACTCTTGTCCCTAATGACTATCAATTGTGGATATCATTTCCAGTACTGCACATGGCAAGCCACCAGGGGTCGTTCATTCTTTCCGATGGTTGACAAAATTACTTGTCTTTCACCAATATGCTTAGCAGTCTATGTTGAAAGGGAAACAGTTGCTTGGGAAGAATGTGTGTAATAGGTGGTCCTCTTTCAAAATCGTTGTATCCAAAAGTACTGGCCTGATTTGAAATTGATTTGTCCCACTTTTTACATTTAATAGTAAATCTCTGCTAAGATTATTCATATTATTTTAATTTGTTTAAAAACATAGTGGGGCCGGGTCTGTTTTCTGATTTGTTTATAGGTAAAAAGTTCAATACTCTATTTGTGACCCCCCTCGTTGGTATACTGGTAGATCGCGGGTTCGATTCCTGGCTGGTCATTCCAAAAACTTTAAAAATGGGAGTAATGGCTGGCCTCCTTTCCGCTCAGGGTTGCGGGGTTAGCCTTACGACTGAGTAGCTGTCAGGGTAAAAGGACCAGTAGTATTGGTAACTTACCAAGGAAACAACGTGATATAACTGAAAAATTGTTGAAAGGGGCATGCAACACCAAACAATTATTAATGCTCTATTTGATGAAAACTGCAAACGTTTACCCTTTCCTACAAACAGAAGCTTTATGACGGCTCTGCAGCAGACGACGTTTGAAAATATTGTAGCAAAAGAAGAAATTGCTCATGATGAGCACTTTCTCCTTTTTCCCACAAAGTTTTCAACCTTTTAGTCATTGGTTATCCATTCAATTTTTTTAAATTTTCCATTTTTTGACAAAATGTGTTCAAAGTCATCTGCTGCAGATTTCTTGTATGTGGGAAAGGGTTACAAGCTTTGTTAATTGGCATGTAGCATCACCTATTGGTAAACATTCTGACAGTTCAGTAGATGAATATACTTGAATTATTTTTTAAGGTAACTAAAATTGTGCATTCAGACGAAGACAGCATTCCTGACAAAGACACACTAAGTAAGTTCATATATCACTATTAAACCCTCTCCCATATACAACACATCTGCAGCAGACGACTTCGAAAACATCAAGGCCAAAGCACAGAAAATCTCTGTAAGAACAATAATTGAATAGAGTTGTAAACATGGTGACATAAGGAGAAATTGCTTGTTTTGAGCAGTTTTTCTTTTGTCGCCATATTTTTAAAAAGCCATCTGCTGCAGAGGCATCAGAAAGCGTCTATATGTGGGAAGGGGTGAAACCCTTACCCACATACAACAAATCTGCAGCAGACAAAATCTAGACAAAACTTAGAATATTTCTATTAATGAAAGTGTAATCATTGAATAAAGTTGAAAACATTGTGGCAAATGGAGAAAATGCTCATTATGAGTAATTTCTCCATTTGCATCAATGTTTTCAGAAGTCGACAGCTGCAGTGGTGTCTGAAAGCGTCTGTATGTGGGAAAGGGTTAACTGCTTCTATTTGTTCAGTCATTATATCTGAATCTGTGGGCTGTTGATGCAGGGGTGATGCGCTCAAATCCCTGTAAAATCACGATGTTTGGTTTCACTATTTTGAATCATCCTGAATAGTGATTTCTTGTTAGCTTGTTAGTGGTCTGAAATCGGGTCAGTCACATGCTGTCAAAACTAGGTCACTAAATCAAATGTAAGAAAAACTTTATGCACACCCTAGAGGCATTTATTTTCATCCTGATCTTTATGAAAGTCCATCTGATCATTCACCTTCTACAAATTGGAGTCAAGAACTAGGTCACAAGGTCAAATATTATAATAACCTTTTGAACACACTTCTGGTCAATTTGTTGTCATCTAATCTTCAATAACAAAAATGGTCACATTGTAAAACAGGATCATTCCAGTCCAAATAAAGTTCATATTAGAAAAACTTTGTGATCGCTCTAGAAAATGCATTTTTAATCTGACCATATTCTAATGTTATTGGAGTATTTGTCTGTATAAAACCTTGGATCAATTTTGAAACTTGGTCACTCCAGATTTTTTCTATTTAGAAGAATTAACCGAATTAATGAGCAGTTGCTACTTTCCAATGCTTTCATGTTGATTATTGAATTACCCAGATGTTGCATGTTCTTCCTTCTTTTTTGCTTGACTATTCAGAGAATTTGAGAGCTATTCTACTCACCCTGGCTTTGGCGTCCGCGTCACACCTTGGTTAAGGTTTTGCATGCAAGTAGATATATAACACTATAGTTTGATTATTACATGATGTATTGCATTGAAACTTTCTACACGGCTTCCCAACCATGACAACTATGTAATTAAACGAGTAAGTCAACTCTATCCTGCATATAATGCAAATACAGCGCGTTGAAACTTTATACAGCCCTTCCCTGCCACCACACCTATGTAAAAAATCAAGTTACATAACTCTTTCTTGCATATAATGCAAATTTTCACCATTTATTATTTGACTTGGAAATTGTGGTTAATGTTTTGCATGCAGCTACATTAGTGGTGGAATAGTTGAGTGTGCTGTCTTACGGACAGCTCTTGTTTTAAAGCAGATGAGTCTGAAAACATCTTATCAGGTAAACAGTTAACATTATCCACCATAGATGCTTTCTGAAACCTGCAGCAGACGACGTTTTGATAACAAGGGGCTAAAGGAGAAGTTGCTCATAATGAGCATTTACTCCTTGTTAGATTACCTGAGCCGATGGCTCAAATTAATCAATTCTGATCACTCTCTGTTCGTCGTTTACTTTTAGCTTTAACCCTTTCCCTCATATAGACGCTTTCTGACGCCTCTGCAGCAGACGGCTTTTTGAAAACATAGTGACAAAAGAAGAAATTGCTCAAAATGAGCAATTTCTCCTTTTGCCACAATGTTTTCCACTTTTAGTCATAGGTTATCCATTCAATTGTGGAGATTTTCCATTCTTTGTCAAAATATGTTCAAAGTGGTCTGCTGCAGAATTGTCGTATGTTGGGAAGGGTTAAACAACATCTCCTCCTAATCCACTGGACCAATTTCAATCTAACTTCACAAAATGTTCATGTGGTCCTCTTTAAAGAATGTTCAAAGATTCAAATTCTATGAAGAACTTTGGTGCGGCATCAGAAAAGGGGGAAAATTATCAATCTTTAAAATTCTTCTTAACTAAATCTGCTTTTGCGATTCCAATATAATTTGGTAAAAGCAGTCCTTGGAGACCCTCTACAGTTTTTTCTATATGTTGAACAGTTGTGTGTACACCAGTGTTCAAAGTTGTCAGCTGCAGCTGCAGGCTTAATCAGATGTTCAAATATTTCACAGTTTTTTTCAAAGCAGATGAGTTAGAAACATATAATCAGGTTACACAGTTAATGATAGGATATGAGATTAATTATACTATTTTTTCTTTCTATAAACAGTTGTCCTTAGTTCAAACCTAGGTTTGGGTAACAAGTCTGGTTTTCTATGTGTTAAGTCGTCTGCTGCAGAAATGGTTGAATGTGAGAAAGTGATAACCAGATGTTCAAATCTTACATAGTTGTTGGCTTAACCAGATGTTCAAATCTTACATAGTTGTTGGCTTAACCAGATGTTCAAATCTTAAATAGTTGTTGGCTTAACCAGATGTTCAAATCTTACATAGTTGTTGACTTAACCAGATGTTCAAATCTTTCACAGCTGTTTTCAAAGCAGATGAGTTAAGTTGCATAGTTAATGATAGGATATGAGATTATACTATTTGTCCGTCTATTAACAGTTGTGCCCAGTACACATCCAGGGTTGGGTAACAAGTCTGGTTTGTATGTGTTGGATAGTTGTGTGTATATCAGTGATGATCAGAGACATGAATTACACCCAGTCACCAGAGTTAGTAACATCTCGACTACAGTTATATTCCAGGTCATCTGTGGAATGGTGAACTCAGGTAGAGTATTACTTTAATCCATTCCCTCATATAGACGGTTTCTGATGCCTGTGGAGCAGATGACTTTTTGAAAACATAGTGACAAAAGAAGAAATTGCTCAAAAGAAGCAATTTCTCCTTTTGCCACAATGTTTTCAACTTTTAGTCATAGGTTATCCATTCAATTATAGAGATTTTCTATTTTTTGACAAAATATGTTCAAAGTGGTCTGCTGCAGAGTTGTTGTATGAGGAAAAGGGTTAATCCTTTCCCATATTCATACCAAAGGCTTTAACAATGGTAGTAATGGCGCTCAGGGGACACGGATTAGCATTATCAGTGACTGGCTGGTGTCAGTATAAATGGACCAGTGGTACTTGTTACTAACCCAGGTAACGCTGTGATTTATGTGAAAATTTGTTGAAAGTGGCGTAAAATGCCAAGCAATCAAATCAAAGCAAACCTTTCCCACATGCAAACACTTTATGAAGCCTTTACGGAAGACACATTTTGAAAATATTTTGGCCAAGGGGGAAGTTTCTCATAATGAGCAATTTCTCCTTTTGCCACAATGTTTCCAACTCTATTCAATGGTAACATTTTCATTTAGCAGACGACCTTTGAAGTTCTTGCAGCAAATGACCTTTAACGCTTTCCAACATACAACAAAGCTTCATCAAACAACTTAAAAAACATCTAAAAATAGATGATACCTTTGCAAATAAAAATTACAATTATTGGAGAGTTGAAAACATTCTGGTAAAAGGGGAAATTGATCAATATTAGCAATATCTCCTTTTGGGCCAATCTTTTCAAAAGTCACCCGCTGCAGAAGCATCAGAAAGTGTCTATATTTGAGAAAGGGAAAGGAGAACAGAATTTGATCCTTTTCCCATAATGTTTCAAAGTCTAAATTTAAAATAAATCCAGTTTCTAAATTGTTATAACCACATATTTTATAATGAATTCATACATGGAAGAAGGAGCTGATAAATTTATCCTTTTCCAACACTGTTTCCAAGTATTTATCAAAAAAAAATCCAGTTACTAAATTACTGAATTCTTATAATTATAACTATCAAAACATGTATATTCTAATGAAATTGTATGAGCCGTCCCTCAAGAAAACCAACATTGTGGACTCTGTGTTTTCTGTTTCAGGAATCACTATTCTATACATTTATTCTCCTAAGACAAAATGTGTTGGCCCGGATCAGTATGGGCGGACAGCGCAGACTGATCTGGTCGATACATTACGCAGATGCCATAATGTTGGTTTTCTCGCGGAACGGCTCATATATGTATTGAATGACCGCTTCACAAGAAAAGTACTTGCTTGAGATTTTTTTTAGAAAATCATTTTAGGTTAAAGTAATTATGTAACCAAAGAGGACTACTCATAGATAACTAAGATTGTTTGTTCTGTACATTCTTAAGTTTAATCCGTCCAACACCAACGTATATGGCCAGAATATATGATCATACATATAGGATCTGACATGAGTTGTCATTTCATATAAAGTTTTATTAAACGAGTTCAAGATTTTTTGTTATTAAGCAAGCCTGTGGCGAGCTTAATAACAAATATATTGGACGAGTTTAATAAAACTGTTTATAAAATGACAACGAATGTCAGATTCTTTTTATCACATGACGAAACACACAAAGAAAATCGGGTTTTCCAAAGCTATTTTGATTTTGTCAGTAAACCGTATAACAATGCCACAAATAATTATGCCGAGGTCATATTCAGCTTAGTTTATTAAAAGTAATAATAAATAGCACTCATGAAATATTATATCTATCACATAAAGTGACTTATGAGGCGTATTTCGATAAAAATGTACAACCATTTCCCTCATATAGACGCTTTCTGACGCCTCTGCAGCAGACAGCTTTTTGAAAACATAGTGACAAATGAAGAAATTTTACAGAACGTGCAATTTATCCTTTGGCCACAATGTTTTCCACTTTTTGTCATAGGTTATCCATTTAATTATGGAGATTTTCTATGTTTTGACAAAATACGTTCACAGTCTTCTGCTGTAGAATTGTCGTATGTGGAAAAGGGTTAACGTTTACAATTTTTTGGGTGAAATTTACGGGTTTTGGCGGCAAAGTGACTAACGTATGATGTCAAAACGCTGACGTGACGTCATTTGTTCCTAGTATTAGGTCATGTTATATTACACACGTTGTATATAAAGAAATACGTAATGGGTATATTACATCGGATACAAGCATTGTCATGTGATAAATCAATTTATAAAATTGAATGTAGCTATCTCTTTCATTACTTGTCACAACCTGCCTTTCATTCCAAAGTGATTTGCAGTATCCAAAGTTCTCTTATCTAAGTTAAAATCTACTGTATAAGTCGAAATGATAAGATGTCTGACTGAGAAGAGAATGACAACTCAAATCTGCACAGATTTCTATCATGTGACCAAATTCAGAGCAAAAAACCCCCAAAGACATGAATGATGAAAAATTAACAAAAAGGAAATGAAATATTAAACAATGAAACATGAACTGGCTACATTTTTACTTGTAATGAAATATTTTATAAATTGACTTGCAGGTCGGGGAGGCACTATATACTTTGGTGTCGACAAAGAAGGCGTCGTGTTTGGTTTGGAGTTGTCAAGAGACGAGAAAGATCGTTTTCGACTGGGCATTGATCAGTTAATGTGTCGCAAGATTAAACCAGCTCTACTTCATTCCAATTTTGATTTCCATGCTGTCCCTGTTATGGATAAGAGGAAACAAGAAGTTATACCTGATTTGTTTGTTATTGGTGAGTACTTAATATCGAGGGCTTGGCGTGAAACGGTTGTAACTAAAAACCTATTTTGAAATCCCTGGTTTAAGGGCAATTTTGACCCCTTTGTAAACAATGCAAATTTAGGTGCCATTGCTCAAAACGAGCAATGGTACCTAAATTTCCATTGTTTACCAAGAAAAATGATTTAACGCTTATAAAGACTTTATGGCGAGGTGATTAACCTTGGTAAAAAAATACTAATTTTAGTTACAACCGTTTCACACCAAGCCCTTGATATGTTTTACCTCTTTAACCCTTTCCCTCATACGACAATTCTGCAGCAGACGACTTTAAACATAAATCTCTGTAATTGAATGGATAGGATAATCTATGACTAAAAGTGGAAAACATTGTGGCTAAAGGAGAAATTGCTCATTTTGAGCAATTTCTTCTTTTGTCACTATGTTTTCAAAAAGCTGTCTGCTGCAGAGGCATCAGAAAGCGTCTATATGAGGGAAAGGGTTAAGCCGGTAAACGCTAATCCCTTTTCAACATTCAGCAATTCTGCAGCAGGCGACTATGAAAGCTTCAAGTGAAAACAAATATGGTAATTCTCATCAATGAAAGAACAATCATTGGGAAAAGTTGAAAAGATTGTGGCTAAAGGAGAAATTGCTCATTAGTACCGTTTTTTAGTTACCATAAATCTCTGCAAACTTATTGATTACCCCTTTTCATTGTCGTACGCAAAGTCGTGTTATACACGTTCTTTCATTTCTTAACCTGATCTCAACCTGATTTGCAGCACTATTATGATGCCTTTAACCCTTTCCCTCATACGACAATTCTGCAGCAGACGACTTTGAACATATTTTGTCAAAAAATAGAAAAGCTCTATAATTGAATGGATAACCTATGACTAAAAGTGGAAAACATTGTGACAAAAGGAGAAATTGCACGTTTTGTGCAATTTCTTCTTTTGTTACTATGTTTTCAAAAAGCTGTCTGATGCAGAGGTGTCAGAAAGCGTCTATATGAGGGAAAGGGTTAAACGACATCCCTTTTTAGCTCACCTGTGCACGAAGTGCTCAGGGTGAGTTATTGTGATCGCCCTATGTCCGGCGTCCGTTGTCCGTCGTCCGTCGTCCGTCAACATTTTCTCCTCTGTAACCGGTGGGTCAACTGGGATGAAACTTCACAGAAAGCATCCTCGCAATGTCCTCACCAGAATTCCTTAAAATTTTTTGCCAATATGGCTATAGTGCAAACTTAAAAAATCTTCTCTTCCAAAAGTGTCAGGCCGATTTTCAAATAATTTTGTAGAAATATTCCTTGGATGACCCTCTATCAGATTCCTTCAAGCCATGTTGATTGGTCAAAAAACATGGCCGCCAGAGTGCGGGGCTATTTTGCCTTTTATGGTTATAGTGAAAACTTAAAAAATCTTCTCCTCCAAAAGTGTCAGGCCGATTTTCAAATAATTTTGTAGAAATGTTCCTAGGGTGACCCTCTATCAGATTCCTTCAAGTCAAGTCGATTGGTCGGAAACTATGCCCGCCAGATGGCGGGGCTTATATAGCTAAAGTGAAAACAAAAATCAGGTGAGCGATTCCAGGGCCATCATGGCCCTCTTGTTTCAAAATAAATTCACAAAACATGTGCCTCAAGGTCCTTTACTAAAATTGTTCACAAGCTGTCTGATAGGCCTTAAAATTGAGTCAGTTTTAACCCTTTCCCACATACGGCAATTCTGCAGCAGGCCACTTTGAAAACATTAAGTAAAAAATATGGTAACTCTCATCAATGAAAGAACAAGTTTTGAAAAAAGTTGAAAATATTGTGGCAAAAGGAGAAATTGCTCATAAGTAAATTTATTGATTCCCCTTTTCATTGTAGTACGCAAAGCGGTTTTATACTTTCATTTCTTAACTTGATCTCGACCTAATTTGCAGCGCTTTTATGATGCCTTTAAACGACATCTCCTTAACCCTTTACCTCATATAAACGCTTTCTGACGCCTCTGCAGCAGACGGCTTTTTGAAAACATAGTGACAAAAGAAGAAATTGCACAAAACGTGCAATTTCTCCTTTTGCCACAATGTTTTCCACTTTTTGTGATAGAAAATCTCCTTTATTGAATGGTTGACAAAATACGTTCAAAGTCGTCTGCTACAGAATTGTCGTATGAGGGAAAGGGTTAACCACTGGCCAAATTTCAAAATAAATTCACAAAACATGTGCCTTTCAAGGTCCTTTACTAGAATTGTTCACAAGCTGTCTGATAGGCCTTAAAATTGAGTCAGTTTTAACCCTTTCCCACATACAGCGATTCTGCAGCAGGCCAATTTGAAAACAGAAAATAACTATTTATAAATGAAAGTTTAATAACTGAAAAAAATTAAAAAACATTGTAAAAAAAGGATAAATTTCTTGTTTAGTTAACTACAACAATAAACCTCAGGTGAGCCACACATGACTTTCATGATCATCTGGTTATTACAGAGATCCATGTACGAGGGGCTAGAGGTGTGACCTACACTACACTAGATGACAAGTGTTACTTCAGATATGGATCAGCCACAAACTCTCTCACCAAAGTGGTATAAAGTTTAAACATATTTATTTTCGCTTTTAAGTGTTAACCCCTTTCCCAAATATAGACGCTTTTCGGTGCCTCTACATCAGATGACTTGAAATCATTGTGGCAAAAGGAGAAATTTCTCATAATTTCAACAATAATCATACTTTCACTTATAGAGATTTTTAGTTCGACTTTTGAAAAAAAGAGAGCTATTGTCATGATCCTGGCGGCGGCGGCGGCTTGGTCGTCCGGTTAAGGTTTTTTGTTCAGCTCAGCTTTTTTTCTGCTTTCTATCAGTCGAGCGTCTGTGCCGTACACGGTGCTCTTGTTTATATTTTGGACTTGATAATTTCAAAGTTGTGTGCTGCAGATATATTATATATGAGAAAGTGTTGACCAATCTCTTATATTGCTATTGTGATTGCCTTTTGTCTGTTTTCTGTCCTGCCCACCAGACGTTCGTCATCAACAATTTTATTGTTAACACTCTAGATGGCACTGTTTCCATCCAATCTTTATGAACCTTATTCAGTTTGTTTATTTTGGTGACCAAAGTTCGAATATGGGTCATTTTTGGTTAAAACTCAGTAGTCAAACCAAATTGAAAAATCTTGTTTAAACTCGGGAAGTCATAATTTTAATTTGAGCAAGTTGAAACTTTGTCAAAATGTTTGTGTTGATGATATCTAAGGTAGGTTCGAATATTGGTCATCCAGAATCAAATAATAAGGTCACTTGTCCAAGTTTTTAGAAAATCTTATTAATACTCTGGAAGCTGCATTGTTGACTTGAGCATGTTGAAACTTTTCCTAAATGAAATCTAGGCAAAGTTCCAATTTGGGTGATATAAGGTAAAAAACTAGGTTTATTGTGTCACCTGAATAGCATGGTAGGCACTTAGGGATTACTTTTATTTTTGTCCGGCTTCTGTCTGTCCGTCACACTTTTTCGTCACGTTTTCAAATAACTTTTTTTCTACTCAAAGGATTGGATTGAAACTTCTGACAAATATTTATATCAATCTTTGTGATGGGTTCACACAAGGGGGATAATCCAAATAATTTTTATATCAGAGTTATTGCCCCTTTTCTGTCAAAAATTAAAATTTTCTATCAAGGCCCCGGCAGGTGACACACGTGAGCACTCCATTCTAGTTTTCTAAAAGTTTGATTTGTGTCAAAATTATAACAAGTCATTTTACTTTTGGTTCACAGCTATTACATAGAATATATATATGTTAACGCAAATACATCTTTGCCATCTTTATTTGCAGGAATTGCGGAAGTTGATTGCCATTGAAGAAGAGGAATATTACAGGGGAGAGATAGAGAGATTACTTGAATCAAGGAATAAACTTTTAAAGAGGGGTGTTTAGACAGAAAGAACCCAACATTATAGATGAAAGGAGTTTGTCATTAGAACTGATTTGGATGGAAACTTTGATGTTTTTCACTTTGAGGGGAATATAGTCATGATGCAATAATATTTTGTTTTTTCTAACTGAATGCTAAGGTGAAACTTAAAGGTCGAATGTCAAAATCAGATTATGTGATCTCTTGTAACAATTTTCTTTTTAAAGTGTTTACTTTTTGCTCACCCGAGTACGCAGTGCTGGAGGAATTATTTTTGATCACTCAACCCTTTAATGCTTCTGATCGGGAATTCTTTGTAATTATTTGGCAGAAATGCTCCCAAGGACACCATCTACAAAGTGTGGTCAAATTGGTTTTATAAATTAGAAATTAGGACATGTATTTATAATGCAGATTCATTTAAAATTGATATGTTACATTGATCTGAACAAATGAATGTCATGTAAATATTGAATTTGTCTTAACTCTTTCCCACACACAACAAATCTGCATAAGACGACTTTAAAAGCTTTTGGACAAAATTATTGAAAACATCTACAAATGAAAGTTATTAAATGTATTTGAAAATATGTGGCAAAATGGGAATTGCTCGTTTTGAGTAATCTCTACTTTTGTGACAATGTTTTTAAAAGTTGTCTGCTACAGAGGCATCTGCATGTGGGAAAGAATACATTCACAGGTAAGTGATCGAGGGCTTCATGGCCCTCCTGTTTATATAACAAGCTTTCTTTGACAATGACAATCCAATGCTTCCATTGACACTTTTTACAGAAAATTTGATTTGCTGACAACTCATCCAATTTAAAACAGCAATATTGATTAGTTGAAAAATATCAACCAATCAGTGAAAGGTATATATTGTCGGCAAGGCACATTTCCTAGCCTTGTACTGGTTTCTTTAGCTGGGGATCATGAATAAGTGAACTGTTACCATGATATAGCTGAAATAATGTTGTAAAACGGTGTTAAACCCAATAAAATATATGAATAAATAATACTGCATCAGGCAACTATGAGACTTTCTATGAAGTTTTATTAAATCAGGTGAGCGATATAAGACCAACATGGTCCTCTTGTCTACCAGTTGTTCTTTGTATGTATTTTATTAGCTCATCTAAGCACGAAGTGCAAAGTGAGCTTTTGTGATCACTCACCATCCGTCATCGTCGTCTGTTAACAATTTCCTACAAATGACTTCTCCTACTAAACCAATGGACAGATTTCAAAATAACTTCACAGGAATGGTCCTTAGGTGGTCCTCTTTCAAAGTTGTTCAAAGAATTTAATTCCAAGTAGAACTTTGGTTGCTGCGGCATCAGAAAGGGGGAAAATTGCCAAATCTTAAAAAATCTTCTTGTCCAAAAGTACTGGCCCGATTTGAAAATTATTTTGCACAAATGTTCCTTGGGGTATCCTCTACCAAGATTGTTCAAATATCTGATCCGTTGAAAAACATGGCTGCCAGGGGGCAGAGCTTGTTTTCCTTATATGTGCATTGTTAAATCTTTAAAAATCTTCTTGTCCAAAAGTATTAGCCTGATTTGAAAACTATTTTGCACAAATGTTCCTTGGGGCACCCTTTACCAAGATTGTTCAAATATTGCCGATCTGTTGAAAAACATGGCTGCCAGGGGGCGGAGCTTGTCCTTATATGTGCATTGTAAAATCTTTAAAAATCTTCTTGTCCAAAAGTACTGGCCTGATTTAAAGATAATTTGGCACAAATGTTCCTTGGGGGACCTTCTACCAAGATTGTTCAAATTATTCTGAACCATTGAAAAACTTGGCCGCCAGGGGCAAGGCTTGTTTTCCTAATATGTGCATTGTAATATCTTTAAAAATATTCTTGTCCAAAAGCACCTGCCTGATTTAAAAATTATTTGGCACAAATGTTCCATGGGTGACCTTCTACCAAGGTTGTTCAAATAAATCCGATCCGTTGAAAAACATGACTACCAGGGAGGGTTGCTCGTTTTCCTTATATGTATAGAGTATAAAAATTATTGAAGTTCTATTAAATCAGGTGAGCGATATAGGGCCATCATGGCCCACTTGTTTTCCAGTTGTTCTTTGTATGTATTTTATTTACCAGTAGTTCTTTATATGTATTTTATTTTCCAGTAGTTCTTTATATGTATTTTATTTACCAGTTGTTCTTTTTATGTATTTTATTTACCAGATGTTCTATGTATGTATTTTGCCGAGCCCAGGTAGCTCAGTCGGTAGCGACGCGGGCTGTCAATCCAGGGGTTGTGAGTTTGAGTCCCGGCTCGGCCAACTTTCTTTCCGAGGATTGACAAAAGTGAATGTGACATGCGTCATTCGTCTTCCACCAATGGGCTAAGTCTATGTGGAAAAGCAGCCAGTTGCTTGGGAAGATTGTTGTGTGGAGTACTGGTGCGAGAAAACCTGGAAATGCATGAGTAGGTGAACTGGCTGCCGTGATATAACTGAGAAATTGTTAAAAACGGCATTAAACATCAATCAATTGTATGTATTTTATTTACCAGTTGTTCTTTGTATGTATTTATACCCCCTTCGAAGAAGAGGAGTATATAGGAGTCACTGTGTCGGGCAGTCTGTCTTTCTGTCTGTCGGTCGGCTGGAAGCCATATTTTGTATTTTCAATACCAAGAGGACATGAGCATATCCTAAAGGGGTTACAATTGCATGATAATTTAAGGGGTATTTATCATCTTCAGTGATAGTTCTAGTTTATTTACCAGTAGTTCTTTATATGTATTTTTTTTTACCAGTTGTTCTTTGAATGTATTTTATTTACCAGTTGTTCATTGAATGTATTTTATTTACCAGTTATTCTTTGAATGTTTTTTATTTACCAATTGTTCTTTGTATGTATTTTATTTACCAGTTGTTCTTTGAATGTATTTTATTTACCAGTTGTTCTTTGAATGTTTTTTTTATTTACCAGTTGTTCTCTGTATGTTTTTTATTTACCAGTTGTTCTTTGAATGTATTTTATTTACCAGTTGTTCTTTGCATGCATTTTACCTACCAGTTGTGTTTTGAAAGGCATTATTATATAAATGATTGGCTCTTCATTATTTTTAAAATTAAAAGTGCTTATTCATCATTTAACTCTTTCCCACATTTAAGAATTCTGAAGCAGACAACTTTGAATACAGTTGAAAATATTGTTAAGGCTTGTTCCTTTCCTACCAACTTGCACTACTATGATAATTTTTCAATATATTATACTGCTTTCAGCAGTTTATTGTGCTGCCTGCATGGAGACATTTGGTGATGGTCTGAATTCTGTTTGTTTAACCCTTTCACATACGAGGGGTGATCTAAAATAATATAGACTTTTGCTATAACTTTTGCATTAATGGCTTGATTTACGAAATAGACACATCATAATATTATGAAATCGGATTGTTTGTGATATATGGTCATTATATCTAATAATACATTAACTCAATATTGCCAGCGCACCATCCGTTCATATAATGTAACATGCAGGCAGCACATGCGTTTCTAACGTTACATGACACCTTATTGAATTGTAAATAAACGACAAATTACACGTGCTAAACCATCCAAACGTTGTCGCATTATGGCATATATATATAATATGATGTCAAGGTAAGATTTGACGTTATTTGAACTTAAAATATAGAAATCAACAATATTTACATTGCTGTGGTATCCATGTTTTACACCTAGCTATGGCGTTATCTGATCGACTTGAAATACGGGCCGTTATCTAATTGTGTAAAGATCTTGGTAAAACGCCTACATAGACATATGAAATAATTAAGGAGACCCCAAGAAAAACTTCCGTCAGCAGGGCACTGGTTTTCAAGTGGCATAAGCTGCTTTCCCAGGGCCAATACTGATTAGAAGAAACCACAGGTCGGGAAAGAAAGGAAAAATATGGCGCGACGATTGTGACGTCAACCTGTGACACACTTGATGTCGACAGGCAATTGATGGTCAGGCCAGTACAATCAACAGTGGTTTAATAACATATTTCAGCTGTGGGATCGTCACCAGCATTTCTTGTATACTCCGATGTTCATACTGGAGTGACATCAACAACGTTATTATAACAAGGTCGTCATGTGCACTGCAGGGTCACCGATAGTGACATTGTTCTAACTGTTGTTTCCGTTTTCATTGAAATGTAGTTGATCTACAAATGTGTAGGTAAATGCCGGATATATATTCCGGTTTATGTCTATGTAGTTTGTTTTATGAAATGGTTAAATGCATACGTAATATAGCAAAAGTCTATGTTATTTTGGATCATCCACTAATTCATGATCAAGTTTTATCCCTAAACCCTATCCCTCATACAACAATTCTGCAGCAGACGACTTTGAACATATTTTATCAAAGAATAAAAAATATCTATAATTGAATGGATAACCTATGACAAAAAGTGGAAAACATTGTGGCAAAAGGAGAAATTACTTGTTTCAAGCAATTTCTTATTTTGTCACTGTTTTCAAAAAGCTGCAGAGGCATCAGAAAGCGTCTATATGAGGGAAAAGGTTAACACTATTTTTCATGCCACGTCAACAACAATTCCCGACGAATCCAAAAGGTTTGAAAGAATTTAAAGGAGGACATTGAAATGATGCTAGCTGTGAAGTTACATCACAATTATCAACTGAAAAGTTGTTTGAAGCCAAAAGTTAACGGATACACAACAGCCAATTCTTCATGACATAGCTCACAATCAATCAAGATCCTTGCAAATTTTTCACAGGTCTTTAATATTTAAGCAGTCTTCTATGTTTTCTCGAGAGCCGCGTCTATGTAATACAATGTAATTGCTAACTAGTCACCAACATTTGGTTTTTAGCTCACCTATGCACGAAGTGCAAGGTGAGCTATTGTGATCACATTTTGTCCGGCGTCCGTCCGTCGTGCGTCGTCAACATTTCAGCTTGTTAACACTCTACAGGCTACATTTTGCATCCAATCTTTATGAAAGTGTATCAGAACATTCATCTCCATCAAATCTTGGACAAGTTCGAAACTGGGCCATATGAGGTCAAAAACGAGGTCACTAGGTCAAATTGAAGCGAAATCTTGTTAACACTCTGGAGGCCACATTTTCAACTTGAGCATGTTGAAACTTTATCAGAATGTTTGTCTTGATGATATGTAGGTCAAGTTCGAACATGGGTCATGTCGGGTCAAAAAATAGGTCACTAGGTCAAATTAAAGGAAAATCTTGTTAACACTCTAGAGGCCGCAATTTTTGCTTCAGCAGTTTGAAATTTTGTCAGAATGTTTGTCTTAAAAATATCTAGGTCAAGTTCGAATATGGGTCATATCGGGTCAAAAACGAGGTCACTAGGTCAAATTGAAGCAAAATCTTGTTAACACTCTGGAGGCCACATTTTCAACTTGAGCATGTTGAAACTTTATCAGAATGTTTGTCTTGATGATATGTAGGTCAAGTTCGAACATGGGTCATGTCGGGTCAAAAAATAGGTCACTAGGTCAAATTAAAGGAAAATCTTGTTAACACTCTAGAGGCCGCAATTTTTGCTTCAGCAGTTTGAAATCTGGTCAGAATGCTGAGCTGAATGATATCTTGGCCGAATATGGGTCATGTTGTCAGAATGTTTGTCTTAAAAATATCTAGGTCAAGTTCGAATATGGGTCATATCGGGTCAGAAACTAGGTCACTAGGCCAAATTGAAGGGTAATCTTGTTAACACTGTAGAGGCCACATTTTCAACTTGAGCATGTTGAAATATTGTCAGAATGTTTGTCAGATATCTAGGTCAAGTTTAAATATGGGTCATATTGGGTCAGAAACAAGTTCAAACATGGGTCATTTCGGGTCAAAAAATAGGTCACTAGGTCAAATTAAAGGAAAATCTTGTTAACACTCTAGAGGCCGCAATTTTTGCTTCAGCAGTTTGAAATCTGGTCAGAATGCTGAGCTGAATGATATCTTGGCCGAATATGGGTCATGTTGTCAGAATGTTTGTCTTAAAAATATCTAGGTCAAGTTCGAATATGGGTCATATCGGGTCAGAAACTAGGTCACTAGGCCAAATTGAAGGGTAATCTTGTTAACACTGTAGAGGCCACATTTTCAACTTGAGCATGTTGAAATATTGTCAGAATGTTTGTCAGATATCTAGGTCAAGTTTAAATATGGGTCATATTGGGTCAGAAACAAGTTCAAACATGGGTCATTTCGGGTCAAAAAGTAGATCACTAGGTCAAATTGAAGGAAAATCTTGTTAACACTCCAGAGGCCGCAATTTTTGCTTCTGCAGCTTGAAATCTGGTCAGAATGCTGAGCTGAATGATATCTTGGCCGAATATGGGTCATGCCTAGGTCATTATGCCAAATTGAAGAAAAATCTTGTTAACACTCTGGATACTGCATTTTTAACTTGGGCACGATGCCACTTTATCAGAATGTTTGTCTTGATGATATGTAAGTCAAGTTCGAACATGTGTCATGTTGGGTTAAAAAGTAGGTCACTAGGTCAAATTGAAGGAAAATCTTGTTAACTCTGTAGAAGACACATTTTTTGCTACAGCAGCTTGATATTTGATGAGAATGTTTATCTAGATGATATATAAGCCAAGTTCGAATATGGGTCATGTAGGGTCAAAAACTAGGTCACTAGGCCAAATTGAAGGAAAATCTTGTTAACACTTTTTGCTTCAGCAGCTTCAAATTGTTTCAGAATGTTTGTCTGAATTATATCTAGGTTAAGTGCAAATAAGGGTCATATTGGGTCAGAAACAAGGTCAAAAACGAAAATATTGTTCAAACTCCGGAGGCCGCATAATTATCTAGTCCATGTTGGAATATAGGTCATATCAGGTAAAAAAAATATAGATCACTAGGCCAAATGAAGGAAAATCTTGGAGGTTGCATTCGGAATAATTGTCTTGATGTGTTTTGCATTGCAGTACAATGTATAATTAAGGTTAGCGAACTAGGGCCATCATGGCCCTCTTGTTTTACTTTTTCCACATACAACCAATCTGTAGCAGATGACTTCGAAAACATCAAAAGCAAAACTACGGTAAATCTCTTATATAATAAATAAAATTAGAATTATTGAAAAGAGCAGAAAACATTGTAGCAATAGCGGACATTGCTCAATATTAGCAATTTTACTATTTTCCTTGATGATTTTAAAAGTCATCTGCTTTATATGCAACTGCAGGTGGGAAGCTGACTCTAATCCTAACAAAGAGAAATAGTCCAGACAACAGATCACCTAACTATAGGTATGCCATCTATCTGTCTTTACAAGAAATCCATCAAACTTGATGTTAGCATATCAAGCAAAGCTTCGTTACCATTTAAATGGTGTCTAGATTTTTAACTCACAATGGCTCTGATCTGGGTTGACACTTGCTGAATTTGTAGTTAGAGGCATCTTGTTGAATTGGAAAACTCGTACAATACTCCTTACGTCCGAACTTACGACAATCTTAGTTAATACCGACTTACGACCGTTGATAAAACGGGCCCTTGCTTTGGATATGTAACAGTCAATCTGAATCTTGTTGATTGTAAAACAGATGATTTCCTTTAACCCTTTTCCAGATATAACAGCAGAAAACTTTGAAGACAGCGTGGCAAAAATATGCAAACTATAAATGAAAGAGATGTTATTGGATAAAGTTGCAAACATTGTGACAAAAGGATAAATTGCTCATTTTGAGCAATTTATCCTTTTGTCACCATGTTTTCAAAAGTCTGATAAAGAGGCACCAGAAACCTTCTGCATGTGGGAAAGGAATACATGTGTAAAAAGAAAATAGCAAAAAAAAACAATGCCAAAATGTGTTTTAAATGCCTTACATTTTATTAGTATATATAACGAACATACACACATATATATCACATTGTTTATAAAGATATAATATTAATACATAACTTGAGGCATTTGCTTATAATATTATTATTATAGAGAAGTTGCCAGAATAAATTCCTTTCATTCTTATTTGATGATGCCTTTTCGACCGACGGCTTATAAATTAACTTTCAAATTGTTCAGGTTTCAATTCTTACATTAGATTTTTAAGTAATCTAAATGTTTGCAAATCAGGGAATGGATTGAATCAAAACAGAAAAATTAAATTAAATAACAAACATTAAATACTAAAAGCATGTTAATAATAAACTGCTTCAATCTTTAATTTTTTGGGGTGTGTTTTTTCCATGAACTAATAGTTTGCATGATGAAGTAATCATAAATTCAGTATGACAAAATAAAATGTCATTAAATCGGCACAATCTATTGTTACAACCATTTTTACATTGAAATAGTATAGTTTTCCATCATGACAGCTTATATTTAATGAGATGTAAATGAATGAAGAATTAAATCTTCGTTGATAATGGTGATTAGTCCAATCTCAGTTGGAACTGGAGACCTGGTGCTGCTTTATATCGGAACTGTCCTGTCCATGTCTGCTTCTCTGTGTCTGTGAAATTACCCTTTCCCTCCAATCTGTAAAAGATACACAAATATTCAACCATTTTTGAAGATTAGCCATCCAACTAAATTTCAAAAACACAAAACAATGAGAAATTTCACCTTTTCCACACTGCTATTAACTTAATTCATTAATTATACTTTCATTTATATATTTTTTTCATAATTATTCCTAGAGATGTCATTTCCAACAGATTTGTTCTTTTTGGAAAAAAGGTTACAGTAAACGGACAACTATTTTGTATTATATCAATGGTTAACCCTTTCCCTCATACAACCCTCATACAACAATTCTGCAGCAGACAACTTGACTGAAAGTGGAAAACATTGTGGCAAAAGGAGAAATTGCCACTATGTTTTCAAAAAGCTGTCTGCTGCAGAAGCGTCTATATGAGGGATGCCTCTGTAGCAGACAACTTTTGAAAACATAAAGAGCCATTTATCCTATTGCCACGATGTTTTCAACTTTATTTAATTATTGTTCTTTCATTTCTAGAAAGTTTCCACATATTTTCAAATATCATCTGCTGCATATTTCTTTTATGTTGGAAAACGTTATCTGATATGATTATTTTAGAAGATTTTCCTTTTAACCGTTTCCCACATACAGAAGCATTCTAATGCATATACAGCAGACTCCTTTTGAAATTATTGTGGTAAAAGGAGAAATTGCTCATCATGAGCATTTTCGCATTTAGCCACTATGTTTTCAACTCTATTCATTAATTATTGTTTTTGTTTACAGAGATATCCCCTATTTCTGCCTAGATATTTATAAAGTTGTATGCTGCAGATTTGTTGTATGTTGGAGATGTATATATCAATACATATGTATTCTGTGAGGGTAACAGCAACTCACTTGTTTTCCATGAAATCCCCCTCATAACAAGATCCGTTTGGCCATGTATACTGTCCTCGTCCATTAAATTGGTTATTCGTAAACTCCCCGTAATAAAATGCGCCTGATGTATGGGAGAGTTTACCGGCTCCGTTCATTTTATCCTCCTTCCATTCGCCTTCATACATGCTACCGTCCACTGATCTGTGAGTTCCGCTACCCTGACGGATAATTCCCCCATCCACTTGGACATATTCACCATCTAAAATGATTCATAACAATCAGGATCATTTAATTAACATTAAACCTTTCCCTCATACGACAATTCTGCAGCAGACGACTTCGAACATATTTTGTCAAAAAATCAAAAAAATCTCTATAATTGAATGGTTCACCTATGACTAAAAGTGGAAAACATTGTGGCAAAAGGAGAAATTGCTTGTTTTGAGCAATTTCTTCTTTTGTCACTATGTTTTCAAAAAGGCGTCAGAAGGCATCTATATGAGGGAAAGGGTTAATGAGCAGTATAATCTCTTGCAACAATATTTTCAGCTTCAATGAATAATTGTTTTTTCATTTATAGAGGTTTTATAATTTTGCATAAATTTGTTCGAAGTTGTCTGCTGCAGATTTGTTGTACATGTATGTGGGAAGCTTTCAGAAAGGGTTTAGGTTTTCATGTATACATCTCCATAACCACAATCGATATTTAATTGAAACTTCCAACATGTCTTTTTTTATTACAAGGTGAGGTTGCTGAGAAAGGGCCATAACTCTTCCTTGTGTTTTACTAAATCAAATCAAAAAGCTTAGTAGTAATTCATGGCCACCGGCCCAAAATATATAACATACAATATAGATGCAATGCAGCACAAAAGGATGTGTCAAGGAATTCAGATAATCTTTAAAAGCATATATATTAAACTTAATTACTTCCCTTCATCTATTTAATGAGCTAGAAGATAATGTACATAGCAAGTTAATTTGCATAGTGTTTCATAATCAAAAGAAGTCATTTACTGGTACATTGGTTCCATCATGGTACCAATTAAATAACAAGAGGGCCCTGGATCGCTCACCTGATTTTATTGTTTTCACTTTAGCCATATAATGGCAAAACAGCCCTGCCTCCTGGCCTGCCATTTTTTTTACCAAACTTTCACTATAGCCATATGAGGCAAAACAACCCGCCACCTGGTGGCTATATTTTTTTACCAATCAAACTGGCTTGAAGGAATCTGGTCATCAGCCAAGTTACATTTCTACAAAATTATTTGAAAATCGGCCACACTTTCGGTAGAAGATTTCTTAAGTTCCTACTATAACCATATAAGACACAACAGCCCTGTCGGCCATGTTTTTTTACCAATCAACATGGCTTGAAGGAATCTGATAAGAGGGTCACACAAGAAACATTTCTACAAAATTGTTTAAATATCGGCCAACCAGTTTGGGAGAAGAAGCATTTTTAGGTTTTTTTGTTTGGTTACCATGGAAACCAGAATTCTGCATGGATCCCTCAAATTTGAAGGAATTCTAATGTGGTCATTGAGAGGATGCATTCTGTAAAGTTTCATCCCAATTGACCCACTGGTTACAGAGGGGGAGATGTTGACGGACGATGCACGACAGATGCTGGACAAAAGGCGATCACAATAACTCACCTTGAGCACTTTGTGCTCAGGTGAGCTAAAATATAAGTTCTAAAATTATTATATTTGCTACATACTAAGAAAACAGTATTCACAGTCGTAAACAAAATAGGATCATAGTCACAATTAATACTATGTCACAATCTTAAATATATAACAATTTCAAGGAAATGTCAACTTACCATATTTATCCCCATTGGGAAACATGAACACTCCTTTCAAAATGGAGGGGCCAGTCTCCTCCTTCTTTTGACCCTTTTTTTCTGGAATGAAACACAATGAATTTTGTTTAATGGAACTTTGGATGATCAGGCATTCATAGATGAAATATTGATTATAATTCCTTGAATAAAGATGATTACTTCCTCCAGACCAATTATTATGATTTCACAAAATTACACAATTAATTGATTTCATCATAACCTTGAAAAAATATGCTACAAATCCTCTCTTTAATTTAAAACTCACTATGAAAACTACTATATGAGGATTAGGAATGGAATTATACATATATATATATATATATACAAATACTTTAAACCTTTTCCCACATACAACAAATCCGCAGCAGACAACTTCACAACTTGAAAGGCGTGTCATGCAAAATCATGAAAAATCTCTTTCAATGAAAGCATCATAACTGCATAATGCATAGAAATCAAAACATTGTGGCAAGAGAAGAAATTGAGAAATTGCTCATTATGAGTAATTTCTTCTTGTGTCACATTGTTTTAAAAAGTGTAAATAAGTCATTGCTTGTGAATTATACATTATTTGGGACTATGCTGATGTTGCACATAACTGGAAACAATTTGAAAAGATTTGAAATAATTGATAGTTACATGGAATCCATTTTGCAATAACAGGCATTATGATGTATAAAATAAAAATAGTATGGGAAACAACTCATGAATATATTATTTCATTTATATGGAATTTACCCAATAGCTCAGTTGGTCCCATATATAGAGGTCTGGTTAAATGTGATCTATATGACGAGAGTCAGTCAGAAATAACTCAACATGATAACTAAACATATGAGCCAGTCCATGACAAAAAGGTAAAAGTAGGCATTTTTCAACAGTGCAGGTTCAGATCCACTTGTCCACTAGTTTAGTCTTATCAGGGTATGTATACACAAGTTGATATAATCTTCTAGTGAAGCCTTTGTAAATAATATGTGAACAATTTAGATTTTAGTCAGACTATGTCACAGTAGGTGGACACACAGGCTAATCTGGATCTATACTGTTCAAAATAGACAACTTGTATCTTTTCTAATGCACTGGCTCAAGTATTTACCCAATGTTTTGAAAAGTATTAGTTGTTTTATTGCACATAATTATGTTTTGAAGGAAAACAATCATGTGACAATGTCAACTTCATTTGATATACACATGTACTTCTGCATAGCGCCATTGTCGAAAATGCGTTAATGTAGTTGTACCAAGAGAAAGATTGAATACTTTTTAAAGATAGAAATAATGGCTTGAAATATGGTAATTTTTTAAACCAAGTAAGTTTGTAATGGGTTCAGCAGACAATTAACTGATGAGTTATTTCATTAGCAGAAACAAGCATCTGTCTGGTAAGCTGTTGAAAATGTCAAAAGGGAGGCTGTATTTTGCTTAAATCGGAGAGTTTGACATGAGTTGGAAATAAGTACTATATTGAAATGATGATAAACAAGTAAGTTATCTTTAATGCAACAAGTTAATGTATATGTCTCAGTTATTTGTGACTGACCCTCATACACCTAAAGAGAAATTTATACAAATGTGTTATTAATGAAAATCTGAGTGTTAAAACAAAAGATCTGGTGACAAAACAATTAATATCAACAACTCGGTTAACAGTTACATTTACTTTGAACTCTTAGTTATATGGCTGTCAAGTATCAGTACAGTAAGGGTCCAATATAGGAATAAATTTCCTCTTTTCCATCAAACTTCCCCCTTTTCCCCTGATTTACATGATTCCTTTGCAGCAAATGACTATAAACAGGAGAGCCTGTAATCCTCCACTGTCATAAGGCAAAATAAGCCTACCTTTTGTTGCATATGTCTTTTATGAGAGGGCACCCTAGTAACATGTCTCTTAATAGAAATAATTTGTACATTTTTCACCATTGGCATAAACTACCATCGGTCATGGTTTTGGACCAATCAACATAAGGTGTAGTCTAGTTGAGGGTTACAGTCCTGAGGAACATTTCTTTGAAGTAATTTCAAAATTGGCCAAACATTGTTCATAGCAGTAGATTTTTAAAGTTTTTGCCATATACTTACAGGGTAAAACAGTCCTGCCCCCTAGTGGACATATTTTTTTACAAATGAAAATGGCTTGAAGAAATCTTTTAAATCATTACCAAAGGCACATTTCCATAAAACAACTTTAAACGGGATTAACATATTCTGATTAGATTTTTTTTTAAAGTTTTCACAAAAGCCATGACAGTAAATGTAAGTAAAAACAGTCCAGTCTCCTGGCTTTGTTTGGTCATGTTTTTGACCAATCGAAATGAAAAGAATGAATCTGATAAAGGGTCACCAAAGGAACTTTTCTGTGAAATAATAAAATTGGGCCAAATGTTTCAGAGAAGATTGCTCCAGTTTTAAACAGGAAAATGCACCCCATCCACTGGAGGCAATATTTTTGTAGGAATCAAAATGAATTGGAGGAATTTGATAGAGGGCCACTCAAGAAATATCCTTGTCAAATTAAATCAAAACTGGTCATGTAGTTTCTGAGAAAAAAAAAATTCTTCTTTTATAAACCGCCTTTTCCAAGCCATGGAGAGAGCAGTTCTGCATCTATCAAAAGGATTTGAAGGAATTTAAGAGGATATTGACGGGATGCTTGCAGTGGTTACTGAGTAGAAGTTACTTGAAACCAAAAGTTAACACACTGACACTAGATGGACCTACAATGGACAATTCACCAATGCCATCTATTAAGCTCCATTGGCTTTCAACCAGTAAAGCTAAACAGGATAAATTGCCAAAAATTAGTAAGTGTTTTTTACTATTAACGGAGTTAAACAGGATGTTTTTCAGAAAATGAATTTACATAAGCAGCACCAAACAAAACAAGAGGACCATAATGGTTATACATGTATATATTACTGCTCTCCTGAGAAAAAAAAATTTCTTCTTTTATAAACCGCCTTTTCCAAGCCATGGAGAGAGCAGTTCTGCATCTATCAAAAGGATTTGAAGGAATTTAAGAGGATATTGACGGGATGCTTGCAGTGGTTACTGAGTAGAAGTTACTTGAAACCAAAAGTTAACACACTGACACTAGATGGACCTACAATGGACAATTCACCAATGCCATCTATTAAGCTCCATTGGCTTTCAACCAGTAAAGCTAAACAGGAGAAATTGCCAAAAATTAGTAAGTGTTTTTTACTATTAACGGAGTTAAACAGGATGTTTTTCAGAAAATGAATTTACATAAGCAGCACCAAACAAAACAAGAGGACCATAATGGTTATACATGTATATATTACTGCTCTCCTAATTTAACCCTTTCCAACATTAAACAAATCTGTATCATACATCTTTGAAAATATCTGCTCAAAAGTATGAAAAAATTCTATAAATGAAGATATAATTACTGAAAATAGTTTAAATCATTTTGGCAAAAAGAGAAGTTGCTCATCATGAGCATTTCTCCTGCATTCTGTATACAAGTAGGAAAGGGTTAAATAATAATTTCATACCAGGTAAACAGGTAGTTGTTTAACTTATGTGATATCTTGGAGAAAAAAATTGTCTGCTTTGAAAAATATCTATGTAAGGGAAAAAAAAAAAAATATTATGACAGTCACAGTTTTGATACAAAATTTAAGAAAGCTAAATGTGGGAATGAAAACATAGTGACAAAAGAAGAAATTGCACAAAACGTGCAATTTCTCCTTTTGCCACAATGTTTGCCACTTTTTGTCATAGGTTATCCATTCAATTATGGAGATTTTCTATGTTTTGACAAAATTCGTTCAAAGTCGTCTGCTGCAGAATTGTCGTATGAGGGAAAGGGTTAAGATAAGGGTTGACCCTTTTCTACTTATAAGCACATTTTGACGTATCTGCAGCAGTTGACTTGGGAAAACATTGTAGCAAGAGGAGAAATTGCTCATAATGTCCAATTTAACCTTTTGTCACAATGTTTTTAACTCTATTCCAGCATTATCTTTAATTTTTTACTCAAACATTTTCAAAATCATGTGTTGCAGATTTGTTGTATGTGGTAAATGGTTAACAGAGATTATAATTATGTGGCGGTCTGAACTTGTACACAGTTTAAGAGATTACATGTAAGCGGCCCAGTTAGCTCAGTCGGTAGAGTACTCACCCTGAAAGCGAGAGGTCCATGATTTGAGCCCCGGACTGGCTACATGTATTTCTCTCTTTGTGACAATTATATACTGTATAAGACCTGGATTGGCTTGACGCAGCTCATAAATTTATAAAAATCATGATCAAGACAACAACGGAACAGGAAAATAAAAACACTAATGTACCTTCACTTGTTTCTGAAAATGAAGTACAAGTAAATGAGATGAACGAGCAAATATGTATTATATATGAGAACACAAGCAGTGTTAATCCTTTTGCAGTACATTCAGTCAGATTCATTAAAATTTGTTGAAATGTGAAGAAAAAAAGATGTAGGACCAATCGTTTTCTAATGGTCCTATATCACTCAGACACTAGTGCACCAATTATTTAATAGATCTTTGAAAATATTTTCAATGTTCTTACTGTATTACATAATTATAATTATAATGAAAAACAAGCCCATCAGGCAGCCACTATATCTAGACAGGAATAATTTGAACAATCTTGGAAGAAGGTTATATACCCAAGGAAGATAATTATGCGCCGTATATCAATTTCAAATCTGGCCAGAACTTTTGCACAAATTTTTTTTAAAAGTCTTTACTTTAATACACATATAATGATAACAAGCATGGCAACCACATGGCAACTATGTTTTTAAACAAATCACAGATTAATTGTAACTATTTTGGTAGAGAATCACCTATGGATCATTTGTGAATTATTTAATAATTTCAAATCAGGTCAATACTTTTGAACAAGAAAATAAAATTATATGAACATCTTAGAAAGAGGAACAAAAGAACATTAATGTTAAATTATTTTTAAATTAACGCATTAGTTTAGGAGAAGAAGCTCCGTTACCATGCACTTTGTGCTCAGGTTAACTAAAAGCATGTGAAGGGACCCATTGAAAGAAAATTCAAAACGAAACACTGCACAGTAGAGTAATATATATGTTTATGAATTAATACATTATTGTTCATGCTCTGAAGTTACTGAATGGGTTTTGAATTGTTAATACTTTTATGAAATTATCGCCGGGACGTAACTGGGTGAAAATTGTGTACACACGCAGGTGAGGTAGGGACAACTTTGAAATTCTATTGCGTATATATATATATATATATAATGAATTCAAGTTGTTGTCTTGGTTAATACCGAAAACACATACTAGGCTAGTATTGCGACATACTAGGCTAGTATAAAGGGATACAATCAATATAGTACTTAAAATGAAGTGCAGTCAAAAAGACGAAAGACTGATCTTTTAATCACAAACAAGAGGACCATGATAGTCCTATATTGCTTACCTGAATTAAAAGAACTTCAAAGGTTTTCTCAGTAAACTTTGAAGGAAACCTAACCTGCCCCCCTTGATAAATGTTTTTCAATTGTTCGGAATAATAATTTTTAGGTTTTCACTATAAACATATATATGTAAGGTAATCCTAGTCTGCCCCTGGCTGCCATGTTTATGAACGGATCAGAAAGGATATTTGTGCCAAATAATTTTCTGTTTAAATCAGGTGAGCAATATAAGATCATCATGGTTCTCTTGTTTAATTGTTTATCTTTTAAATTGTATGTAAGCATCAATCATGGAATGCCAGACAACTCGACACCTTGATAAACCGACACCCAGTCAAACCGACACTATTCCGACAACCCGACACCCTATATAAATTTCATGTGTGAAAATTCGGTCATCCCGACACCTCTCTTTATTTTACCTTTATATTACCGTGACAGTTATTGAAACTCTATTTCCTGATCTTTGACTCTCAAATTATTTCACACGATGTTGGTCCGATAAGGTCAAATGTTGTTGTTGTAAATACCAAAATTAACAATTCGAGCCTAGAATATTTCGTACGAAATATCATAGATGATACATTATATTTTTTAGGGTTTATGGTTATTACTACAACAGAACAGAACATAATTTAATAGCATTTTATGTATTTATCTGTACAAAAGTACAACACCTTATGGACAAACTCCGTTTAAAACGTAGAATTGTTATACCATGAACAGTTACAATTATTTCAGACTTTGAAATTGACATAGATTAAGTATAATTGGTTGTCTAATTAGTTATTGATTATGTTGTTTGTTATTTCGTTTAAATGTAATTATATAAAATGTTCTTTTTACATTAATAAATTGTGTCCTTTAATAAACGGTGTTTGCTTGTTTGTTCATCACCTAAAGGGGAATCCCTGATTGATCTTTATATTGAGTTTGCATGTTGATTTTTGAGTAATAAACAAGCTTGTATATATATATCGCCAAAAAGAACTAGGATACCATTGTGAAAGAGATTACATATTGCTGTTAGTTTGCTACGTTAAATCAGTTATATCAATAAACAAATGTGCTTGGATTAACTTCAAATTGCAAATTTATTACCAATTGTTATTTGAAAACTGTTCGTTAGTGTTATATTGTTTGTGTATGTTGATCCTGCCATGGCAGATAATTGTGTGCATTGTGATTTTGAGGTGCGACCACGTCAACAAGCAGTTTTGTGCGATGTCTGCTCTAAATGGCAACACAGAACTTGTGAAACGGGTAAGTACACTTTTAAAAAAAAAATGTTCAGCATTTGTGCTTGTTGTTGTATGCACCTTCAAAGACCCAGGAACTGTGTTGGATTGTTGTGGGATCTGAATGAACAATGTAAAAAGAGAGAAGATGTGTAAACTATAGTTCCAATTTGAAAACAAACGGAGACACATACTTTTTATTACTTTTTTTCATCATCTCTTGATAAAATGAAAGGCATTTGAAAAGGAATGAAAAGGATTGAAGCTAAGCTACATGTATATGCAATTTGTCTCCTTTTCACAATGTTTTTTGTATTTTTTCCTCAGAAAGTAAAGAATTGTCCTTATTGTAAGCTTTATGAAAAATGATGTCGAAGCTATTTCTCCTTTTCTTACATGCATTATACATTTGCCAAATTATCGACGGCTCCTTTTCTTACATGAATTGTACAATTCAATGAAGAAAAGAAGAAATTGTTACAATGAAAATATCCTTTTCTTACATGAATTGTACATTTTCAAAGTTTGCAATTCAATCAAGATTACGGGAATAGAATCATTATATCACATTCAGTCACTGGTCAAAATACAAATTATCGACGGCTCCCTTTTTTACAATCTTGAGTTATCCATTATGATTACGGGATTAGAATCATTATATCACAACTGGTCAAAATACAAATTATCGACGACTCCTTTTCTTACATGCATTATACATTTTCCAAATTATTGACGGCTCCTTTCTTACATGAATTGTACATTTTCAAAGGTGCCTCCCTTTTCTGCCGGCAAACCACATACAACCCACTTTTGAAGCCATGAAAGATCTATGTCCGGATCATATTCTACCTTTACTGGACTACGTTAACAGAATCTGGGTTTCTTCTAACCTTTGGCCCGTGGAGAGCTGGTCAGTTTACGGACAGTCCATTAGAACAAATAACGACTTAGAAGGTGATCATTTTTTGCTACAGCGTCTTGTTAAAAATGTATTATAAATGTATGTAAACTGATGAACTAAATGTTTGCAAAAATAACCATAATACTTTCATATATTATACTAAAATATGTCGTGGATTTTAATAAGTTAAGTACTTCTTTTTTCAGACTGGCACAATCGACTAAATCAAACGGCGGGATCCGGGCCTTCCTTCTACATTTTAGTCACCTTACTCCACCAAGAAAGCGACCAGATATCCGAGTACGTCCACTTAGTCAACGAGGCCAAGTTGACCCGCCGTCAACGAAAGACGACAAAAGCAGCCGCGGCAAGGATATTTACCCTCTGGGACAGGTAACTGACTTTAATTACTAAGCTATAACTTACTTGATCTGCATAGTTTTCAACAATGACACTGCATGGGGCACATATTTTAACATAGAATTTAAAAGGATATGTTTTATCTTTACAGATACCAGGACGGAGAGATGTCCGCTACCTCTCTTTTGAAACAGGTGTCCATAGTCTACAAAATCAGGTTAACAAGGGAAGACTCAACTTACAGTGAATGAATGTGTCCTTTTCTGTTCTGTTCTTGTATAAATATATGTTAATATGTAAACCTTGTTCTGTTATTATTATGAAAATAATAAATTTGTCATTTTGTATTCTAAGCTTGTATAGATTGACTTTATGAAGGAAGTGTCAATAGTCAATCTATACATGAGTACTACTATTAAGTAAAGTCATTTTCTGTTCTGTTCTGTTCTGTAAAATGTGTATATTTGTATAAATTGTTTGTTTGTGCCTTTGAATGTTTCTTGTCAATATTCCTGTTTTGTTCTGTAAGACGTGTAAAAAATGTGTGTATATTTGTATAAACTGTCTTTGTTTGTTTCTTTGAATGTTTCATGTCAATTAAATATTTAATATTTTTAAATATCATGTTTTTCTTTAGCTTTTCCAATAAACCCATTAGACACCATTAAACCTGAAATATAGGATTGAAGTTCCAACTCAAAAGAATCCATAAATAACACCCGAAATTGAATATTTCTACAGTGTTAACGGTAATTTTTAACAGTATAAAAATAACACTTTTAAAAGAGGTGTCGGTTTGTCTCGATTTTTTCCTTGAGGTGTCGAGTTGTCTGAAAAAGGTGTCTGTTTAACCGATAAGTGGTCGGTTGACCGGGTGTCGAGTTATCTGGTTGCCGGGTTTTCTGGTTACCTCAAACATGTCAACAACTATGTAGTCATTTAAATGTAGACATAAGCGCCTCTGTTTAATAAAAGCACATTTATACGGGTAAACAAATCGACGGCGAAGCCGGCGATGTTTCCCGTCAATAGGTAATGTGTATGAACTTTGCAAAAAATTGCTATACCGTCTTTCCTAAAATTGTGTCCAGAGCGAACTTTTCGATGCAGTGATATGCAGTCACAATACTCGTACGTTTTCATTGGATGAAAAGAAAATATCGAAACAAAAAAAACTTCTAGAGGAAATAATTAAATATGATAATACGTACACGATAAAGGAACAAGCACAAGTTATTTTATGTGTGATAATTTGCGTGTAATAACACTCGTCGTCTATTTCTAAAACGAGTTCAAATAACAACTTGTAAGGGTTTTTTGACTTTCCGGAAGTTATAAATCCAAATTTCTGTAATATGACGTCATAATGTGACGTCATTCTATTAGTGGTGCAGAGGTAGAGCGTCGGCTTCTTGTATCAAAGGTCCCTGGTTCGAGTCCCGTGATGAGCGGGTCCTGACTTTTTTTTGTTTTTTTTTGTTTTTTTTGTTTTTGTTCTGGTATTTTGATTTGTTAATTCATTGTATTTGGTTCGAAACATTGTATGTATGTTTATAATCAATAAATATGTTCTATTTTCTATGTTCCTGACTTTGGGATTTAAGTCTCCAGGAAGCAGACATCGAGCTTGATTAAAATAAGCTGAAAGCTTGTTTCACAATCGATGTAATATAAATAAGTTTAAACTAAATGAACCAAAAGGAAAACGACAGAAAGTATAGGAAACGTTAGTTTGACTTGTCACAAATGTAGTTCCGTAAATTATGGAATCGTTTTATTTGAAGTACTTTATGAAGGGCAAGTTGATTATTTGTTGTACCTGTCATCATAATTTCATGGATGTAAAATCTTGGCTATATTTTAAAGTTAAATATAGCTTAACCTGATGATGATTTTTATTTTCTTTGCTTAGGTCGGTAGGACTCGTAATTGACGTAAATAACTGATTGTGCTGCAAGCAAGGGGCTAACTGCAGTTCGCGGGGAATTATTCACCGATCACAACATATAATAAATGTTTACCCGAAATAGGTAGCACCTATAATCATATTATTGGAAAATTAAGTCGAATTTTGCATGGCAAAGTAGGCTGAAACAAATTTTAATGTTAGGTAAATAGTTTTCTTCCTTAATTCTAGTAAAGTTTTTGCGTTTGTTGAAGTCTTTGATTAGTACGTGTTAACAAATCGATGTCATAGCCGTTTCAATGGTTTAAACAATTGACGATGTCGTCTACAAACTACACCTGTTCCGTTAATTGACCAGAAATGAGACATTCTCTAATGTTAAAATCGTATGTATAAACATAATAATGGAAATGTTCGTAAACCCTACCTCCAGGCATTATATAATTTGCAGAGATAAAGTTGTGTTGGCTAAATTAAAGCAATTAACGTTTGTTTTCGGTATATTTCCTTCCCAAAATATCATTTATCCGCCATTTGTAAACGTATCCATGGAAATATACAGAGCTGGCATCGGTTTATTTTACGGAACCCACTCGGCTGTTAGTTTCGAATGTTTTTACACACACACACACACACACATTTGAAGTTATTCATGGTACCAGATTGAACATATCTCTCCATAGGGAAATATCAGACTTCTTTTACCTTTAACTTAACCTGCACCTTCTTTTAATTTAACTTTTGTTTTTATTAGCTTTCTTTGACTCTTTTCACAACTCTTACTAACATTATTGCAGCTTGACGCGCACATTTCTAGGTCCCAACTAGGGCAGATAGATAGACATACTCGTACAGTTTCCTTTTTGTTGTGGCGATATGCAAGGAAGTCTGTATCCGGCTTTCCGTAGTAAATATGTTTGCCTGTCTATAAGTCTGGTTCCTTGATATCATGGTAAATTAGTAATATACAATTGATTTTCGCAAACTCTACAGTTAAGAAATACAATTTGATTTTGGAAACCAATACATAAATAATAAAGCAGTCCTCACTTAGAAAGGTTTGAGTTCGACCAACGGCCGACTGCGGCCGGGTCTCACAAAATACTTTAAATAATCCCTCTTTGGGCGCCCAGGCGTGTAGCGACAAATGCACCAGACATAACTTACATAAGAAACAGTTTAATATCGCCGAAACAAATGTTATAAACACCATACAAACAAACACAATTGAAAAGGTTGGTCCAAATGAACAGTTTAGTTGTCTCTTAAACTATATATGGCGTTTTACTTTCTCCACGCATGATGTCCGGAGGGCTCCGCCATCATTGTCGTATGCCGGACTGGATCCTGTAACGTAGAGGCAGATAACGCCGGACTCGACGTAGGCTTCTGTGGAATCTTATGTTTGCTAACGTAGCCAAACCACCAATCAAATTGGTTTTGCTGAAGAGTGATGTTAACTCGTTGAATTATTGTGTCACCCAACTTATGAAATAGAGTAAATTGCTGAAAACAAAATTTCTTATTGATTTAGCGAAGGACCTTGCAGCGATTTGAAGCACGTTGGAGCGCAAACAAGCTCAATATCACATAGAAATTTGCGATGGCTACATTGTATTGAATCTCCGTAGAATCAGACTGTTTTCGATTGGTTTCCTGTGCCTTATAACAAATAAACCGCTTTTCTCCATGAAGTTTAAAAAGTAGTTCTTTTGCGGAATAGAATACTGTGATTATGCATATAGCGATTTTGAGTGTATCAGGGACGTAGATCTTATCTATGGGTAATTATCAATCTGTAGACATTATAAATCGAGACAAAAACCTCGCAGGTGTCATACGAAGATGTTTAACCCCTTTACGTCATAAACTATGACACAAGTGTACGATGGACTTTTAAAAAAAACATTCATGGAAAAAGGAGCATTTGCTTAAAGCTAACGTTTCCGCCTTTTTTACACAGCGTTTTCAATATGAATCGTTAGATACTATAGATATTACACACTTTGCTAAAGCTAGTCTTATGGCATTCATTTTCCCATAGCAAACGCATTTTAAAACCATTTTAGCAAAATAAAAAAATGCGCATAGGGAGCAATAAATCTTTGTCACAACGCTTCCATCTTTAATCAATTATACCTTAAATTTGACAGAAAAGTTATCCATTCTACAAATAAGGAATGAGTAAATGTCGTACGGTTTCAGCATACATAAGAATTAAATTAACTTAACATATATGTATCAAATACGCCAAGTGTCAAAGGTCACACGTCCAACACCTTCCCACAAACAGACGTATGTTGACGCATCGGTAGTAGACTACTTTTTAACGAATTGTGTTTGTTTTATTGATGTTTAATTAACATTATTTCAGTTGAATCACGACCAAAGTTCACGTATTCAAGATTCCGTGGTGAACAAACCAGTACAATGCTAAGATATGTGACTTGCCAAAGGGCACTCCATCATGGTCGCAGCAACTAGGGATCGAAACTGAGATGACCGGTGCCAAATCTCTGACGCTATCCGATCGGCCACGGCAGACTTTCCCTTTGGAATAATTACAGCATGAGGAGAAAGTGCTATTTCTCTCATATCATTTAATAACTTTATAGAGTTTCATTTGCAACATTTTTGTCTTTTGTTGAAAGGGTTAAGTTCATATATTTTTTATTCAAACACGATGTCTCAAATCAGTAAGTATACCACTTCACGTGACTTGGGACGTTACGTAAAGTTGTTAAGCAATGGACCGCCTCAAGTGCGGAATCGATCCCCGGTCGGATCATACGAAATACGTTAACTTGACACTCAGGGTTGCTGGACTGACTGATGTCAGGATAAATGGACCAGTAATACCGGTAATTTACCCAGGAATCGCCCCGATATAACAGAAAACGTGTTGCAATTGAGCTTCTAACCTCTTTTGAATGGTCAAAACATGGAACAACTTTGATGGTTCACGTTCAGGTAAGCACTACAAGGTAACATGGCCCTCTTAATAAAATCAAGTTTGTCCCAATATAAGTATAATACAATTGTTTGAGGTTTTCAACATTATTTCTGTTATATCACGACGGCAGTTCACCTTTACAAGATCCCTAGATAAACAAACCAGTACAATGCTAGGAAATGGGCCTTGCCAGGACACCGCGCCTGGGGATCAAACATTATTTCAAATCCCCAAACCTAACCACGGCAGATTCCTACAGTAAAAATATGATAACATTTAATTAATCATTCAACATGGTTTTCTATATTCGTTAATTTTACTGGACCTTAAATTGCAATAACTTTTTTGTACTTGTTATTTTGGAGACAACTTTTATACCTCCCCACTTTTACTCCCCTGGACTAACAGGAACTTCTATTATATAGATATCTTTTCTGAATTCCTGTTATGAACAGACAGAACAAAGGCGATTTGTACTTTACCAAGCTCGAGGCCCTGGTTCACTCACCTCAGAATGTGATCGTTAAGACAAGATAGCTATTACAGGACATTCAATTGTTCTGATCGATGCAACTTTCCCATTTTATCTCCATTATATCGTACAGGTCGCTGTTCTCGACCCGTACATATTCTCGAACCTTTAGTTCAAGGACTGATTATATATTTCCAAAAACGCATTTTACGTTATAAATTTTATGTTAACAGGTGCTTTGTTTACTTACAAATAAATTGTTGAATTTATTCGTCAGTATTGTTGGTTTTTGACATGTATTTATAAGTATTCCCATGAGCCCTGATAAATGTTAAAGAGGTTCGAGAACCGGCGTTTCCATGCTAAGTGCAACGTGTCCTAATCAACAGGGGTCTCATTGGGAACATGTATGGCAATATCATCCAAATAGACAGGCGCTACGATATTTTTGTCTCATTACTCCTTTACTGATGCAGCCACTGCGATCTTTTTCAATAAATCCAAATAGTTTGAACATATTTTGTATAGTTATCTGCCATTTTTGCCAACACATGCTGGAATCAAACAAAAACTTTAAGAGGAAACGAATTTCACATGGCGTCTCAGGATTTGTTTAATTAAATCCCTGTTTCCTCTGAAAATCATCAAGGCATGTAGACTCTAGAAGCAAGATATAAGTATAACAAAAAACATCTTCTGATACATTTTCCATTTATTTTTCGTCTGACATGTTAATACTTTTTTACTACTTTCTCCCGCACAAGTAACTTTACAGTTAACGCAAAATGAAATGATTGCTAAATTTGGTTTTCCAAAATGCTTTCCTATTTTTACAATTCGAAGTTGTATTTACATTGAAATCATTTGCATAAAGTAGTTCCGAGTGTGAAAAAAGATATAAAGTAAACATAACATTTCAAAATAAACCTTATAAACAAATATTAACAAAAACATTCTGCGATTGAAGGTAAAATAAATTAACAAACAGAATTTTGTTCCATACAAGATAAACACCTCATTTAAAAAAACATGATAAACATTTTAAATCAATGTTTTCATGCAAATCAGTTATCACTATGTCTTTATAAAAACCCTTCCAACATACAGGCGCTCTCCAACGTTTTTTGGAAACATTGTGACAAAATGAGAAATTGCTCAAAACAAGCAATTTCCCTTTTGTCACTATGTATTCATTCATAACTTGATCATTTAACGAGATATTTTAACATTTTTTGCCTAGATATTTCCAAAGCCATCTGCTGCAGATGTGTTGTATGTGGGAAAGTTAAATTATTAAAAATCATGACCACAATACTGTTATTTAACCCTTTACATCATATAAACGCATTCCGACACCTCTGCGGCAGGCGACTTTTTGAAAACATTTTGCCACAATGTTTTTAAATCTAATCAATGATTTAACGTTGATTTATAGAGACTTTCCATAATTTTACTTAGATGTAATTCAAAGTCAACTGCTGTAGATTTATTGTATGTGGGAAAGGGTTCAGTCGGCTAGAATAGCAGAAGGATTTATTAGATAGTTCATTCATATTCAATATAGCTTTAAATTGTTTTCAATAGTTTTCCATGATCTTTGTTTATCTTACCAAGTTAGTAATTGAGATGCATATAAAAGATAAAAACAAATATACAAGAGTTGCATCATTTGAGATGCAATTTACAGCACTTAAACGCGATGAGATTATCATGCAAGTTTATCCATTTCCACCAATCTTATATCAAATATAGACGTTGCACAAGCAAACACATCACATGTCAAGTGCACCTTCCAAAAGGACAAAGTGAAAGTCGATTCTTGAAAATTCTGTTTTAAAAATAAACGTTTATTTAATCTCAATCCAGAAAAGGACTGTAGAAAGTAAGATGAAAAAAAAAGAGGATATTTTAAACTAGTTTTGTTGATTTGATAATTTAAATCACCTCCTACATGTACCGTCAAACAATATACAACAATCATATGATATTGGAGGCTTAGATTTTAAAGTAATTTGGCGTTACCTTTATATCCCGGATTAGTTTGCTCAGCTAATAAATATTATTCTATATTTGCTATTGCCTTATCAATATCATTAACGCACAGCAAAGATCGTCACAAAAAAGTGAAACTCAGATACATCTGTAGCAAAAGCTGCTGCCTCTAAAATGGCAAATGAGTATTTCCATTTAAAACAACCACATCTTACTATGATCCTATCAACAACCCTGATAACTGTGGCATTAAGTCAGGTTTTCGCAGTATAAAATATTCAAGCATCCATTTTTTCTAGTATTTTAAGCTCTCACTAATAGAACTGACCTTTTACAAGACTTGTGCTCTGTCCATATATCACTGTTTGAAACATATTTGGTAAAGGATCTTTTTTCCACAATATTAAACTCTATCCAAAAAAAAAAGAAACTTTCGTTCTTTCCCCCCACAAATATTTTCATAAATACTAATGTTAAAAGAACCTGTGAGGGAATGGGTTAACTTCAGCCATAATAAATACATTAATTCAGAAAGTTTATTTCACTTCCTTGATTCGAAGCTTTCACAAGTTTCTGAATCCTACATTGTACACCGAGTATCAATTTGGACACTATTATAACAGCATGGTGGCTGGTTCTTCCAAATACTTTTTAAACTGTGCCAACCACTGGGCTCCCACGGCTCCGTCTACTACTCTGTGATCACAGCTCAGTGTGACAGACATCACAGTAGCCTCTGAATACCTGGAATAAGAAACAAGAACATATATATACCTAGCACAGTACTTATGTTTGCATATTTTTCTATCTAGGATTTACACCGTTTTTCTACATTATTTCAGTTATATCTTGGGGACATTTCACTTATTCGTGATCCCTGGTTAAACAAACCTGTATCAGGCTAGAAAATGTGCCTTGCCAAAGGACCATCCATAATGACTGTTGTGCCGCGAGAATATGTTGAAACACAACTTTTTTTCAGATAGATTTTTGTCCTGATATCAGTTATATGTTTTTAATATTTTTCCTTTCTGCAGGTTACAACTTTTGAAATCTCTGGATGCTTGGTTGAGCAATTTTTGTTGCCTTTCCTACAAAGTATTCAAGTCTGTAAAAAATAAGTTTTCCATTATCCTTACATCAACATACGTCACTAAATTTATCAGGTGAATATTAGACCTTAGACAGGATGGTACATTTCATGAACTCGTAATATCACAAGAGGCCAAACAGTGCCATTATCGCTCCACCACAGCCATAAGGCATAAATAGTAAAACGGCTTAACCTCACGGTGGCCATGATTTTGACCATTGCTTGAAGGAATCTGGTAGAAGGTCAACCTAGAAATAGGGCTTAAATGTTCTTAAGAAAAGATTGTTAAAGGTTTCACTTTAGGCAGAAAGGGAAAATAAAGCTCCGACGCCTAGGGGCCCGTATACTTTTACCAAACAACATTGCTTTAGGAATCTGCTAGAGGGTTATAAAAGGAAGATTTAAATGTAATAATTTGATAAAGGAATTTCCGAGAGGACAATAAGAGGAGGCTACCCAGCGGTTATAGAAGAAGCTGTTTGGTGAGACAAAAAGATAACTAACAGATCACATATTGCCCAGCGGTTATAGGAGAATAAGTTGTTTGAGTGAGACAAAAAGTTAACTAATAGATCACATTTTGCCAAGCTGTTATAGGAGAATAAGTTGTTTGAGTGAGACAAAAAGTTAACTAATAGATCAAATTTTGCCCAGCTGTTATAGGAGAAAAAGTTAACTAATAGACACTCAACATCCAATGCGCCATATAATAACTAGAAATTGACTGGCTTTTCACAAGAGCTAACAAGAGCGCCAAATGTCACAAAATACGCCCGTCCTGTTTTTTTGAGACCAATTAAGTATAGTGATAATTGGTTGTACATCAGGCAAATTTAGAGAGCAGACACTGTTAGTACAGTTTTGACCATATCGAGGGACATAAGTGTGTAGTAACGTGGTAAGTTATCAAACTTGTCCAAGATATTATGCCAATACACATTCTGACCAAATTTGGTGATGATTGGACAAAGGCTTCTAAAGTTATTGAGCTGACAAGACCAATTTTAGGTAATTCTGTCATTAAAGGGCGATAAATCTCGATTGACTAAAGCAATATGGCTAGTTATGAAACTTGTCCGAGATATTATGCCAATACACATTCTGACAAAATTTTGTGAAGATTGGACAAAGGCTTCTTAAGTTATTGAGCTGACAATCCCAATTTTAGATAATTTATTTAATAAAAGGGCGATAACTCTTGATTGACTATTAAAAGCGATATGGCTAGTTATCGAACTTGTCCGAGATATTATGCCAATACATACTGACAACATACTGGACGCCGCCCGACAGCCGCAGGTAAAACTATAATACGATCCGTTTTTTCAAAACGGGCGTATAAAAATGCTAGCAGTGTATCATTCATTGGTTACATTTTTGCTGCTTATGTGAGCCATGCTCTGCATAAAAAACTTTTTATGTCCTAGATAAAGTTCTGCCTGCACAAATTCATGTTATGTGATACAAATGAAAAATGTAAGTCAGATGTTGATTGAAACTTTCTATAAATAGACCAACAGTGTCAATCCAGATAAAAGCTACATAGATGCGCAGGATCATTTGGATTTGTTTGCAAAATTCCGTAACTTGCTTCCTGGAGCACTGCACATTTGTGAAATGGCACAATGTTTTCAAAAGTCCTCTGCTGTTGAGGCGTCATGAAGTGCTTCTTGAATGTGGGAAAGTGTAAAAGATTTACTAGTAGTGTAATACCTACCCATTTTCTGAGTTTTCATCCACTACAAGTCGTTTCTCAGCTCCTCCCACTGCAAGAATGCAGGCCTGAGGGGGATTTATTACTGCTGAGAAAGATTTTATTCCAAACATGCCTAGATTTGATATGGTAAAACTGCCTCCCTGAAATATCAAGAAATTACATAATGGTCCAATATTGCATACCAGAATTTTAACCCTTTACCTTGCCTCCACAGCAGACAACTTGTGAAAAAACATTGTGATAAAGGGAGAAATTGCTCATAATGAATTTTCCTAATTAAAACATTCGGCCCGGAGGTCGAGCCATTTTTGAACTCCTGGGACATAATTTGAACAAAGGTGATATGAGTACCACTAGCTGATGCTACATACAAAACAAGAGCACCGCGTACTGCACAGACGCTCAACTGATAGAAAACAGAAACAAGAGGCCCTGGAATCGCTCACCTGAGAATGGGCTATTTAAGAGATAACTCTTTCAGCGCCAAAGGCAATATCATCAAGACAAACTTTCTGACAAAATTTCAAGCTGCGCAAGTCAAAAATGCGATCTCTATAGTGTTAACTAGATTGTTCTACAATTTGGCCTAGTGACTTAGTTGTTGACCTGACCTGACCCATATTCAAACTTACCCTAGATATCATCAAGACAAATATTCTGGCAAAGTTTCAACATGCTCAAGCCAAACATGTGGCTTCCAGAGTGTTAACAAGATTTCCCTTAAATTTGGCCTAGTGACCTAGTTTTTGACATGACTTTCTGATAAAGTTTCAACATGCTCAAGTTTAAAATGCGGCTTCAAGAGTGTTAACAAGATTTTCCTTAAATTTGGCCTAGTGACCTAGTTTTTGACCTGACATGACTCATACTTGGCCTAGATATCACTTAGACAAATATTCTGACAAATTTTAAACATGCTCAAGCAAAAAATGTGGCTTCCAGAGTGTTAACAAGATTTTCCTTAAATTTGGCCTAGTGACCTAGTTTTTGACCCAACATGACCTATATTCGAACTTGGCTTAGATATCACTAAGACAAACATTCTGACAAAGTTTCAACATGCCCAAGTTTAAAATGTGGCTTCCAGAGTGTTAACAATATTTTTCTTAAATTTGGCCTAGTGACCTAATTGTTTACCGGACATGACCCGTATTCGAACTTGGCCTAGATATCATCAAGACAAACTTTCTGACAAAGTTTCAACATGCTCAAGTTTAAAATGTGGCTTCCAGAGTGTTAACAAGATTTTCCTTCAATTTGGCCTAGTGACCTAGTTTTTGACCTGACATGACCTATATCCTAACTTGGCCTAGATATCACTAAGACAAACATTTTGACAAAGTTTCAACATGCTCACGCCAAAAATGCGGCTTCAAGAGTATTAACAAGATTTTCCTTAAATTTGGCCTAGTGACCTAATTTTTGACCCAACATGACCCAGTTTCGAACTTGGACTAGATTTGATGGAGATATATGTTCTGATAAACTTTCATGAAGATTGGATGCAAAATGTTGCCACTAGAGTGTTAACAAGCAAATGTTGACGACAGACGACGGACAAAAGGCGATCACAAAAACTCACCTTGAGCACTTTGTGCTCTGGTGAGCTAAAAAAGCCGAGCTGAACAAAAAACCTTAACCGGACGACCACGCTGCCACCGCTGGGTTACAATATGAAAATTTATGCCAAACTAATTTCAAATCAGGCCAGTACTTTTGACCGAGAAGATTTTTTTAAAAATGATATATACACAATTTAAGCTAAACCTTTCCCTCATACATTATCATATTGATGCCTTGGTAGCAGTCGACTTTTGAAAACATTGAATCAAAAGGGAAAATTGGACATAATGAGCTATTTCCCGTTTTCCCACAATGTTTTCAAATCTATTTAATAATCCGACTACAATTTGAAGCCAATTTCTATATTTCTGTCGGTATGTTTTCCTAGTCATCTTCAGCAGATTTATTGTATGTGGGAAAAGGTTAACAAAGGTCAAACCTGAAATTCATGTGGTTGTAATCTACCCTCTCGAGCCTTGGTTGCCAAGAGATTCACATCTTCAGAAATTTGTGATAAACCCTGCAAGAAACAAAAATATCAGAGCTTTAAATAATTGCATTCACAGAGTAAACAAGAGGGCCAAGATGACCCTAAATCGATCACCTGATTGATAGTAAATTAGTAGAAATATCTGGGAAAAAGATCAAGGAGTGCAATTAGAACTTCAAGGAGTGAACACTTCTCAAGAAACAGCTTATAAGTAAAGGTCATTTATATCTTGAAATCTAACAAGAACTTCAATTAGAATTGAATTATAAAGTTTTTGTCATTTTGCACCTTTCTTGATCTGTTTTTAATATAAATCAATATGGCTTTAACAGTTTTTTTTAGAGGGTCACTTAAGGATTCTTTCTACTGAATTATCTTTGAGTCTGACAAGCAGATTATGGAGGAAAAGGATTTTAAAGTTTGGTCGTTTTACTCATGTTCTGATGCTGCAGCAACCAAAGTTTTACATAGAATGCAAGTCTTTGCACAATTTTGATACCTCCCAATACATTAACTGTAGTATTTGAGTTCATATTTACCTCTTCACCAATTATGATATCTTTAGGGCTATTCCAGTAAAACATATGTCCCACCCCAGGAAGGCACTTTCAAAATTGACCAACCCCCTTCAGAAGTTTATTTGACTAGAAAAGAACCCCCTTTAGAATATTTTCTGAGCAAATTCGGACCCCCTTCAGAAGTTTATATTTTTTGTTGCAAATTTCAACCCTCAATAGCAGTTTTGTCGGACTTCTGATTAGGACTTACTATAAGTGTATTCATGGTCCAACAGTAAGTTTCTGCTCTTGCATCGTAAGTAAAGATGTTGATTCTGACAGGAATTAAAATACACATGAATTTGTATTGAGGTTTAAGACTGATTTTCAACATCTTTGGTCATTTAAAGGCGGTCAGTTATCCATACCCTCTGTTCCTGGAAGACCCAGTACTAAGCCAAACCCAAACAACTGACAGTTTCCTCATATAAATCAGAGGCGGAGGCCTCGAACTCGGAACCTTCAGGTTACTAACCTAGCATATTACCAACCACGCCACAAAGGCCTTCATTAAGATGTTTCAAATTAAATTTGAACAAGAAAATGTGTCCATGGAACACAGATGCCCCAGTCGACAGTCAGATGAACAAATGTAGGGTCACAAATAGCTTTATTCAACAATTAAACAAAATAACTTTTTTCCGATTTTCAGTACCATACTGTTTTGATCGTATCTCGAAAATTTGTCTTCAAACGAATTCTGTACACTACGTTTGAGAAATATATTATGTGGTTAAAACAAAACGGTTTTTCTTCATCGGACAGTCTGTCTGTCACAGTGATTCAGATTGCAACTCAGTCTTTTAAGACAGCTGTCCTAAATGTAAAAAAAAAACCAGGCCATTTTGTCCTAAACTTAAACAAGAGGGTCATGATGGCCCTGGATCGCTCACCAGATTTTTCTTTTCACTATAGCAATATAAGCCCTGCCCCCTGGTAGTTTCCTACCTTGGCTTGGCTTGAAAAAATCTAAGAGGGTCACCCTAGGAACATTTCTAGTAAATCTTTTGAAAATAGATCAGACACTTTCGGAGGAGAAGATTTTTTAAGGTCCACTATATCCATATAAGGCAAAATAGCTCCGCTCCCTGGAGGCCATTTTTTTATGACCAATCAAAATGGCTTCAAGATATCTGATGGAGGGTCACCCAAGGAACATTTCTACACAATTATTAAACAAGAGTACCGCGGTACATAATACGCCCGTCAGGAACTTCTTTACAAATATTCTAAGTCCAAAAAGGGGCATAACTCATTCAAAAATTGACGAAATCCCAGGAAATATGAACTTGATCTGTGACACATCACTACAAAGCCTTATACAAAATTTCAGCTCAATAGCTCAAAGTATGTAGGAAAAAAGTGTGGTAAACCTGAACGGACTGAGGGACGGACATATATGACCATACCATAATACGTACCGTTTTTAAGAAACGGTCGTATAAAAATCGGCCGGACACCTTTGGAGGAGAAGATTTTTAAAGTTTTCACTATAGCCATATAAGTCAAATTAGAGTTAAATGATAGAGGGTCACCCAAGGAACATTTCTACAAAATTATTTGAAAATCGGCCAGACATTTTTGGAGAAGAAGATTTTTTAAGTTTTCACTTTAGTCATATAAGTCAAAATAGCCCCGCCCCCCTGGCGGCCATGTTTTTTGACCAATCAACACAGCTTCAAGGAATCTGATAGAGGGTCACCCAAGGAACATTTCTAAAAAATGATTTGAAAATCTGTCAACCAGTTTGGCAGAAGAAGAATTTTGAAGTTTTTTTCATTTCGTTGCCATGGAAACCAGAATTCTGCATGGATCTCAAAAATTTGAAGGAATTCTGGTGAGGCCATTGGGAGGATGCTTTCTGTGAAGTTTCAGCCCAATTGACCCACTGGTTACTGAGGAGAAAAAGTTGCCGGACAAAAGGCGATCACAATAACTCGCCTTGAGCAAAGCTCAGGTGAGCTAAAAATTCGAACCCAGAAAGGCCACTTTTAGATGCGCTTTCCAAACTTACACTTACTGATGAACACCTATTAAAAATCTGCAGCAATATTGAAAACCTTTTAGAATTACAGTTAATATACTAACAGGTTAAGAAAACATTGTGGCAAAAGGAGAAATGAGCAATTTATTCTTTTCCACAATGTTTTCAAAAGTCTTCTTCAGGTGACTGTCTAGCTTGTATTTTAAACTTATTTAGTGTTAAGCTGGAGTGAATTATTGTAATTTTCACTTTAAACTAAATTTAAACATAAGTAAAGAGGGAAGAGAAAAAGTCATCTAATTGACTGTGGTTTCAGAGGAAAATGAAGCATTTCCACTATGTGACAGGGGATATACCTGGACAATCTAAAATGTTTAAAAATTCAAGTAGGCTTGTATATTTATGATGTGGGGGATTCTCTTCTTTTTTTTAGACCAAAAAACGTTTTGAGTGTCTTGTAAATTATGGCCTTTTCATTTTCGCTGCTGGCCTTTATCACCACTTGTTCAAAGTTTGGCAGCAGATTTGCACAAATCACAGAGGCCTTATGGTTTTTGCTGTCTGCGTGCCTCTTTAATGTACTGGTCCGAAAATAGGAAGTCCCGTCTGTCAATGCATTTTTTATATGTTGTGTGCACAAATTGTAGCCGTTTTTCTGCATTGAAATATGCTCAGCCAGAAATTTTGAAACGCTCTAGACGATTTGACAGGCAAATCAGGTACAGTACTTATTGAGGAGTTGGGCATTTGTTCTTAATCGGCTGAATTTTGATTATTTTTTCCGTTTTAATGCTTGTCGACGCGTTATCTTTCCGAAAAAAAAAGCGATTGTCGAAAATGTTTTCGTTCCGACATTTTGAAAGGGTTTAATCCGGGTTCTTAAAAGAGGCCCTACGATTGGCTGATATTTAATGAGCCAGCCAATGAAATCAAGTTTTACATCAATGATCATTAGACGCTTTACATGTAGTATACTTTAATGCATTGTAACTGCTATGAAGCGCGTACGTAACTCGACAAAACGCTTTTTGTTTATTATGAATCAAAATGCGTCTACTGCACATGATATTTTTCAGTTGGCTTCGCGGAGATTAACTCTAGCGATGTCATATTTCTGATGCCCGACGCCAATCTGATTCTGAATCTCTGCAGTCAATATAAATGAGCAGATACGGACAGAGGCAAAAAAGAAAATGATGCCCCTCTTTAGAAGCGAAATTGGACTTTTCACCACCCCCTACAGTAGCAAATTAAGAAAAAGACCTTCCCCCTACAGAATTTTTTTATTTTGCCGTCCTGGGGTGGGACATATGTTCAACTGGAATAGCCCTTAACAATAGTTACAAGGACAAATGATGTCATAATTGCTTGTTCACTTTCAATAACAATTTTTTATTTCCAACTTTTGAGACCAGAAAAGCTGCGATTTTAACTTTCCACTTCATGTTGAAGACAACCCTTGCATAATACTCTGCCAAGTGTTACCTCCCTTAGACCATCAATCGAATAACCATGTGTCATTTGAAGCAATAAGTTAATTTTACTCCTTTTCTGATGCTGCTTGGTTGCTATGCCTTTCAACAAATCAATATGGCTTGACAAAGTATGTAGATGATCAATGAAAGAACATTTCTACAAAACTATCTTTAAATCAGACAAGCACTTTTATAAGGATGCTTTATTAAAGTATTGTCATTTTGCCCCTTTTTTGATGCCGCCTGACTGCCATGTTTTTCGACCAATCAGTATGGCTTGAACAATTTTTATAGAGGGTCACCCAAGAAACATTTCTACCAAATTATATTTGAATCTGACAGGCAGATTCGGAGGAGAAGATTTTTAAAGTTTGGACATTTTGTCCCCTTTCTGATGCCGCAGCAACCAAAGTTCTCAATGGAATTTAAATCTTTGAACAATTTTGAAAGAGGACCACCAAAGGAACATTCCTGTGATGTTTGGTGGAAATTGTTCTTGTGGTTCAGGAGGAGATGATGTTTAAAGCTAAAAGTTAACGACGGACGACGGACACAGAGTGATCAGAATAGCTCACCTTGAGCCTTTGGCTCTAGGTGATCTAAAAAAGGACATGCATTTTCAATAAAATGCTTTAACTCGCCACCAAATCCTCTGTCAGGAATTCTCAAAATCCTTCCTAAATGATAATTCACTTTCACAATATATATTTCTTTAAATATGAAAACAATAAAGATTGTTTAGACCATTGAAATGTACCATTAAATTTTCATTTTAATCAATGCAACCATTGAATTATTAATAGTTCCTGACTTTCTTTTAAATAAAGAAGCAATATGTTTATTATTTGTGGAGAAACATTTACGAAACAAAATAGCAAAATAATAAAGAAGGAACAAAGATAGTACACACAAGCGGTCGATATCATTCATCTGATTTATGAATTAAACTGCAACAATTCATCCATTAAGTGTGGTAAAAGTTGTGGCCCTTGGCAAAACGGTTTGGGAGAAGAAAATTTGTAAATGTTTTTTCCTTTCGGTTGCCATGTAAACCAAAATTCTGCATTGATAAAAAATAAGTGAAGGAATTTTGTTGAGGACATTAAGAGGATGCTTTCTGTGAATTTCCATCCTAATTGACCCGCCGGTTACAGAGGAAAAGATGTTGACAGATGCTACAGAACGGACAAAAGGCGATCACAATAACTCACCTTGAGCACAGGTGAGCTAAAAAGAGGGCCATGAACTGCTTCCATGAGTATTGACCAAGTAGGTGTAAAATGTGTGAAAAGGTTTGTTGACATGGTTGTCTAAATATTTAATCTTGTGACCTAGTTTTGATCTAATGTAACCAATTTGACCTAGATTTGATGGCATTATATGATCTGATGAATTTCTATAAAGATTGAATGAAAAAAGTGGCTTCTAAAGTGACGATGTTTTATTTAAATTCACAAAGTGACCTATGTTTTGACTATAATATTGTAAACCGGTTTCTAACTTGAACGAGACTTGATGCAGACAAATGTCCTGATGAACTTTCATGAAGATTAAATGATAAATGTGGCCTCTAGCATGTCACCAGGTTTTGAACTAATGACCAAATTGATAAAAAATTCTCCATTTGTCACAATGTTTTTCGACTTTATGCTAAAATTGTACTTTAATTAAAAGAGATTTTCTCTATTTCCACCTTTATGTTTTTAAAGTTGTCTGCTGCAAATTTGTTGTATGTTGGAAAGGGTTAAATGCTACAGTAATAATAGATGAATTTCTTGTCCTAGTTTTCACACTAGATAATAATTACAGTCTTGTTATAACAATGTTTGCAACTCTATGCAATAATTATCCTTTCATTTATAGAGATTTTCTATATTTCCGCCTTAATGTTTTTAAAATTGTCTGCTGCAAATTTATTTCTTGCATGTGGGAAAGGGTTATGACATGTAAAAGTTGGATACCTTTAGGTCAGCTTTAAACACAATGGGCGTTATCAACCCATTCTCTGTGGACACAGCTACATTTACATCTACTGAATTAAACCTGGAAGATAGAACAGAATATAGTATAATACAATAGAATAATTTTATTAAGCCAATATGGGTCGAGCCCTCTTCAGCGCATGTTACAATATCAACATACATAAATAAATAAATACACAGTTTCAAACAATTTGAGAAAACAAATTACAAAAGACTTGTTTAAGTGAATCGTACGCCCATAATAAGAATACAAATACAGATATATATCCATATACAGTCAAACTGTCACCTCTGTTAAGCAGCTTAAAATCTACCAAAATAATATTGTCTTCTTTATTTTATCTGTATTAATCAGCCACCTATTTAGCAGCCAATTTGTGATGCAACCCTCGGTTGCTGCTTAAGTCAAGTTTGACTGTATGTACATATGTGCCCACATGTAGAAGCAGTCACTATATATATATACAAGTTTAAAATCATTAACCTGATAAATATTTTTTTTAATTCTTATTATTTGTTTGAGAGAATATTTGAGTAAGAACATGCAAAAAACCCAATTAATTTAGGAAATATGATTATAATACGGACACTTCTTCGTAGGGGTGCATAAACAATGAATAGAGGGGAAAACATTATTACAAAAGGAGTAATTGCTCATCATTAACAATTTCTCCTTTTGCCGTGATGTTTTAAAAAAAAAGTCTAATGCAGAAGCATCATAATGAGTCTACAAATGGAAAAGGATTAAATGATGTAACAACTATTTTCGTATGTGTAAAAGTTGTAAAACTTACTGTCTTATAAAACTGTCCTGCCACGAGGAGTTGGCCTCGGGGACTTGTTTACATGCTAAAGCACTGGCTTTGATCACAAAATCATTCACTGAGATTTTCTTCCCATCTTTGGATAGCACTTCATTTAGCTGCTTTCTCAAGCTGTAAATAATAGTAATAAAAACAAGAGGACAATGAGATCTAGTGTTGTATGTGAGTAAGTTGGAAAATATTTTCTATTTTCAGCTCTACCAGTATTCTTGTGTAGCAGAATTGATTGCATGCTACAGGGCCACTTAAGGATCAATGGGGTGAAATTGTTTTGTTAATTGGCCAGTTGTTTAGGAGATGTCACAGAATTTTCTTTGTTTAGGTCTGGCAGCCATCTTGTGCCATCTTGTGTTAAATAGCTAACAGTTTGAGATTTTTGGGTAGATTTTTGTTTGTTTGTTTGTTTGTTTGGAGTTTAACGCCGCTTTCAACAGTTTTGGTCATATCACGGCGGTCAGTGCACCTACCCATGTTTTCCTGGCTTTCCCACACCAGTACTTACACAACATTCTTTCGAAGCCACTGACTACTTTCTCACATAGATCAGAGGTGAGAGGCAATGGAAAACATCGCCCGAAAGAACGCGCCGCAACCAGGTATCGAACCCGTGACCTCCAGATCACGAGTCAGATACGCTACTAATTGAGCTACCCGGCCGGGCTTTTTGGGTAGATAGTCACAAAGAGATAATCTGGTGCATTAATTTTTAAAAAATTGGGCCAATTGTTTAGGAGATTTTGTTTGAAGATTTATTTCTACTTTAAACTCTGATGGCCCTTTTGTGCAGCAAAGCTGAACGGTTTAAATAAACCTTGGTTGAGTTTCACTAAAGGAACATTAGTGCAAATATATTTTGAAATTGGGTCAGTTGTTTAGGAGGAAAATGTCTTTTAAAGGTTGTTCTATTTTTAGCTATTGCCGCCATATTCAGAAAGAGAGTGGAATGGTTTTAACAATTTTGAGAGCAACTAAAGCCTTAAGGAACATGTACAAGATTTTATTATGAAACTAGACCAGTGGTTTAGGAGATGTTATTTTAAGATTTTTTCTTTTTTGAGCTTGGGCAGCCATCTTGAGCAGCAGTGCATAACACTCAGAACAATTTTGGAAAAGACTTAGCTAAGGAACATTCATGTAATAATATTTCTAATTTGATTCAGTTATTTGGTTTGAAGTCTTTTAAAGAGTTTTCTAATTTTAAGTCTAGTGGCCTTCCTATTCAGCAGAGCAGAAAGGTTTCAACCATTTTGGTAGAGGGCCACCAAAGTAACATTCCTGTGAAACTATTTTAAATTTGGGTTACCGTATATCCGCGGCCATAAGTCGAATTTTTGAGACTCAAATTTTGGTGTTGAAGCGGGGACTCGACTTATGACTGAATGACAATCTCTCCTAAGGCTATATTTTACACGCGACAAACTGTTTTAGGGCTAATGCAAGTCGGGTGTAACTACAGCCTATTCCTGTAGAAATTACAACCGTTTTGCATATAACCATCGAGTTGTCCAGAGGTACCTCATTGTAAATTGTGTGTACAGTAGTTACTACCACGTATTTGTAACTTTAAATGCAGATGTAGCAGACAGTGTTGGAAAACGTTGTGAGAAATAGAGATACTGCTTTTTATCATCGATGCATCCTTTCCTTACATTTTTTTTATCTAGTTTTAAAGCCGTAAACAAAGGAAAAATAAATATCATACCCTTTAAAATCCTTTTTAATTCAAAGTTAATTTGTCCAATTTAAAGAAAATCAAGAGAAGTCTGCTGCAGATGCGTATAAATGCATGTGAAAATGGGTAAGAGTGAAATCTATATAGACCTTTATTTCCGCAAACCATTTTCCCCAACAAATGAGCTACGTCATAAAAAAAGAGTACGTGCAGTTTAATCACACACAAGTATTACTAAGCTAATAGGATCGTAGATTTAACATTAATTTATATGGGTGTTTTTCATTTGTCGCGTCTCAATCCCAGCTGGTAAATTAGTGACGTCATTTATTTGAGCCCTGTGTTTTTCACGCGACAAACAGTTTAGTTATAGGGCTAATGCAAGTCGGTTGTAACTACAGCCTGTTCCAGGGGAAATTACAACCGTTTGCATATAACTATAGAGTCCAAACTTCTTTCCATAGACCTTTACAACCCTTGTCTTCACCTCTCTGTGAATTACACACACTTTTAATAAACTTCGTCAATGCAATTACTCATTCCTGTGTTTGTTTTACTTTTAACTAATCATTTTTTGAAAACATTGAAAGGATTAATTTTCATGTGTGAAATCGGACAAATGTGTCTTAAGGGTTGACATCGACAAAACCCTTTGTTCAAGTTTCGCGCTTTTATTTTTATAGATTAAAACATATATTAAGAAATTTGGACTAGTTAGTTGGTTTGGCTTATTTGGATTTATAAAATCAGGTTTGTGCATTATTATCATAATGTATCATGATCCAGTTTGACATCGAGAACCATGTTTTTTTGAATTTTTTGCCGAAATTTTTAAAAAGTCGACCCCCGACTTATGGCTGGGAGTAACCTCAAAACCGCCGAAATTGGGGTCAAACTGGACCCTCGACTAATGGCCGAAGTCGACTTATGGCCGCGGATATACGGTATTGGTTTAGGAGGTGTTATTTTGAACGGATCGATATTCAGACAGACAGATGCCGGACGCTGAGTGAACACAATTGTTCACCTTCAGTTGAGCTAAAATCTATTTGAAAGTCTAAAATGGCATATCAGGTATTAATTAAAGCATTACCGGTATCCTATTTTGTATGTGCTGGAAAACTGCTCATTTGCCTTAGATGTATCAAACTATGGTTGTATTTAAATGCTAACCTCATAAATACATTAATATTGCATGTTTTGTTAATCCTTTCTTACGTATAACAAATCTACAGCAGGTGACTTTCAAAATGTGGAAAATGTTCATTTAATCAGAGTATAATTATTGAATAAATTTGAAAATATTGTGGCAAAAGATTTCAGTAGTTGATTGCAGATGCATCAAAATAAGTCTGCAAGTGGGAAAGGGTTAATAGATATTCAAGCTGTAGGGATAAACAAGAAAGAGAGTTGGAATACCAATGTCCTTATATGGGTTAGGAGTCTAATCAAAGGTCGATGTTACTAATAAAATACTTACCCTAAAGTTTTGTCTATGTTTATATCTATTGTTAAATAATAATGAGGAATTGTTTGTTTGGATTCTGTCAACCGTTTTGCTATAGTCTGAAATAGAAAAACACAAAGGTTTTTATGTCGTATTTGACTTGACCTTGTACCTTCTGGTTGACAGGCCTGGTCTTTATTCTTCTGTAGTTTTGTTTGTTTGTAAAGTGTTTTCTGCCGCTCTCAAAAATGTTTCAGTTATATCAGCCTGTGCCTTTAATCATTCTCATGACAAGCACTGTTATAACAACAAATAAATTCCAAGACCTTCACCCTTTCCCACACACAACAAATTTGCAGCAGACGACTTGGAAAATATCTTGACAAAAATAGGGAAAATCTCTATGAATAAAAGGATAACTTTAACAGATTTGAAAACATTGTGGCAAAAGAAGAAATCATAAATGTTTTCAAAAGTTATCTGCTTCAAAGGCAATTTCATGTGGTTCAAAAGGTCATATTTACTATGCCCAAGCTAAATTATAAGACTTTTGCTCAGCCATACCTTGCTACCCGATACAAATCGATGAAGGACCAAATCTGAGTTCTTGTTTTCATATATATATCCTTTCATATATATCCTGATCTACAAATTTTATCTAACACTACCAACAAATTCATATTTTTCTGTTAAAGTTTTCAAACTATGCGGGGAAATAAACATACAAGAGACCCTGAGACCTATCGTTGTATTTGCTTTTTTGTTTATTTTTAGTCCTGTGCAGCAGAGTGGAACGACGACACCGCCAAGCGTATTATAATAGCATTACTATTTTTCTTCGAAAAACAGACAAGCTAATTTAAATTAAACTAGAATGGAGTGCTCCGCGGAGCACATGTGTCACCTGCACCTGCTCATTGAAAGTGTGACGGACAGACAGACAGACGCCGGACAAAAAAGTAATCCCTAAGTGCCTACCATGCTATGCAGGGTGACACAAAAATGTTTATATTGAATTAATTACCTTTCTCATTCCACTCAAAGGTATATCTACAAAAGCACCTGGAGCTGCTGTAGGTGTTACACCTGGGGCTGAGGGGGCAGCCATAGCTGGTGTGAAGTTTGATACATCATCAGCTCGAATCTGACCACCAGGGCCGGTACCTGTCACTTGCTGCAATCATCACAAACAAGAGGATCATGATGGTTCTATAGATCAAATTGCACTAAAAACATCTGTGGCCATGCTGATCTACAGCCAAGAAGACTAAGTTTATAGCTTCCCCAGAATGCATTGATTATGTGACATTAAGTTTAAATTTGTCCAAAAAGAAGGTTATCATTTCCGTGGGTTGAATTCTTTGTTGCATAATACATGACATCGCATTTTCTTTGGATTATTTTAAAGCTTAGAGGTAGCTCTTGTAAATGATATAGGTTGTTCTAACCTGAAAAAACGCTTAGAAAGTGTGACAATTGAGGGTTGAAACTGGTTGATTTACATGGAAACAAAGTAGGAATTTATTTATTTTGTGCATTGTGATCTATATGGCTCTTTAATAAAACTCCAAAAGTTTTATAATGTTTTATGCAATACATTATAAGGAAAACAAGCCCCAACCCTTGGTGAAACAAATATATTTCAAATAGGACCAGTGCTCCTGAACAAAAAGATTTTTAAAGGTTTTACAATTTGTATGTAACTGTTAAGAAACAAGTAACCCCATCTGGTGGCCATGTTTTTCAACATCGAACATAACCCATTACTTCACATGAATTTTTTCTGCTTTACAATCATCACAAAAACAACTTCAACAATTTAGAAAACTGAATGATTTATATTGATAAAGAGATAAAAAAAAAATGCAATTATAAGTGAAATTGCTCTTTTTCAAAAGACATGCTCAATGGCAGGTGTCAAATGTCGTCTGTGTGAAGTAATGGGATAAACCTCCTGATATAAATCACATTTCCATAAGATTTCAAACTTGTTGCATTACATCCATAATTATTTTGGTAGCTTTTTATGTCACTCTCAATTATATATTAACCCTTTCCCACATACGGATGCTTTCTAATTTATCAAAATCAGTAATTGCACATTTTTCTCATGTTTTCAAACTTATTTCCCCCCCCCCCCCCCCCCCCCCCCCCCAGACAATTTTAAATGAGGATACCTCTTAAAACTTACACTAAGATCTACTCCTTTTTCAGCAGCCAGTGTTCTTGCATAAGGTGTGGCAAAGACCCTCCTGTCACTACTAGCTGTTGGTGCAGCCTGTGCAGGGGGCTGTGTTACTGGCCTAGGAGGGGGTGTGGCCACTGGAGTCTGAAAAACAGGTGCTGCTTGTGGTGTAGGCGCTGCTGTCTTTGGTGGTTCTTGTTTAGCGGGTCCCGTGTCTGGTAACTCGTCATCAGCAGCTGTGGGAACAAAATCTTTAAAGGCTTCAATGTCCTCCTTTGTCTCTACTATTATACAGAGCAACTGAAATGTAAAATATTCTTTAGTTACAATTCATATTTGATACTGTAGAGGACTTGATAAGGAGTAGTAAACAGGTCTTTCTTCTGTTAGCAGTAAACACTCATAAGAACCTTTGTTGAGGGTACTCAAAAGAATCATCTGAATGAGATGATCCTTTTGAGTACCCACACCATAGGTTTTGGAGGTAAAATAAGGATTCTAGAGCATGAAAAACACTCCATATCTAGAGCTCTGGTGATAGGTTACTGCATACTGCAAGTATAAATCATATGAATGTAACAAACTCGAAGAAAGATCATTAGCCAATTGTATGTACCGGTACAATTTTCACATGTATCATTATATTTCTAGCAGATTTGAAGACAATACAATTACTTATAAATCTCTTTTTTTCGCCATTTAACCTTTTCCTAAATACAGCAAATCTGCAATAGATGACTTTGAATGACTATAAAAAATATGGAAAATCTCAATAACTGTAGGTATATTACTGAAAAAAGTTAAAAACATTGTGGCAAAAGGAGAAATTGCTCGTTTTGAGCAATTTCTCCTTTTGTCACGATATTTTCAAAAGTCGTCGGCTGCATATGCTTTAAAACGGTCTATAGGTGGCAAAGGGTTATCAAGTACAAAAGACCTGTATGATCAATATAAATTTGGTTGAAATAAGAAGAATGAACGATTTTCCTGAGAAATGTGAAAAGTTTGAAGCTTATTTGTTTTACATCGATTGTGAAACAAGCTTAAGCTTATATTATTCATCCTCAATGTCTGCTTCCTGGAGACATAACTAATACTCGCACAGTTCTTGTGGAAAATACCCAAAGGCAGCAGAACTCGCTCATCATGGGATTCAAATCTGGGAACTTGGGTACTAAAGCTCTACCCCTGCACCACTGTCAGTCTTCCAAAATAGCCAGTGATAAAAGTAGATACCCTGTAACTTTAGTACTTTGATTGGCCAATTACAAAATCTAGTGGAAATAAGCAAGATTGTAAATAAGGCGAAAATATTTTGAAATTTGGCCTTGGTTTGGGAAAATTTGTCTTTTTAAGTTTCCCATCCAGTGCAGTGAAGGGGAACAGATTAACAATTTTTGGTAGAGGGCTAGTCAAGGAAAATTTGTAAGAGGGACTTGAAATTGGGCCAATGGTTTAGGATATGTCTTGCAAAATGTTTTTTATTCTAAAATGTTTGGCTCTGCGTCTGGTAGCCATCTTGTGCATTAAAGCAGAACCATTTGAACAATTTCGGTACATGACTACTCTGAGTACTCAAGAAACCTTTTAAAAGGGTCAACATAGGGTATTTTCTGATTTTCTTTTGTCAAAACCCTGTGTGAAATGGAAGCCCTGAATTATATGTAATTATTTTTGAAATTTATCATGATAAAGTAACTATTCACCAGGTTTTCCTGCACCACCACTCTACACAACCTCATTAATCCTTTCCCACATATAGACACTTTCTGACGCCTCCACAGCACACTACTTTTGAAAACATGGTGGCAACCCATTACATGATTTATACTTGCCTTTAAAGAATGTTTCCATATTTTTGCAGATATGTTTTCAAAGTTGCCTGCTTCAGATTTGATGTATGTGGGAAAGGGTTCAAAGGCAACTGGCTATCTTCCCAGACTATTTTAGAAGATAAATGAAGCTTGCCACAACTGCAGTACTTCGTCAATGCACAGAATCAATGGCAGAGCCGAGTTTCAACTCACAACCCCATGATTGAACTTTCCGTATCCATGTGGGAACCTTAACCCTTTTCCACTTGGGTAGACGCTTTCTGATGCCTCTGCAGCAGACGACTTTTGAAAACAATGTGGCAAATGGAGAAATTGCTCATTACGAGCAATTTCTCCATTTTCCACAATGTTTTCAACTCTATTCAATAACTAAATCATCGTTTGTAGAGATTTTCCATACTTTTGCATAGCTGTTTTCATAGTCGTCTGCTGAAGATTTCCTGTACGTTGGAAAGGGTTTTAAAATATAAATCTTCGACACACAAACTCACCTTCCCGATTGGGATATCTTTACTTCCAGCTGAAATTAAAACTTTAGCAAGAAATCCCTCCTCGGACGACTCAAAGCCCATGGTGGCCTTGTCTGTCTCAATTTCTGCAAGTAGATCTCCTTCTTTCACTGAATCTCCCTCCTCTTTTTGCCAGTTTATTATTGTTCCAAATTCCATGGTAGGGGAAAGTGCTGGGAGCGATACTTTGTAATGATTGGGTAAATCTATAATGTATAAAAAAAAAAGAAGATTGCTTGTTGGAGACATTGGTGCAGAGGTAGTCAATGGCCTCTATTAACAACGGTCCCGGGTTGGAGTCCCATGATGAGCGGGTTCTGACGTTTGGATTTTTTCCACACAAAAGTAGCGAGTTCTGGTTAAGTATCCAGGAAGCAGACATCAAGCGTGATTAATATAAGCTGAAAGTTTGTTTCGCAATCGATGTAGAATAAATAAGTATTAACTAAGAAGATTACCATTTGTAATGATTTGAATGTATAAAAACATGGTTATCCAATGATTGTGTAGATCTAAAATGTATAACAAGAGGTATCATGGTGACCCTGTAATGCCTCCTGAGACCAGAGTTCCCTGGCTCTGTATGATAAGGTGTTAACCCTTTCCCTCATACGACAATTCTGCAGCAGATGACTTTGAACGTATTTTGTCAAAACATAGAAAATCTCAATAATTGAATGGATAACCTATGACAAAAAGTGGAAAACAAAACGTGCAATTTCTCCTTTTGCCACTATGTTTTCAAAAAGGCGTCTACTGCAGAGGCGTCAGAAAGCGTCTATATGAGGGAAAGGGTTAAATAAATAAAGAAATAATTTGATAAACAAGAGTGTCCAGAAAAAATTACACTCAACTCCTAACTTATAGTGAGTGACATTGTTTTATTTTGACAGAGAAGAACTCATTATCAAATATTTTTTTTAAAAGGAATGAAAAATTAGATATTACAACAATTCCAAAGGATATGGTTCTCGGGCCTTTTTCTTGGCATTTTGGGAACAAACATTCTGACCTTTTTTGGGGGAAATTAATTGCTATTACCGTATATACTCGGTTATAAGACGCATTTTTTTACCTTCAAAATCGAAAGTAAAGTTGGGGGAGTGACTTATAAGCGGGTCAAGCAAAATTTCAGAAAAAAAAAAATACCCACCGAGCTACCTATCTTCAAAAGCTGTCATTTATATAAAGAGGCGATTTAACAGAATAATTCAAGTTTGATTGAAATAATAATAACATATTGAATTGATTTGTTTAGAAACCGAACAGAAGAAAAAATATAATTATGAATTTACACTCTTTTGTCTTTATTGTTTAGATTTATTCATGATCGGAAGCCATTTTGATTTTTGTGAAAATATAAATTGCGGCGCCGAAGTCAAGATTAAATAGTTGTCTAAAATGCTAATCTCTCCTAAGGCTATTCTTTACACGCGACAAACAGTTTTAGGGCTAATGCAAGTCGGTTGTAACTACAGCCTATTCCAGGAGAAATTACAACCGTTTGCATATAACCATCGAGTTGGAGGTACCTCATTGTAAATTGTGTAGACAGTAGTCACTACCACGTATTTGTAATTTTAAATGCAGATGTAGCAGACAATGTTGGAAAACGTTGTGAGAAAAAGAGATACTGCTTTTTATCAGCGATGCATCCTTTCCTTACATTTTTTTATCTAGTTTCAAAGCTGTTAAACAAAGGAAAAATAAATACCATGCCCTTTTAAATCCTTTTCAATTCATAGTTAATTTGTCCAATTTAAAGAAAATGTAGTAATTTCTCCTCGGAGCGCTATCAAAAGAAGTCTGCTGCAGATGTGTATAAATGCATGTTAAAATTGGTAAGAGTGCAATCTAAATAGACCTTTATTTCCGCAAACCATTTTCCCCGACAAATGAGCTACCTCATAAAAAAGAGTATGTGCAGTTTAGTCACAAGTATTACCAAGCTAATAGGATCGTAAATTTGATATTAATTTTTATATATGGGTGTATTTCATTTGTCGCGGCTGAATCAGCTGGTAAATTAGTGACGTCATTTATTGAGCCCTGTGTTTTTTCACGCGACAAACATTTATAGGGCTAATGCAAATCTGTTGTAACTACAGCATGTTCCTGGAGAAATTACAACCGTTTGCATATAACCATAGAGTCCAACCTTCTTTCCATAGACCTTTAAAACCCTTGTCTTCACCTATCTGTGAATTACACACACTTTTAATAAACTTCATCAATGCAATAACTTTTGACGCATTTGCAGCAGACAGCTTTTGAAAATATTGTCAGAAAAGGAGAAACATGTATTGGTCCTATTTAATTCATGCATCATACGCATAATTGTATTAATGCTATCAAACTCCTGTGTTTGTTTTACTTTTAGCTCATCATTTTTTGAAAACATTGAAAGGATTAATTTTCATGTGTGAAATCGGACAAATGTGGCTTAAGGGTTGAATGCATGGTAGAGACACTGACATCAACAAAACCCTTTGTTCATGTTTCGCGCTTTTATTTTTATATATTGAAACAAATATTAAGAAATTTGGACTAGTTAGTTTGGCTTATTTGGATTTATAAAATCAGGTTTGTGCATTATCTTCATGTATCATTATCCAGTTTTACATCGAGAACCATGTTTTGTTGGAAGTATTTATAGTATTTGTTTGACATGAATCTTTTTCGAAATTTTATTTTTTCGGGGGGGTTGAAAAAACTCAGAAATCTGACTGCGTCTTATTAGAGAGAACAGCATAAAATCCTAGATTTTAGACCTCAAAGTAGGGGATGCGTCTTATAGTCGAGGGCGACTTATAACCGAGTATTTACGGTATTTTTATTTTGGGAATAAAAAAACAAACAGGTTTAACATGAAAAAGATGGATAATTCTGCACGATTTTAAAGACTTTTGGAAATGGGATGGGTCAGAATATCTGAACCATGGGTTGCCTAGAAAAGGACCTGGCTCTTTTCCCCCCTTTACTCTCATTCAGGAAGTATATAAAGAAAAGAGAAATATGAAGTGCACATACTGAAATATAATGCAGAAGAAAGTTTGATGTGGTCAGTGCCAGTATCTAGCCCTGCTTGTGCTTACCCGAATATAATCTTGCTTGTATTCTCCATTGTGAGGGATTCTGACCAGAAAACACATTTGTGAGTTTTAATTGACACCTGAAAAAAGAAAGCGTAAGATGACAAGATAATATTTTGTATTAAGGTGACATTTTATCTGAATGCCTGTGTAATATTATACCACAGTTATGACAATCAATTTCTAACAGAAAGTATGAAGTCTAATGAAAAATAAGTAAGGTTAGAGTTACTGCTCCTAACTTGAAGTTTCATGCATGAAAATTTTACTAAGCCCATCATTGTATATGACTGTCGCGATGTTACAAAACTTCCATGCGCCTCTTTCCCAGTCTTTACAGTAATCGCTTTCCTACAAATAGACACCCCTATAGCAAACATTTTTCAAAAACATTGTGTCAAAAGGAGAAATTGCTGATAATGAGCAAGATATCGCTGATTTTCATGACCAATTTAGCTGAAAATCACGGAGAATATCATTATCATGATCGGAGAGAATAGCATCAAATAGAGCCAATATTTGTGGATCGATTTCTGTCAAATCTCTCAAATTCTGGCAAAAATATAAATGTGTCCCGTCAATTTGGAATCTTTGCAGGTGGGAATTTCGGGAAATACCTATTCCAAATTTCAGATATATGACATACAAGTATTATTTACTTCAATTCTGACATCAATATTCCGGGATAAATCTATTTTAAAAAAGGATACAGAGCTAAAGCTGAATTCTTCAAGTGACATTTTTGTTTTCAACGATAAAGAACACTGTGACTACTACTGGTTTGTGTTGTAAGCGTTACATAGGATTGAGGTTCGGAAGTGAAGAGATTATTCGGTCTAGTATCGATACCGGGTGCCGGTGTCCAACCGTAGACATAAGTAAATCTTTCAACATTGCTCATATCACTGCTAGTACAAAGTCACAATAGAAAGGGCTGAGAATAATAACATCATAAACTTGAGATAATCACATAGTTAGAAACCTCTATGATGTAAGTTGAATATGACATGCTTAACCAGATGATGATTTTTATTTGTTTGGAACAAACAAATTTAGTAGCTGCAATTCTGAAGCCGTTCGTCTTATTTAAAATTCCATGAATTTCATACGCGTGAAAGTAGTACTCAATACTTGCTCTTACTTTTCAAATGTATCACGATTTTTGAAATAATGATATATTTATATCGTCTTTGTTTTCTTATGTGGTTCTTATATTCAAAGAGAATTACGAAATAAAATGAAACATTGTATTTTAAAACATGAATGCGGAGAGATTTATAAATCTCAATGAGTGAACTGCTACAGGGAGAACTATTTCCGATTTAAGCTCCAGATACGGTATTTGAATTTTCAATCACGCATTGAAAATGTAGATAAAAACAGAATTGAAAATATTTTCTTTGTGCCTTGTCGGCCATATAAATATAGTATAAAGAATTAAAAAAACAAATATGTGCGTCATAAAATGCATTTAAAATGAGAGTAACACATTTGCAGAGAAATCGTGATCGTCGAATTCTATTTATAAATACAACGGTATGGGGGTAGGGTCTAAAGTGCGGACGCGATCTGCGGACAAATACATTATAGAGGGAAAATGCGGACAAATGCAATATAGAGGGAAAATGCCGACGCAATAGAATATAGAGCAAATCTGCGGACGCTATGATTTGTTGTAAACAATGTTTAATTAAAGATGGGCAACTGTGTATAATTTGTTACATATGATCATATCCGGGGTTTTCTTTGTAAATATATAATGTGTTTGATTGCTTTTATCAGTGATATAGAATAAACCAAAAATCGAGATCATGCTGAAATGGAATCTCTTTGTGAAGTGTTTTAACGACTTTCCTCTTTATATCATATCTATAGATATCAATAAAGAGAATTGATGGATTGATTTTCCGACAAGTAAATGTCTTTTGACGCATCTGCAGCGGACGAAATTTGAAAACATTGCAAGAATAGAATAGGTTGCTAGTAACTAGCCATAGGTTTTGCTTCAATTATATCCTCTCCTTTACACTCGATTGAAGGGTCATGAGTTCTAGTTATTGTTGGGCCTCTTCATTTTCTACTTTGTAACTTTCAACAGTTTTCCATGTGCCATACTACGAGGCAAATGATCCATGCAACATTCTATTCTGTAGGGTACTTGGAAGGGGCAGAACAATTTAAATAACAAATAAACAATAAGTATATATATATATACAACACTTTAAATCTTAATTTATTTCTAGTAATTATATATATATGCAACTATAATACTAATCTATAACAAATAAGTTAAATGTTTTTTTCTTGCTGTGTAAACAGTAAAAAGCAACATATATTGAAAACATTGTGAGAAAAGGAAAATTTGCTTATTTAAACAATTTCTTAAACCGAAACACGTTCATCAAAAGCACCATGTAGAACTACCACAGTTGATTTGGTATATTATTGTTAACCTTGGTTCGAAACAAAATCCTTCGTCGCGATACTCCCTTCAACGGGTGAATAGATTGTTCAAAGACATTGTGAGCAAGACACAACCGCCTCGGTTGTATCTCAACCCTTGCCGGTTCTGTGATATATCTGTGTCGCCTTTTAGTGTTAGAAGAATTATATGAATAGCAGGACCTGGCTGTTGGTTAGTGCAGGCAATCCGTGATGTGTTAACACATTCCTCGCGGGCCAATGCCTGGCTCTACTCTATCTGCGGATAGCCACATTTGGTGGCTAGTATACAATAGATGGAATATGGTATAAACGTTCAAGGTATCAGTTACGGGATGTTAAAGTGCTACATTTATAAACAAAATTATAAGTAGGTTAAGGAATGGCAACAAAAAGCATGTTACTTATTCCGTGTCAGTTCTTATTCCAGTATTAGCTTATACAGTTTGTGACAAGAGAGACAATTGTATACCAGTTACAATATGTGGCTATCCATAGAACGCATTAACATTTTGAAAACACATGTACACGGACATACACTGTTACATTACGTTATAACATGTACAATTTTCTTTAATTTTACAGTTTTAAAAAACTTAAGAAAATTGTACATGTTATAACGTTATGTCACAGTGTATGTCCGTGTACATGTGTTTACAAAAAAAATGTCTTGGACGTTTATACCATATTCCATCTATTGTATACCAGCCACAAAATGTGGCTATCCGCAGAAAGAGCCAGTCATTGGCCCGCAAGGAATGTATAAACACAAAGCGCAATCTGTTATTCTGATGAACCACTATTACTAGAGTCCATATCGTTAGTGTGCGAGTCATTATCGTTAGTACGAGAGTGCATACAGCTTTTGTGAGAGTCTATATCGTAAGTGTATGAATCAATATCGTTAGTGAGCGAATCCATATCGTTAGTACAAGAGTGCATATCGCTTGTGTGAGAGTCCTTATCGTAAGTGTGCGAATCCATATCGATAGTACGAGAGTGCATATATATCTTGTATATATGTCGTACTTGACGTTATATGTCGCAAGGCTGACGCTAAATGTCGCAAAAAAATGACTACTTCAGGAGCTATAACTAAAAAAAGAAGGGACAGAGTGAGATGAAACATTGTAATTTGTACATTGTGAAACAGTAATACTACAAAAGAGTGCTTATAAAGGAGTGAGACATTTAGCGTTGATGTTGCGACATATAGCGGCAGTACCTTGTTTTGCGACATTTGGCGTTACAGATGCGACATAACGTCAGAAGGTTTTGCGACATTTAGCGTTGGTTGCGACGTTTAGCGTCAGCCTTGTGACATAAAACGTCAAGTGTGACATTTAGCGTTGGTGCGACATTTAACGTTGCTACAGTGTTCCTTGTTCCAGCCAAGTTGATTGGTCGAAAAACATGGCCGCCAGCGGTCGGGGCTTTTTTGCCTAATATGGCTATAGTAAAAACTTGAAAAATCTTCTCATCCGAAAGTTTTTGGCCAATTTTCAATTCTTTTTGTAGAAATGTTCATTGGGAGACCATCTATCAGATTCCTCCAAGCCATGTTGATTGGTCGAAAAACATGGCCGCCAGGGGGGCAGGGCTATTTGGCCTTATATGGCTATAGTGAAAACTTGAAAAATGTCTTGTTAAGCAGGAAGCTTTTGAGTAAGATTTTAGAAAACCCTTGGTCAATGGTGATTTTTTTTGTAACAAAAATTATTAAATACTTAGATGAGTGAGTCGGGGCCATAATGGTTATCCATTTGTTTTACATGTCTTTTGAAACTTGGAAATTAAATATAATATTCACATGTATGTCTCATGATTTATTTTTATAGACAACTAAAATGGCATTTAATTTTAACGGATGCGTCATTTATTCTTTTACCCGAAGTTGTAATATTTATAAACAATGCATAGTTTATAAATCACACATCTATGCAAAGGCAAATGTTTGAACAGTTTTATGTACCCAAACAAATTCAGTGCCTTCAGCGCTTTGATTAGTTTATTTGCTTAGTACAGTAGGACTCGTAAATAACTTATAATCAAATCACTGATAGTGCTGCAAGCAAGGGGCTAACTGCAATTCACGGAGAATGATTTACCGATTACAAAAGATAAAAACTGTTTACCTGAAATAAGTACCACCTATACTCATATTAATAATTATAGATCTTATTCATAAACTAAAGTAGAGTATGTTGGGGTTATATTTCGCTTATTGTTTTCAGATCAGCTTACAATTGCAAGGAAATATAATGTTTTCATCAATGAAAATGGGACTTTCATGGATTTAAGCTGCAAAGAGGCAAGCTGCATATTTTTTTTAAGTTCCATTCAATGTTAAAAATGAATTTAATTGTTGCAATAGCTTTAAATGGTGTAAAAGTTATGACAAATGCTGATCATGCGGTGTCACTAAACAGAGTCTGGTAGAGTCTGGTAGAGTCCGGTAGAGTCTGGTCGTCAAATATCCCATTTTATCACTGTTTTGTTGTGTTTTTGTATTGAAATGTATGAATAAACGTGTTATTGTATCATAAAAATAAAAATAAAAAAGGTATTTGCCTATTTCAGATCATTTTCGAGTGAATATAGAAATATTATATTCGTGAACACGGACACTGGTAGAGTCTGGTCATTATTAAGCAATAAATACAAAGTTTTATACGATTTTTAAGTTATAAAAAGTTTAATTTGATTTATATGAGTCATATTATATATTTATTTCTTATATTATTTCAGCTGATAATCGGGAAAATAGTGGAAGATTGAGGATTTTTAACGATAACATTGTGTTTCGTAAATCAAAATGGCTGACGTGAAATTTCTGTTTATAATGCGGCAATATCGCACATCCTGAACGAGTAATACACTAAATTCTCTCTCTATTATGCGTCAACTAATTGATTAGGTGTGATCAACAGATTGGTGTTATAATTATATTATAACAATACCAAGATATTAAATGTATGAAAACTACTAGATTGGAATAATTTTATGTTTGATATGTCATTAAAGTTAATTAAACCAAAAACTTAGAGAGCTATATATACTTACTTAAAAGTAATTCATATGAAATTAAAGAGACTGTGTAGATACTACATTCCGCAAAAAGTAGAATCAAACTAAACCATATTTGCATTTTTTTTTTTTAAATATGCAAAAATATTTTAACTTGAAAAATAATTATATATCCTGATATAGTTCATAAAATGCATTTTGCGAAATATTGTATCCAGGCCACACCACGTGGGGGAACTCTCTCATGGCCTAAAATTTGATGTTTGGATCTATATTATATAATTTTTGGGAATTTAGGTTACCAAAATAGAGCCATAAAAGTCCCTACACAGAGCTGCATTTTTTGGATTTGTTATGTTATGATGTTGGTTCTATGTACATTCATTTGATAGAGATTCAAAGCATGGCCGAGCAGCAGCACCCAGCTACCGGCCGTGTCTGCACCACTGTTGAGCGTGCTAGCTTAGGGTGCTCACAGCGCTTGTTTAGCATGCAGACATTGCCGACATGTGAATCCGGGGCCAACATTACCCGCGAAACCTATAAGTCAATATAGAGCCCTTCCCCTGCCAGCTCGCTATTAAATCGAGTAATACGCAAAGGACAAACCAGGAATTCTCCCTTAACACATTTGTCTCATTCCGAATCTCTAACAGATGTATGCCGGTTTATTTTGTATCCTCAAGATTAAGGTGTGTTTGATTCAATTCGTTTCTAATTGGTGACGTGATCTCATTTTTGGTTAACAAAAAAGACCCTACACAGAGCTCCATTTTTATTCATTGTTTTTGGTTTATATTTTCCGCTTCTTTATGTCTGCTTCCTGGAGACATAACCAGTACTCAAATTTAAACCTTGTCCTAGCGTTAACATTCTAGACAGATATAGAGGAATTTTTGTTGAGAATGTCTAATGTACAACTGACATACAGGTATTAGCGAATGCTTGATAAAAAATATATTGTTGTTGGTGTGCAGCTAAAATATGCAGTCCTTTTTACATGAATGTGTTTTTTTTTTTATTTTCAATTGTGTATGTTTTGCAATTTTTCAGGCGTTTGCGCGTGCCGAGTTTTCGTGCAATTCTCGTAATGGATGGTAATGTTAGTTGCTTATTTGTTGATGTGATGTTTGAAATGTGATGCGACTTAAAGTTCAATAATTTCATAAATCGCCTTGATCTCTGGTCAGGACTTAACTGTGTCCATGTAGCATGAGAAACATGTAGCACCGACGCTTGTGTCGCCAAACAATATTTACCCAATTCGTGCAATGCGCCTCTCACATTTAGAGTTTGACACTGTTCAAGTTATTGTAACTTTTCTATCATGTCGGGCAATTTCTGGACTACCCAGTTCGTCGTCCTTTTGATAACATGGTTGTATGACTCATTTGCATTATTAAACCATTGTTGTGGTAGCCAGGGATGTTTGAGTTTGGGGAGAAACATATGCTTCTCCAAATTGGTAAGTATCCGTTCTAAATATGTCAAATTTGGATGTGTATTGGATACTTCTTAGTTCATTTCTGTGAATGAGGTTGCAGTTTCAGCACTTAAGATACCATTAGGACCGAAGAGTTTACAAATATGCGGTTAACCTCAGGTTAAGGAAGACACTTATTGAGTTGATTTACCGCATTATCCTTCAAATGTTTCGCGCAAAGGACTCTTGTAGTTTGTGGGAAACATATGTCAATGGCTTTACAAGTCGACAACTCTTCGTCGGAACAAAGAATTAATTTACTCTGATCGATGTAACTCAATTTATCCTGAAATTTCATATGAATTACTTTTAAGTAAGTATATAGTTCTCTAAGCATTTGTTTTAATTAATGTTAATGACATATAAAACATAAAATTATTCCAATCAAGTAGTTTTCATACATTTAAAATATTGGTAATTATAACACTAATCTGTTGATCACACCTAATCAATTAGTTGGCCCATAATAGAGAGAGAATTTTGTGTATTACTCGTTCAAGATGTACGATAGGGCCGCATTATAAACAGAAATTTCACGTCAGCCATATTGATTTACGAAACACAATGTTATCGTTAAAAATCCTCAATCTTTCACTATTTTCCCGATTATCAGCTGAAATAATATAAGAAATAAATATATAATATGACACATACAAATCAAATTAAACTTTTTATAACTTAAAAATCGTATAAAACTTTGTATTTATTGCTTAATAATGACCAGACTCTACCAGTGTCCGTGTTCACGCATATAATATTTCTATATTCACTCGAAAATGAACTAAAATAGGCAAATACCTTTTTTATTTTTATTTATATGATACAATAGCACTTTATTTTATTCATTTCAATACAGAAACACAACAAAACAGTGATATGATGGGATATTTGACGACCAGACTCTACCAGACTCTACCGGACTCTACCAGACTCTGTTTAGTGACACCCCTGATCATGCATGAACAATGTGACAGCACATTGAGTATGATTATACTTTGCTTACTAAATAAATACCATAATTAAACCAGGGATGTAGATAAGAGGGATAACTAAGTTTTATACTAAAATATCACCCACAGGTCCCAACATTCGTAGCAAGTAAAACTCAAAATCTATTGAAGATAAAAAAATAACAAAGATATTTTCTGTAAGTTCAAACATTGTTCTGTTGCAATAGATACAAATATTTTAATACACTTCACTTTTTGATATTTTATCCTTATAAATGAATAATGTCAGTCTATCAAGTTTTGAAACAAAATTAATAAAATTCAGAATACCTCTGTCTTTTAAACCAGACATTATTCACAATACAAAGAACTTCCAGTTGTTCAATGTATTTTTAAATTGTTTAAAAACTTTCAGAATATGTATATTTTGTTTATGTGCCAAATGTGACTTCAAAATTTATTTGCTACAAAATGTGAAAATGTTGACAATTTGTTTCTCCATGTGATATTTTAACCAGATAACAGGTGTACAGGTGTACAGGTGGAGTTGCTTATCCCTCTTATCTGCGTCCCTGATTAAACGAACAAGCTCAAGTCTAAAGGAGTCTAAATTAGTAAATTAATGATTTGGACTAATGCATAAGCAGTCAAATGAAAATACTTGGAATATGTTCTAATGTCTAATGATTCATTTAGTCCTCGGCGGCTTTTTTCTTTGAGTGCTTGTGCTCACGAACTTATGAGACCCGAGTATAACTGACATATTGCAGTGACAGACATTAGACCATCAAATGACAGCCAAGCACGAAAACCAACAACAATATCAATGAAACACAACTTACTCTGTGTTATAACTAGACTTGGCTTTGCTTGTGTTGCAGCGAGAGAGAGATGCCAACGCCCGTCGCTGTACTGCCTTCAAGACAACATTGCGGGCTGCTAGTGCTGGACGAAACATTTTTATTTAAGGAGCTCGACAGCTCCGGTGACCGTGAGAAAACCTTGCCTCGTTTTGGATAAAGTCAGCCACTGTAGCCACAGTTTCGTATAAAGGGATAATATTATTATTTAAAAGAATTGTATTGACATTGTCTTGGTCCATGTTATATATTGCTATGCTCATGAAAAGCAACTGCATAAGAGATTTTCGTGGAATTCATTGCGATGTTATCACCAAAGGTTTATAACACAAATATGCGGATCACAAGCTGATCTGTGGACATATTGCCGTTTTAGTTTAAAAAACCTATTATATTTAACATATATTTCTACCGAGTTTGTTACGTTACATCAGAGACATATAAATGTATGGAGAGCTGTATTCATATGCCTCTGGTTACATCCATGATATACATTTATTTAATCCATACTTGTTTTCAACAGTCTCAAGTTAATTATAGAGTCTATCTCTCCTTTTATAATCCATTTTCTGCGGAAATACAAACTGAATTTCTGCAATATTGTAAAACCAGAGACATTTAAATGCATGTGTATGTATTATGTCTCTATTAGAACAGATATTTATGATCAGACTTATGTCAACACTCTCTGTAGAGATCATCCATGGAACATTTCTGCCAAATTAGTTTCCAATTGGGCGAGTAATTTTGGACAAGAAAATGTATTTATGATCGAGGGTTTCCCAGGGGTTTTCACATTCACATGCTTCAAATTCAGTCGAATCATGTAAAGTTATCAGGGAAACTTCTTAAAAAAACTTGAAACAAAATATTGCTTTCTTTATGGACTTTTTTTTTTTTTAACAATTCGTTATATTTTGCTTCTCATGATGAAGATGGAGGCATATTTAAAGTCAGCTGGGACAGCGAAACATTCGTTAAAATTGTATCAAATGGTAAAGAACGTGTAAAGGCACAAATGTTATAGTTTAGCTGTTTTACAAGATAGTGTATTATTTAGTGACTCGGGTGATTGTTCAGTCAGTATGTTGGAAGCGATGGAGGCCAAAGAGATGGAAAAAATGCACAATTGTCACAACCTGCAGGACTGTGTACAGATAGGAAAACACTGTTTGTTGCGGACACAGTCACTGGTATGCTTAGAATGACAAGTGGTGTAAGTGGACTTGTACTGTATCTAAACAATTTACGAAAGTTCGCTTTAACCTTTGATCTGCACTTAGAAAAAGAAAAACTGTTGTACCTAAACCTCAATGTAGCTATTGAAAGAGTACAAAAGGTGTATGATTTTTACTGTCAGTGTGTTGAGAATGTAAAAACAGATCTTGGAAGAACGGCAGCTACTCAAGGTCCCCAGGGAACAGTGTCAACTGTTGTAATTGATGACGAAAAGCGCATTATAGATTCACTCTGTGACATTAAGAATTTATTCTCAAGTAACACTGTGTCACCTGCACTGCTACAAACATTTAAAATGAAATCACTGTTTAGTTTAGTACTTCTGAAATGAGAGCTGAAGCCTCAGACATGCCCATGCAGCTGGAGTTTGACTACAGGTTTTGTAGAGCTATTAAGGAACATTTGAAGCAGAGGTGTAACACAAAGTTCTGTTACTTCACCAGTTCAAAGTCGTACTATCCAAAGCTTGTTACAGACGTAGAATATGTTGATCTTCCAAAAATGCAAGCTCCCTAATCAACACATCTGACAAAAGAACAAAAACAAGATATGAGAGACTGGCGATCAACGTTTGGTCAAAGTGTTCCACAGAAAACAGTAAGAGGTATACATGAGTATTAAGGACAATCCAGGAACTCTACCAATTAATTTGTATGCTTCAGCACCGGCAGTGTGTAAACTGGTAGATTTTAGCAAAATTGGAGAAGCACACACACTTGAAGTTGAACCATTACCAGCAGTATTATATGATGCAGATGACTTAATTGGTATATTTGAATGTTATGAACAAAATGTGCATCATAATGCTAAAAAATGTAACCTCAAGTGTGAAAAATGCAAAAGGTGTAAGATATACACAAGATCCATTTAATCCATTATGTTTCATGGAGGATGATGAACTAGAAGTTTGTATGAAAAATGTACATGGGAACATAAAAAATGTGTAGTACATCAAAATCATATTGAGGTAGAATAGGAGGAATTTATTAAAATCCAGTCTGAAATAAATAGCGTCACAGATATGGTGACTTTAAGCGAAGCAAGAGAGGATGTTGATGAAAATATCACCAGAAGATCAACCAGAGGTCAGAAAAGAAGAGTGATGGAAGACTTTTTCTACTATGATGAATAAACTGTAAGATGCATATTATGTTTACATTCTCCAATATGCTATCATACTCTGTTTTGATAAGGATTTATTAACATGTACATACTGTCATCAGAATGTTAATGTTTGTAGAAAAGAATAATTAAGAATTAAACATAATATTGCAAGTCTGTTGATTCATTAACATCTGTTTTAGTTTTGTCAAAAATGATGTCAAATTGTCTGTTTAATCATAGAAATTAATTTTGGGGAACATTGGCAAATACTTTTGGGGAACAAGGGAACATTGGAAATACTTTTAGGGAACAAGGGAACATTGAAAAAATAATTTTGGGGAACATGGCCATTTACTTTCAGGGAACAAGGGAACATTGGGCTTTACTTTCAGGGAACATGAAGACCCCCCCCCCCCCCCCACCCCCCTGGGAAGGACTCATTTATTAAGCTTTTGCATTTTCTCTGCTTTTGATGCCACAACAAAGTTCAGCATATAATTTAAATAAAAACTGTTGATAATGAGCACTTGCTCTGTTTATCACAATGTTTTCAACTCTTTCAATAATTGTACTTTCTGTATAAAGATTCTACACCTCTATATTTTCAAAGTTGTATTTGACAGAGACCTTATTTTAGGCATCTGTATGAGAGCAAGCGTTTAAGTCGGCTGTGGTATTAATCAAATCCTACAAATAATGCCCTCATATATTTTTTTAAAAATTGCAGACGACGACCCAACAAACGAATTGCACTTTTTTGTTATTGAGAATGCCAGTCAACATATATTAAAGTTTAGATTTATAAGAGATAACATTTCTGAGATCATTTTAATGAAGTTTTAAGGAAAAATACCGCCTCCAGTCAGAGACACATGTGTTATAATGTTTCTCCATTATGCTCAAAATGTTTTCTAAGGTTTTGACTTAGTGACTTAGTTTTCATCCAATTTTGCGAAATCTTACTAGAGCACAGAGTAAATTTTTGGCTCGGGGCTTTAGCCCCTGGTCATTTTTTTTCGGAGATTGCTGTTAGCACCAAACAGCGCATTTAAGGTTGAGACTGCTTGAGAAAAATAGTTCATCATGGATTCAACAAAACTGCATTTAAAAGGTTAGGATCTCCCCAATAAATATCATTTTAATGTTGTTGGAACATCAGTGAAAAACTTAAGGCGTGAGTACTCCAAATGCTTTAGAAATTAATGCGCCGAGAGGTTGTTACCATTATTAACATTCGCGAAGAGGAACGGAAAAAAAGAAAGAAGTGGCGGATGAATGGGGGGGGGGGGGGGGCGTAGGGCCAGTGCGCCGAAAAAAATAATGGTAAACAAAGAAAAAGCGTGGCAAATGAATTGGCGGGGCCCATAGGGCCCGTGCCCGACTCTCCCCAACCCACGACACCCCGACCCGGTCGGGCATCATACATATCTGGCGAGCGCCGGGCCAAATTCGCCGCTCAGAGCCCGGCCGGACATCGGGCAGACATTGACCGGGGAAAGGCGCCGTCTGGCCGACCATCCAATGTGTCTCGCAGGTTATAAAAGCCGGGTCATCGCATCATTAATCAGATTCCAGTCACGCTCTTCACAGAATGTAGCAATTTAACACACAGTTTATCACAAAAGTGTCAGAGTATCAGTACTACAAGATGCCCTATAAAAGAAGGGAGGACTGAAGGAGAAGGAGAGGGCAGTACCCACAAGAGAGAGAGAGTGGCAGTAAAGGGAATGAGACCTCTCCTCTTCAGCCACCGATGCACCAATAACTAAGTTGTAGAGGTAGCGTGCAAACGCAAACCTCTCCCTCAATCGTGCTGTGCAGGTGCCCGCAAGTGATCTGGAGGTATCAACGGCATTTTCGTTAGAATGCTTGTCTTAATGTTATCTAAGTCAAGTTCGAATATGGGTCATATTGGATCAGAAACTAGGTCACTAGGCCAAATTGAAGGTAAATCTTGTTAACATAATAGAGGCTGCATTTTTAACTTGAGCATGTTGAAACTGTATCAGAATGTTTGTCTTGATAATATGTAGGCCAAGTTTGAATATTGGTCATCTATTGGTAAAATATTCTGCCTAAACCTGCTGTCAAACTTCCATTTGATTCTTCATGTCTTAAATGTGTATACTTGTGAGCTCTTGCACTCAGGTAAGCGATAGTGCCAACAAGGTCCTTCTGTTTTAAAATTGACAGTTTAATATAATTTACTATTTTTGACATGATCTTTCAACTTCTTGACAGTAAATATATAAACAGCAATTACTTTTTCCTTTCACATTTTCCCTACTTCTCCAACCTTCCAGCAGCCCCCAGGCTGTCAGCACTGCAGTGCTTTGATTTCTTAAACTTATAGTCAGCATTCTAGAGGTCACATTTCCGCATATCTTATCAGAAAGTTTGTCTCTTTCAGATCTTCAGATGCCACATATTTTGTTTAACCTATATGAAATCCAATCGAAGCATTTGTCTAAACAATATTAGTCTAGTAAAACACAAGGTCAAGTGTGTCAAAAACCAGATAACTAGACCAAAACCAAACTCAAAAGTGTCTAATAGAGTCTAGAGGCGGGCCATTTTGTTTCCAGGCTTATTCATGAGTCTAAAACTAGGTCACTAGGCCAAATTTTAGTAAAATCTTGTGGACACTCAAGAGGATACCGGATTTGACTTGGAAAATTATTGTTTTGATGATATCTAGGCCAAGTTTGAATATGGGTCATGTCAGGTTTACAACTAAATCACTAGGCCAATTTAATATCATTATTGTGGAAACTCTCGAGGCCCTTTTTCATGATGATAGTTAGTAAACCGAGTTCAATTGAAGACATATAAGATTAAACACTAGGTCACTAGCACTCTCGATGCAACATTTTTAAATAATTTATCTATGTGAAATGGTGTACAAGATATGACCAAGACAAGGTTATATGGACGGACAGATGGACGAGATGGAAACCTCCAATTCATTTTTCCAGTTTGAATAAGCAGAGGTGGTTATAGAATCAACTGAAATAAATTAACAAACTCACTGAATACTACATACACTATATATTTATTTACAATTTATACGAGAGGAGAAGAAAATACCTTATACATGGTGGTACAAAACAGTTATAAAATGAATACAAGAGCAGAAAAAAGTGTCCAGAAAGGTTGATTTGAGTGTGATTGACTGTTTCAACCTCAACTCAGAAACTTTCTCGTACTTCATACATCATTCTTTCCACACAGCTGATGCAAGTCGCAATGACCAACATCTTTCATCAGATAGAAATATAGGATTCCATTTTGTTATGTAATTAGTGTTGCACTGCTTTCAAAAGCTAAGGTCATATAACAGCGGACATCAAAAATGATATTGGTCCAACACATTATTCTTTATATTGACATAAAAATATATCAGGTATGAAACCAATACCACACCATCGGCTGGACCTCATAGATCACATGGTCTCCAATCGTTAAAACACATTTAGCTGGCTTTTGCGGTTCAAACAAGGGTCAGACTGTGACTGCAATTCTTAATGAGCTTCTTCCAGCCGCAGGGGAATAAGGATTCAAACTCTTCTTCCCTGGCTGAGCTATCATGACTATCATCAGATATTTTGAAGAATCTCCTAAAATCCAAGTCAGTAAGCTGACAAAGAGATTTGAATTGAGTTCATGTACTTTGCAACACTAAACTATTTATGGCATGGAAAACATAAGTCAAGACTTCTTGAAGAACTATGCCTGTCATCGATTTTGGAAGTTTTAAGTTATTTTTCTCGTAATCTAGAACTCGTTAATTTTGATGAATGACTAGTTTGTTGAAAATATAAAGTAAATCCACACCATGAGAAAGCCTGTTTTATGAGATCAGTCTACCTAAGTGAATATGGACTGTCATCAATCTACAGAAATAATATTTGCTGATCTACTTTAACCCTTTTCCTCATACGACAATTATGCAGCAGATGACTGAACATATTTTGTCAAAATATAGAAAATCCCTTTAATTGAATGGTTAACCTATGACTAAAAGTAGAAAAAATTGTGGCAAAAGGAGAAATTGTTCGTTCTGAGCTGTCTACTGCAGAGGCATCAGAAAGCGCCTATATGAGGGAAAGGGTTAAGGCTGGTTTTCCCCTGGTGAGTCTTAGACACATTTTATACACAGACAACAAGAAACGATACAGTTAACATCTTTATGTACACACTAAAGGTTTAATAAAACCATCATATATAATTCTGCATGATATACTACGAAGACAGGAAAAAGAGCTTTGTGAAATGTGTGACCAGTGATTACACAGAATAGTCTCTGTGCCATGTGCAGATCAGGATCTATACTATTCTCGATCCAATCAATGGGAATATTTTTTTTTTATCCTAGTGGAGAGTTGAGACACTAACCAGACTGGAGAAAAGTGTAGGCTAATCTTGCTTTACACACTTATAAAATGTCTAAAGACTCATTTTTCTTTGTAGAGAAGCCTATCTCTTTCCCACATACAATAAATCTACTGCAGATGATAAAAAAATAGCTTTTTACATAAAAGCGTAATTATTTATAGAGTTGAAAACATTGTGGAAAATAGAGAAATTGCTCAAAATTAACAATTTCTCCTTTTGCCACAATGTTTTCAAAAGTCATCTGAGGCATCTATTTGTCGGAAAGTGTTAAATATTTGAAGAACGATCAGCTGTTCCCTTAAGAAAAATTCAAAGTCAATAATAATGCTTGAAATCAATGAAAGTAGGACACCTGCAGTTATCATTCACAAAAGCACACTCAACAATTGAAAGTGATTGTCAAATAAACCAAAAGTTTTATCAAGATGTCAATGCGTATTTGTAATACTTCAAATTTAATAACGGAATATTGACCGTGGGTGAGCTTGAAGTTACTGCATCCCTAAACTTATATAGTTATATATCTCCTTGTTACATAAACATTGAGTGTAGTCACTGAGTTTATGAGTACCGGTAATAAACACAACTTTGCACTTACACTTTAACCTTACAACAGCCTACAATGACATTGAGAGTGACCTTGACCCTGGACATATTTGCCTTCTTATAATAAAGGAAAGTTTCATCAACATTTGAGTTGTAGTTGCAATGTTGTAAACTCAACCCATACTAACATATAAACCATGCAACTAGAGCTCCTGAAATTTTGAAGTCTCGATTCATTGCAGGTCATTTTTGCAAGTTAAAATTCTGTGAAAACTGCCAACTTTCTCGGTTATCTAGACCCTGAATGCAACAATGCTATCACAAAAATCAAATCCAAGGTTAGTAGAAAGGCCTTCTTATAGGTATGCTAAACATAACTAAGTATTCTCAATATAGTTGGATGTATACTAAACCAAAATAGTCACAAATCAATGTCAAAATGTCTGATTGAACGTATTCCAAAAACGTTTCTTGCAGATCTTAACTCATAATCATAAAATGTACAAATTTAAGATTAAGATTATAACCACATGTAAATAACATGAACATGAACTGTAAACAAATATAGCTTTATTCTCATTTAACCCTTTCCCTCATATAGACGCTTTCTGACGCCTCTGCAGCAGACAGCGTTTTGAAAACATAGTGACAAAAGAAGAAATTGCTCAAAACGAGCAATTTCTCCTTTTGCCATAATGTTTTCCACTTTTAGTCATAGGTTATCCATTGAATTATAGAGATTTTCTATTTTTTGACAAAATAGGTTCAAATTCGTCTACTGCAGAATTGTCGTATGTAGGAAAGGGTTAAGTATACAACGTAAATAAATCTGTGAATAATAAACTCCGTATTAGTCATGTAATTTATATCTTCCAACAATGAAATCAATAAAAGTCATGTAAATCATATCTGTCATAATCAAGAACCGCATTCATCATGAACCCCTTCCCACATACAACATGAAACACAACTTGACAAACCTAAGTAAGTCTCTATGAATGAATATTATTGAATAGCGTTGAAAACATTGTGACAAAAAAAAATTGCTCATCATGAGCAATTTCTCATTTTGCCATAATGTTTTCAAAATTGTCTGCTGCAATTATGTCTGCAAGTGGGAATGGGTTCAAACAAAAACTAAAATATTTCATACCCCATAATTTATGCATGAAGTTTGAAACAGAATTTACTAACACTACAAATACGGGGCCAATGAAGTACAAACAAGTATGAGAATTTTCCTTCATGTGTGTGATGGACTCTTCAAAATTTAACATTTCTCTTAAACAAAAAAAAAGAGAGAAAAAGAATGGAAAATGAAGACAAAATTTGGAAGTTCATTTTTTGACATTGTGAGGGAATCCCACTGAAATAACTTGTTCCAAACATTCCATTTTTTATCAGGAAAAGGTTTAAATATAAAATTGTTTATACACACTCCTTTAACAGAAATATCATACTAATATAACATCAGAACAAAATACACTCATAATGATTGATTGGCACATAGATACTTTCACTTTAACATATGAGTCATGCTCCATAAAAAATCCAAATAATGTTATTTGTGTAGAATTACCAGAAGATCTGTCTAGGCATTTAACTGTCTGATCAAATTGTGCACAATTTGTCACAAGCCCTTTCCCCCTTATAGACACAATAAGCTCTAAAGTAGATGACTCTTGAAAATATTGTGACTAAAGAAGAAATTGCTCAAAATGAGCAATTTCTCCTCTTTTCACAACGTTTTCAACTCTATTCATTATTTGTTCTCCCATATATATAGAGATTTTCCATTGTTTGACTAAGATATTTCTAAAGTCGTCTGCTGCAGATTTGTTGTATGTGGGAAAGGGTTAAAGATGTGAGTAGTTCACAGCAGAGATGATCGATTGATCAATTGATTTGGGTTGAATCCATTTTCAAAAAACGTTTAGTCATAGCACAGAAGCTATTTTCTCAAACCATTACTCAAAACAACAGTCTTTCCAAGCAACTGACTGCTTTGACACATAGACAATTAACCTATTAGTGTATGGGGAATGACGCTTTTCACGTTGATTTTCTTCAAACACTAACAGTGGAAAGAATGTTGTCCGAGCTTACAGTGTGTTTAAATGAAGCACAGCTCAATTATATACAATAGAAGAGATATCAAAGTAAAGTCACATCCCCTTTTAGTTTCAATATCAAACCCGGTGACTGAAGAGAGAATTATCTCTACTAAATAGAAAGCTTCCTATGTTTACGAATAGAAGTTAACAATATAGCAAAACAGACGCCGACCAAGAATATTGAATAAAAAGTCTGCATGTCAAATTTTTTTTCCATTGAGGCGTGATGCTATTTTCAAAATTTATTTTCGCAATAGATGACTTATTCATGATCCCTTGACATTTCACCATGATGACCGTGATCGGATATTAAACATGAAGTAGCCTGTCATTAATCCGCTACACTAATCACAGTTAATTTCACTTAGTTTTAGAGATCTTGCAAATTGTCAAAATGAAACACGACATATAGAACAATTAATGATCCGAAATTAAGTAAACATGCATTTCAATAAGCCATCAATCTTTCAAAATTCATAAAATTGATCACCTGTAGAGAGTCACGTAAGAGGGAGAAGTAGCCTAGTTCTAATAGAAGAATTCAAACCATTGTCATACTTTAAATCTCCTCTTTTATATGTATAGTAAAAGACAACATTCGTAATAACAAGCTTACATACAGAAACATAATATAACTTTTAAAATGCAATATAAACAATGATACAGTAACAGAACTAATACTTTCAAAGATCCATATGTTGTGAGATAAAGATATCTAGTTTATGATGTGTATATAAACACTTGTTTAACATCCATATGGAGTTTTTTCCTCAGACAAGGTATTCAAACAATGGCAACTCAAACAAACTGCCATGTTTCAAAGAAGGCGTGGTTTAAGCAGGTGTATAAGACTGTGGAGTCCGGTTCATTACAAAGTTGAAAAGATTATATTAAAAGATGTAACAGTCAAGCGTTGCAGTCATAGCATTTTCAATAGAGAGTATGATGGTCTGTTTATATTTTCACATTGTGTAATCAGTAAGATTTGATTTGTCTAAAAGAAACAAAAGTGCCTTTGACTTTTTTAAACTAGAACACGTTTTATAAACATTGCATTTTTTTTTTCTATTTAACAAATCATTTATTCCAGTCTATTGTATATATTGAATTATTCTATTGAAAATGTTCAGCTGTAATATCAAACAAAAAAATCTGTAAAAAACTTATTGCTGCTCCAAACTTTGATTGTTATATATCACAGAAGCTGATAATGTGCACGTAGTTCTGAACCTTACAATAAATTTTCTTTGGAATTCAGCAAACAGTTGCTTAAAAATAGACTGGATACAAAAATATGACAAATTGACAAACAGACAACGCTTTGACTATGTACTTCCTGGAAAATTTGGGGGGAACATAAATAATGGTTTTCATAATAATGGTTGATTGATTCATGCTAAAAATATCTTGTAACAATAAATATTTAATATCTGATTTCAACCAAGTCGTTTACCTGCCATTTCGTTTTTCTATGAGATTTCTAAAACAAGAACTTATTTAAATCTTTATAGTCAACATTTACAAAGCAAGAATACAACATGACAAGACATTTATGTCCCTCCCCCTCTGTCATCACTTCCGCCACCATTATATTTATTTGATTATTGCTGTAGTATCTACTTTCGGCCTTTCCTGGGACGAAGATTGGTACCGTTCTGTACTGTATTCTGGTCCACTTCGGGTAAATTGGAAATGTCCTCATCATTTACTGCAAAGGTAAGACATATTTTCAATGACAATTTTTTATGTTTATCATACAGAAAAGATGTAGTTCAAATTGTCGAAAATTTCTCTTTATGAAAAAGGAAATTATTTAGTAGAATTTAAGACATTGTGGCAAATGGAGAAACTGCTCATTATCAGCATTTTCTGTTTTTGCCATAATGTTTTCAAGCATCGTCTGGAGGAGAAAACTCGCATTTTCCCATCTATAATCACTTATTACTTAACCAAAACCTTGGATTCTTTTGAGTACCTCAACATAGGGTTTGAGGTTAAAATAAGGGTTTTGGAATTTGAAATACTCACCTACCTTAGATCTCTGTTTATAGATTGTGACAATAAGATACAGTCAAGTCTTTACTATGAACCTAAACTATGAACATAAACTATGAACCTAATGACGGCTATGACTGTGTACATCATGAATTTGATAATCTAATTGATAATCATGATTGGAACGAAAAAATGATTTCTATGAACGGAAGGCAAAGAAGTAATCATAATTATTGGAGCTTCAGATGCTTTTAAAACTTTTCAAACTTTGAATGGAAACGGAGCATTTGTCAATTTCAGGAATTTCTTAACTGCCATCACACAATCTCATAAGTTTTAAATATTTATGTGTATGTTAAGTAAATATAGAATTTTCTCAATCGTTAATAATGTTTCGGCTATCTCTCATTTTCTCAACATGATTTTTAACTTCTAAAGTAGTCTTAAGCTAGTATTCATTTTTCAAAATAAAGTACAGCTGAGATAAACAAAAGCATTATCTCTATAATCAAACAGTGTTCTTTTAACCCTTTCCGGCATACAGCAAATCTGCAAAAGACGACTTTGGACAATTAAATAAAATTGAAAACATTCTGACTGGATGAAAAATTGCACAATATGAACATTTTCTCGTTTTGCCACAATGTTTTCGAAAGCTGTATGCTGCACAGGGGTCTGAAAGCATCTATATGTGAGAAAGGGTTAATTACCTTTTCTCTTCTTTACAGGAGATTTCATTTTGCGGGCAACTGCAGTTCTCTCCCTCATTCTCCTCAGATGAAAAGTGATAAAGTTCCACATCATCCAAGCTTGTAGTAAACAGGTAGAGGTCAAACAAACAATTCTGTAAAATAAAATAAAATGTCATCATGTTCTGTTTTATATTTGCTATTTGTTTCAAGTTGCATCTTGTGTCTCCTACTAGTCAATCATTATAACACTATAACATTTAACAGTGCATAAGAAAGGTCAAGATCTACACCGTTCACGAATTACTTACACAAGCGTGTTACAAGATTCTGTCAACATGTGTAGATTCTGATTTGACTGAACAGTTGGACAAACTTATCTGAAACTACTCTGTTCAGAAATGCAAATTTGTTCGTATATAAATATCAAAATAAAAACTCTTTTGAACAAACACAAAAAAGGAAATAAGAGATGTTTGTAAAACAATTTTTCTGTCATATCATGGCAGCCAGCTCACCTACTCATGTGTTTCCTGGGAGATACCACCACACCAGTAATCTACACAACAATCTTTCCAAGCAACCGGCTGCTTTTCCACATAGACTATTGATGAAAGACAAATGACGCTTGTCACAATAAATTTTGTCAAAAGACTGAAAGAATGATGGCCAAGCTGGGGATTTAACTAACAACCCCTGGATTGACAGCCCACGTTGCTACCAGGACTTGTGTGTCCAGACTTCAATGCGACCAGTTAAAACAAAGGGTACGGACACTACTGTACTTACCTTACTAATCTGGTATTGAAATTTCCAGCAGCAACATCTAGAGCCTCTTGACTAGACTGTTGAAGGCCATACCTAAACAATTAAACAACATCTTATTTAGGGCAGTGCAAAAACTCTTTGCACAAAACATTGCTCATAAAAAAAGTTATGATTGGGATTTAACTTTTGTATCACTTCACATCTATTCTTTGATTTCTGTCGAGCTGTGAAAGCTGTGGTTGTAATTACAAGGCTGTCCATTCAGAGATTGAATCCTGTCTTCCACAAAAGGGTTAAACAGTCTATAAGAGAATGTTGCCAGGAGCCGAAGAAGATTCACTGGTGGCAGTGATATTGTTAAACTTCCAATGTATCTCGCTACCTTCCTGCATTTATGTTTAAGCCCAGGGCTCTCACTAGGCTTAAATTTTAGGGCGAAGTGGGGAGACTTTAGGGAGAAGTGGGGAGACTTAAGGGAGAAATTACATCTCTTTTTGTGTCGTTACGCGTCGTAACCGCATCGCATCGTTTGGGATAGAACACATTTACTTAAACAAAGATGAATGTTTTATTATTTTATTTTAATTATGATTATCACATGAAGTTCTAAAATTGTTTTTCCCTAAGAGTAGTTGCGATCCGAACATTATGTTCTAATGTCGCAGAAATTATTAATGAAGCTACCTTTTACTCGCCATTCCGTGTGTCAGGCATTTTATAAAGAAGTCGGTCGTAAGTGTCATAAACAATGTAAATTATTTGTATCGGGTTTGCGATCCGAACATTGTGTTCTAAAGTCGCCGAAATATAATTAATGAAGCTACATTTTACTCGCTGTGTAAAGGTTTCAGGCATTTTGTAAATTAGTCTGTCGTAAGTGTCATAAACAACGTAAATTATTTGTATCGGCTAAACATACACACTCTTTACAAGTAGAATTGAGGTATTGTCTTTTGATTGGTTAATTCCAAATAGTATGACACCCCCATGCTACAGCATTTATTATGAAACCCCTAAAAAAATCTCTAACAAATCTCATTTTCTCAATTATTGAAGACGATTATCTCATTAAACCATGAATAGATTCATAATATTATTTATACTATTGAAAGGGTTAAAACATAATTCGACTTCCATCTCATTTACATCGGATACGTATTTAATGTTTTATCAGGGGGCGTCATACTATTTGATATGACAATCGGTACTTTGATTATGCAAATTAGACTAAAGTGCACGATTTTGATTGGTTCTACGTCATTGTGTGTGTTAAATGATTCGATTCTTCAGCTTTTAATGGATATACACTCTCAGTTGTCAAATAACTGATTACGCAACTGTGTATATCGAACTGTATAGGCCTACATCGATTCGACATGGTGCGTGACCGTGATCATTTTAACAGTGTCCGATGCTAGTACACAATTGTCGGCGAAGTCAACTTCGCTTTGACTGAGATTTTGGGCGAAGTCGACTTCGCTTTGATCGAGTGAATGGGCGAAGTCAGAAACTTTTAGGCGACCACTTCGCCCAAATCGCCCCCTCGTGAGAGCCCTGAAGCCATTGGCCAAAAATATACGATACTGCTTTCAATGACGCTAGTGAATCTTAAGAAAGTTGGCTTTAATATCAATCAATCAGCAAGACGGTGGCGTTTTTTACAGCATTCATTCATGCATTACTTATGTGTCAAAAGAAATTGTTAACACACAGGAAAAAATGATGAAAGAGAGCCAGAAAAGGTCACACTAGACTAAAAACATGATAAGAAATTTCTCCTTTTTCCACACTATTTTCAACTCTATTCATTAATTTTACTTCATTAATACAGATAATCCATATTTTGACTTAAATTTTACCAAAGTATTCTGCTGCAGATTTGTTATATGTAGGAAAGGGTTAATGAGTATAGAAAGACTACATACCAGAAGGTGAGAACAGCCAGAGTTATTGTAAGAAGTCTAAAGACCACAAATAACACATTGAATACATTAAATACGTGGTAAGCTAACTCCTGTCTATCAGCAAAGTAGATGAGTCGTGCGAGGTGGAAGAAGAACTCCACAGCGTAATGTAGAACCAACATCAACAGCGCAACTCTTGTAAAACTGAAAAGAGACAACATTTAATCAAGTCTGTGTTAAGGATAACCTCTGTTAAGCAGCCACTTGAAGATGAACCAAAACAACATTTTCTTCTTTATTTGACTTGTAGTAAGCAATCATCTGTGTTTAGCAGCTAAATTTTTACTCTGCCCTGGGTGGCTGCTTAACACAAGTTTGACTTAGAGGAACACTAAAGAAGCATTAGTATAGGATACACTTTTTGCTTTTATTAAGTTATTGATGGATTGAGTGTTCAAATTAGAGTCTTCGGCTCAGGTGATTTCAAAACCTAACAATTAGGATTAGCAATTAAAAAGAATCTGTAGTATAAGATGTACTTACTTTAAAGCATATGCTGCTGATATAAACACCAAATAAAGTGAGGCATATTGAATTCTAGCCTGCATCTCATCCTGGAAAATAATTGTAAAGCTAAATTACTCAAAAGCCCTTTACCATCTGCATTCTTATAAAGTGTTAACAACAAAGAGAGTGCAATTTATTCCTCCCCAATAAAGTTTTAAAATAATAAGGTTACAAATCATTCCTATCTTGCTCTTTCAAAAAAAAAAAAGGGAAAAGGGAGATAAAAACTTTGAAAAATGTTTCCATTTTTTCCATTTTGAGAGTTTTAAAAGCACTTTGTGATATTAATTTGAAATGAGCAATTTCAAGTTTTTAAAATATGTTTCAGAACTCTACTTAAAAGTAATCTGTGCCAATAGGAGCAGGATGTCCCCTAAAGCCATCACCTGAGTGACGGTATAGTAGCAAATGACTGGGGGAAACTTATCAAGAAAGAAACTGAAAGTAGAACATGAATGATACATGTATTGAGTTTGATCATCACTTTAATATAGAGTTACATCCCCCCAACTGTTCACTGAACTGAACTTAGTAATATACTAAGAATTGAGCATATTGATAAGGATTTAAAATATCACTCACCTTTTTGACTTTTTGGAAGTATAATTCTGGGAAGCAATGAACCCAGTATGCTATTTGTACAATGAAGTAAAACTTCATCATAAAAGGCATATTGCTGTGAGGGTAACCTTCCCATAACTGATTTATGTTGATGAGATTCTCCTGGAAATAAAGTTAAAATTATCATTAAATATACCAATGTGTTAAATGATATAAAACCCTAACCCTAACCAAAATTATCATTAAATATACCAATGTGTTAAATGATATAAAACATTGCAAAACCAGTCAAGTGATTTTTAACCTTTTCCCTTATATATGTGCTTTCTGACGCCTCTGCAGCGGACAGATTTTTGAAAACACGGCACCTAAGAAGAAATTGCTCAAAACGAGCAATTTCACCTTTAGTCACTATGTCTTCAACTCTATTCAATTATTGTACTTTTATTTAAAGGAAATTTTCAAAAAATTGGGTATGTTTTCAAAGTCGCCTGCTGCAGATTGGCCATATGAGGGAAAGAGTGTTTCTATTGTAGTTTTATGTTATGCTCCAATTTTGAAAGTATACAATGTACAAAGCTAGTATATTATGTTTTAATTTGAAAGTCCCATTCTGTATTATGACAATAAAATCATTCATATGTTCGCTATTTCAGTCCTAGGTCTTCTTCGGGATATCAAAATGATCTTCTCAAATTATGTTGAATACAATTTTCATTGTTTTCAGGACAACAAATAGTTTGTGGAAGTTGTTTAACCTCACACTTGGCAATATAGCCATTTGGCAGGCACATAGTTGGTGAAAAGCTTGGTAATATCTGGAAGAAGGCCTTGGGCCAAAGTATTGTATTGAACAAAAAAGAGTATTTATTGTCATACATAGGTAGTTTTAAGTCTTTATGTTCAATACTTCCAAAATGGACGCAACATCAGGGCTGTACAAAAAAAAAATTCAGCCACTTGTCCAGGACAAGTGACTTTCAGAATGCCACTTGTCCTGCTAAGATTCTCACTTGTCCCACTTTTCTGCACACCAAGTTTAACATGCGACAAATTTAAGAATTGTGTGGTAGCCCACTGGGCTACCAGATTTTTGGAAGCATAAAATGTATGTATTTTATCCATATTTACAAAAGAATCAAAAGCTATTGACAGAAATGTTAAACTTGAGACCACATAGTCAAATAATGCAATAGCACTTTTCAAATTGAAGATAACAAAATAATAAGGTCACCGATTTAGGTCCCTCACCGAAACAGGGCAGTGTACGATACGAGGGTCAGTTTTACGAAGAAAGACATATTAAATAAATTCAATTTTATTAACCAAAAGTCAAATTTATCAGGTTCAATGTAGTTATTAAATCAAAAAATATTGTCAAAAAAATGAAAGACAACAAAAATGTTAAATTTGTTTCATGTGTTGCGGTCAATCTCATTAAAATCATCTCCTATTATCGCTACGCATTTACATTTAGTCAGATTGGTGTTGCGGTATTATTCACAACATAGCCGCCATTTTGATGATTGCGCAATGTTAATCATGGTTCCCTACTTTGAGAATTAGAAATCGGTAAACAGCGTTGAATGTAAACATCGGGGTCGTCAGGTCGTGAATGTCATTCACCCAATTTCTCATTTCATCCAATGAAATCGCAACTATTAAGTCATGTGATTTTTTTTCCCGCCGGTTATGCTATTAAATTAATTTTGGTAAACAAAGCTGTGATTGGGCAATTATCATACTCGAGGGAATCATTTATATATTTCATTCCAAACAATTTTCTCTGTGTCCCTGATATTACGAATATTATGTTGATCTTGAAGGTATTTCAAATTGATAAACGGCAAGATGATTTCTAGAAGGCGTCATCTTTAATTTGGATCGAATTTATTTTATTAACTTCTGCATAGCGAAAATTTTCTTCCAAGTCTTTCTGTACCGGTTTGCACCAGTTTGCAAACATCGCATACCGAAAGTAGAAATATGGATCAAAATACATTTAAGGGAATATTTTAATGAGACCGATCCATAGGTAATTCCCTAGCATTCATGAAATAACACAGCCCCAAGGAACAATTGTCACTTATGATTGGACCGCCTTATTGGGTACATATATATCACGTTAATCGACTATTACTGACGCGATTCGGTTGGCTGAAACCACTCGATCTGACAGGTGGGTAACTCCGCCTACTGTTATTGATTTGTTATGGTCATGCGCGAGTGGTTTTTCGCATGTAACATACAGTCAAATTTATACACGACAGACATGTGTTTAAGTAATTAAGCTGGGCTACCAGACACAGGAATTTACAGTCACTGTTACGTAAATGGGTTGATATAATGGGACGTGGATTTTTGGAAAATGCCACTTGTCCGGGACTGAGATTTTGCAATTAGCGACTTGCCCGATGCGATTTACGACTTGTCCCGGACGTCGGGCTATGGGATTTGTACAGCCCTGATATCATATATATTTAGTCAGAAAACAATAAGCTTTTTACCTACCCTTACAAATGTATCTGCTCCCCATACTGCAGAAGCAAAGTAAAATGTCATCAGTTGTCCAGACTCGTTAAATTTGCTGTGTTTCACTTTAGATAGGTGCATCTTTCTGTTCAGTTTCTATATAAAAGAGGATTAAAAACACAACAATGAAAATACATGATTATAACAAGCTTGGTTTCGGTTAACCCTTTCCCTGATATAGACAGCTTTTTGAAAACATAGTGACAAAAGAAGAAATTGCTCAAAACGAGCAATTTCTCCTTTTGCAACAATGTTTTCTACGTTTAGTCATAGTCCATTCAATTATAGAGATATTCTATTTTTTGACAAAATATATTCAAAGTCGTCTGCTGCAGAATTGTCGTATGAGGGAAAGGGTTATTCAATCAAATTGCTTATAAAGATTAAGTCCAGTTTACTCTTCTTAACCCCTTCCCTCATACAGACACTTTCTGGTGCATATGCAGCAGACAACTTTTGAAAACATTTTGGCAAAAGGAGAATGATTAGCTTCCTATACATATATTTTTCATATTTTTGCCAGAATGTGTACAAAATCATGTGGCAGAGTTGCTGTATCATGTATGTGGGAATGGGTTAATCTAAATCTGAGGTAAGCTGAAATAGAGAAGTTGTTGCAGCAAGCTTGACAGTTTCCCTGTATCAAAGGATTTCTAAGATTTGCTAATTGACATCTAAAGCAGCTGTCCATTTTGACTTTTTCACAATGTTTTCAACGTTTTGCATTTATTATATCTTCATTTATAAAGATTTTCTGGGTTTTTGCCAACATGCTTTTAATGTCGTCTGCAGCAGATTTTCTGTATGTGGGAAAGGGTTAAACCAGACCTCAGCTTCACTGCGGTAGCAAACCCTCTAATGGATCTGATGACTGTCTATTACAATTCGTCTCACATTGACCTTTACATCTGCCGATCAAATTGTCACCTACAAAATTGTAGGTATCAACAAGGGAAATAAGCCATCTAAATAAACAAGATAGACAAGTGGTGATGACCGAGTGCTCTGATTGTGAAGACACAATTTTAACAATGTTGTGTGATTTTAATGGAAGGAAGAACGAGCACCTGCTCATGAGTTTTCCAAAGAATAGACCATAACAGGGTCAAATTTGTGTTGCCTTAAAAAATTATCCTATGTTATCAGATCCAATATATCCACAGCAAACAATTTGAGTCTGACCGTATTGAGATAGAGAATGATTCTCTATTTTCCCTTAATGTTTCAAAAACTTATCTGCTACAGAAAACATCAGACAGGGATTGCTCTACTATGGAATCTTAAAATTGAAAAGTGTTTTTACTTACATCCAGAATGTATTCCTGGATAACAGCATGGACAACGATTGAGATGAGAAAGTAGAAGAAGACTGTAAAGATATCTTTAAATCCACATGTGTAGAGTAGTTTTGGCTCTGGCATTTCTGTACCTGATAAAATAAAAGTTTTTTAATATTACAAATATAAAAGAAGAAAACCTCATAATTTGATGTACAATTAAGAACAGGATGCAATTAACATTTCAATTCATGTCCTGATCCATTCTGTTCAATTCATGATCTTACAGAGAATGGTTCTCTGATGTTTTACAGGATGAAGACACATGAAGTTTGCATGAGGTGTTTTACGCCACTGTTAACAATTTTTCACCTACATGTATATCAGGACATTTCCTGGGTAAGTTACTAGTACATATCTACTGGTCTATTTATCCTGATGCAAGTTAGTTGAAATGCTAACCGCAAAATCCTGAGTACAGGGGGAAAAGCCAGGCAATCTGCACAAATCTTAAGGTCTTTGGTTCAGTAGCTATAAACTCTGTACAGTATTATGTTTCAAGCTGTCCATGAATATGAAATAAAATCTCATGTAACAGATACAAATAATCTTCAAAATGATTTATTCCCACAAATTACTGCCTTTTTTCAATTTATTCAATACTATGTGTGTTGGTGTATACTTGTAGTGAGTCCATTTTCATTACACTAATGGTTGGATTGAACACAATAATATGAAACATTTTACAACAAAAAACAAACAGTTAACACAGAGATCTAGATAAGGTGCATATTACACATTCCCGAATCCTCATTTGACACTCAAACCGTATGTTGTTGGTACTCAAAAGAATTGTCTCAATTCTTCTGAGTACCCACAACATAAGATTTGGTTGAATTATAAGAGAGATATTGGTGGGAAATGACCAGTTTACTTGTCCGTACCTAGTACTTTGGTTTACACTTACTATTAACTGTAACATTGTTCTGCAGTGCAACAAAAAGTGAAGCAACTGGTGATGTGGCCTGAAAAATAATTAGTATAAAATTGCTAATTATATGGCCAGACTAGAGCCTGTAAGTGTAATTAAGTAAATAGTGAGTATCATGCAATATTATGAAAGTTTATATCCAGGATACAAAAGCTGTATGATGCAGTTGAAACATTCACTAAAAGTGGAAGACATTGTGGCAAAAGGAGAAATTGTTTGTTTTGAGCAATTTCTTCTTTTGTCACTATGTTTTCAAAAAACTGTCTGCTGCAGAGGCATCAGAATTTCAAAAAGCATCTATATGAGGGAAAGGGTTAACCTGTAATAGTCAACAATCTATTTATCACAATTCAAAAAAGAGTTTTCCTAAGAACACATATGTCACCTGCAGACAGTTATATATCCAAGAACTAATGTTTAAAGATTTGGAAAAGTAGAAGATGTAGCTGCTGTGCACTACACTTTTGAATCTGGTCTTTCGCGAAAAATACAATAATCATAGGTGCACCTCTTAATACATTCCTGTACAGTATCATAACTGCAACTCAAATATTTTTGAGAAGTGTGACACATATTTTTTTTACTTTTAGATAATAATAAATTCTAAAAAAAGTCAAAGGTTGTTACTCTTGATACAACTTGATTTTCTGCAAAAACAAACCAAAAAGTTCAAAACTTTACATGATGACAAATATCACTGTGATTACTATAACCTTAACTTTAATACTTTGAGATTTAGGCTACACAACTTTTTTGAGATAATGCAAGACATTAATTTTCCATACTCTAAAAACTGAGAGCCTCAACTCTGATGAAACTGGGTTTAGGCAAAAAACAAAATCCCAGGTGTTCAACTACATTATGCTGGGAAACAATCCAATGAAGTTTAATGACTGCAACTTAAATACTTTCAGAGATATGCACAACACAAAGTTTGGGATGGACAGACAGACAATATGACTCTTCCTAATTCATTGAGGGAAAACACAGCTAAATAGGGTGACGGTCAAAACGTCGAATGACCCAAACGTCGAATTGATAAACAAGAACAAAATGGGAGTCAAAACGTCGAAATGGGAGTCAAAACGTCGAAAAGGAAAATATAGAGGCCATATATATTAATAAACGTCGAAAAGGAAAATATATTGTCTATTTTCTATAATTATGTATATACTATGCCATAATAAACAGTGTGTATTATTTGTAGTTAATTGAAGTGATATTTGTAATATTTAATAATTGTGTAATTAAATAAAAAGAATAAAGCGAGGGCATAATGAATTTGTTTGTTGCAGTTTTAAAAAATAAATTGGTGTGGCAATTATGAATATTATATGTGTTATAAGTGGTTCTTTATATTGTTGTACCCTTTATTAAAATGTGTAATGTTTGTTGCAGCTTTGAAAATAAATTGTTTAATCTATTATGAAATTACGTTTATGTTGCCGTCCCGTCATTAAATAGTTTATTTGAAGTAAAAAGTTGTGTTTTCAGCAGTTTGCATAGAGTACATGAATCTATAATATATAAGGGCATGTGAAACGCAATCGTTCATAAATGTAAAAAATGGATGTGTATTTGTGTTTGAGTTGTGATTGTAGAGTAACGCCTCGGATGCATGCAATATGCTGTGACAGCTGTGGTAGATGGCAGCACAGAGTCTGCAAATCAGGTAAGAAATAAAAAAAAAATTCATATATGATTTTCCCCAGTACTTTTACCCTTTCTGATTTATATGCAGAATTATCGTAGCTAGCCACAAAATATGCAACATCTCTTGACTCGATAAGCTCGCCTATTTTTTGTAAAAAGAAAAGACGGGCTATTGTTGTCAATTACAAAACTTTATCATTTGAAATTCTGCAGCAGATGACCTTAAACAAATTTTGTCAAAAATATAGAAAATCTCTATAATTGAATGGATGACTTATGCCGAAAAGTGGAAAACATTGTGGCAAAAGGAGAAATTTCATTTCTTCTTTTGTCACTATGTTTTCAAAAAGCCGTCTGCTGCAGAGGCGTCAGAAAGCGTCTTTATCATCTTTGGTACAAGGAACCAGCTACAACATCTAAAACAGGCGAAGAGATGGTTCATAGATGGTACGTTCAAGTTGGTAAGACGGCCGTTCTATCAGCTTGTGACAATTCACGCCTTCATGAAAAAAGGAGAGAACTTAAAGCAGGTGCCACTGATATATGTCCTGATGTCTAGAAGAGCAAAACAAGATTACGTAGAGGTAAATATGCTAAAGTTTATAAACCTCTTTTTGATAAGTTATCAATGTCTCCTTTTGCCACAATGTTTTCCACTTTTAGTCCTTTGGTGGAATGGGTTATGCTTGATTTTGAGGCCGGTAAGTGTTTAATTTTTGATAATCTGGTTACATAATTGTGTAAACAATTTAAATACTGACATATATATATAAAAGTAGAAAATGACTACGAAATTGGAAAACGTTGTGACAAAAGGAGAAATTGTTCGTTATAGGTTTTTCAAAAGCCGTCTGCTCTATATGAGGAAAATTATAGTTATGAGGTTTTTTACATATTCTAAAAGTTCTACTTGCTATACAAATTATATTGATTCTGACTACAAATTGCGAATAATTCATAATCGTGTAATTTTCAGCCGCTTGGCAAGCTTTCCGAGACGTCTTTCCGCGTTGTCTCCTGAAAGGCTAGCTGTGTCTTCCACTGGAGTCAGCGTGTATACAGGAAGATACAGTCAGAGGGATTGTCGCAAGCGTATTTAGACAAAGGGGACAAACACGACTTCTTCAGAAAGATATTGGCCCTTCCATACCTGCCATCAGAGCACATCCCACGTGCATTTGACGATCTCTATCAACAAGCTGTGGGAGTCGATGGTCCTGTCCTGGCTGTTGTTGACTACGTCCGGAGAGTATGGATCAGCAATCCGATGTGGCGACCAGAAAATTGGAGTGTGTTTCGTCAAACAATACGCACTAACAACGACGTAGAAGGTATTTGTTATACAATGTTAATTTACTATTAAAGATATAATGAATTGAGATCTTGAAATAAAAAAGAAAATAGGTTTAGTTACAACATATCACATGAACTTTCCAAAGATATGGATAAAATGAGATGAAATTTAAACCACAGGAAGTCAAACAATTAGCATATCATCTTTCAAATATTGGCAATATCTGAACATCATATATTTCCATTCACAGGCTGGCATCGAAGAATCAACACAAGAGCCGGACGGTCTGATATTGGGCTGTATGTTCTAATACCACTGTTGAAGAATGAAGCCGATACCGTTGACTTACAAATTAAACTGGTTTCCGATCACCTAATTACAAGAATTCAAAGACAACGGTACCGGCAGATCCATGGTCGTCTGTTTGACGCCTGGGATAGGTATGCATTATTTTACTTTTCGTCTTTGCTAAAACATATCCACATGTACACATAACTCTACTTTTCGATTTTATAATCAATTAATAAAATACAAGACAGAATATCACATTGTATTGTATATGTCTATGAATCATAGGTTAAATATTCGTTTTCTAATATTTTTTTTCATTTTATTGCAGATATGAAGATGATGACATGACAACGTCGCAGCTGCTCAGAACTTGCAGTTTTATCGCTGGCTTGGGGCCAATGCAATCAACGGACCGGGTACACGATGAGGAACTATAAATAAAAATATAAAAAATTGTAAATAAAACCATAAAAAAACCTCAACAATGTATATAAGTTATAATATATGATGCTTTAATATAAGATAAAATTAAAAGTTAATCATTTATTGATGTGTTCTTGTTTATTCCGATTATTATGTCTCCCCCTGTATACAGGGGAGATATATTGTTTTTGTCCTGGGCGTCTGTCTGTCTGTCTGTCCGTCTGTCCGAAATCGTGTCCGCTCCATATCTCCAAGACGGCTTGAAGGATTTTCATGAAACTTGGCTCACATGTTCACCTCATCAAGGCGACGAGCAGAACCCGCGTCTCGACAATATAGGGTCAAGGTCAAGGTCACGCTTGAAGGTCAAAGGTTTGAGGCTTTATTTCGTGTCCGCTCCATATCTCCCAGACGGCTTGAAGGATTTTCATGAAACTTGGGTCACATGTTCACCTCATCAAGGCGACGTGCAGAACCCGCATCTCTACAATATAGGGTCAAGGTCAAGGTCACACTTGAAGGTCACACTTGAAGGTCAAAGGTTTGAGGCTTTATTTCGTGTCCGCTGCATATCTCCGAGACGGCTTGAAGGATTTTCATGAAACTTGGGTCACATGTTCACCTCATCAAGGCGACGTGCAGAACCTGCGTCTCGACAATATAGGGTCAAGGTCAAGGTCACGCTTGAATGTCAAAGGTTTGAGGCTTTATTTCGTGTCCGCTCCATATCTCCCAGACGACTTGAAGGATTTTCATGAAACTTGGGTCACATGTTTACCTCATCAAGGCGACGTGCAGAACCCGCGTCTCGACAATATAGGGTCAATGTCAAGGTCACGCTTGAAGGTCAAAGGTTTGAGGCTTTATTTCGTGTCCGCTCCATATCTCCCAGACGGCTTGAAGGATTTTCATGAAACTTGGGTCACATGTTCACCTCATCAAGGTGACGTGCAGAACTTGCGTCTCGACAATATAGGGTCAATGTCAAGGTCACGCTTGAAGGTCAAAGGTTTGAGGCTTTATTTTCATGAAACTTGGGTCACATGTTCACCTCATCAAGGTGACGTGCAGAACTTGCGTCTCGACAATATAGGGTCAATGTCAAGGTCACGCTTGAAGGTCAAAGGTTTGAGGCTTTATTTTGTGTCCGCTCCATATCTTCCAGACGGCTTGAAGGATTTTAATGAAACTTTGGTCACATGTTCACCTCATCAAGGCGACGTGCAGAACCCGTGTCTCGACAATATAGGGTCAAGGTCAAGGTCACGCTTGAAGGTCAAAGGTTTGAGGCTTTATTTCGTGTCCGCTCCATATCTCCAAGACGGCTTGAAAGATTTTCATGAAACTTGGGTCACATGTTCACCTCATCAAGGCGATGTGTAGAACCCATGTCTCGACTGTCTGTCCGTCCCAAATCGTGTCCGCTGTCCGTCCGTCTGTCCGTCCCAAATCGTGTCCGCTCCATATCTCCAAGTGGACTGAAGGATTTTCATGAAACTTGGGTCAAATGTTCACCTCATCAAGGCGATGTGCAGAACCCATGTCTCGACTGTCTGTCTGTCTGTCCCAAATTTATAGGTTGGAATGTTTTTAGAGATTTTGACAGATATTTGAGGGGAGACATCTGTTTTTTGCAAAAACAATTCTAGTTTCAATTTGAATATATATTCATATGCCCTTTTATTTAATTTCTCCTTTATAATTGCATTGACAGAAAAGGTTCGAAAATGTAGTGGTCCGTAATGTTCCGTATATGACTAAACATATATTATTAAATTGTATTATTATCTACCTTGTGCGGTAAAACTTGAAAAAACAGCATAATAACTATTCTATACATTTCCGTATATATTTTCCTTTTCGACATTTTGACTCCCATTTTGTTCTTTTTTATCAATTCGACGTTTGGGTCATTCGACGTTTTGACTGTAATTCAGCTAAATATAATGATCTATACATGGAAGTGTTAAGACTTAAACCAGGGAAGGAAATAATACAAAGGGAGAATAATAATTCGATAATAAATAGAATAATGGTTCTTATACAGGCACAGTGATAATAAATGGGAAATATGTACTTTAGTGTTATGGTTTGTGTGTACTGTATAATTGATTATAATTGAGTACATCTTAATGAGCTAGCAAATGAAACGAATTTTCCTAGTTTGACAGCCTGGTTCCGAGCACAGCTATATAAGGCCTTAGGGACTTTGGTGCACTAAAGTATTTTGGTTAAAATACTTTGGTGCACTAAAGTATTTTGGTTAAAATGTCTTAGCTTTGAATTTGTTTATTGCCATTGCCTAGAAGATAATGATAATGGATAATTACTTTATAATTTAAGTCTCTTTTAGACAATTTGTTTCATCATCATGTTCATATAAATTTGGAAAGTCTGTTATGATAAGACAGCGATTTTTTTCCTTCTTTAGCTGGTACCGTTTAACGGACCCATTCACAATTACAAACGGCTCTTCACAATTTTCCAAAAGGGTCCGTCAATTCACAATTCTGGCCGACTAGCCTAATTTTAACTTTGTAACTAGCTTTTCTGACAAAATCAAAAACATTCTCGTCCCGTCGCTGTGGTTTACATTTTAAAACAAATCGCAACATTTCTCAGTGCTGTATATCCATTCAGGTGTCGCAATTATTTATCGGAAACAAATATTTAACGAAATAATTATATTTCTTATTCGTACAATAAGTATTGGGAGTTGGGTCTTGTCGACTTAACCACGTGTTTTTAAAAAAAAACATGGCGTCCGACGAAATTTTTCGCTGATGTGAATTGGATTTTCATGTATTTAAATGGTAACTGCATATTTTCTAGACTCAATTTAATGTTAAATATGATTTATTTAATCGTTGCAATAGCTGCCTATGATGTTAACAGTTGATAAATGAAAACAACATTACTTATTGAAGACGCATGCATTTATAACTAAAGCGTCTAGATGATTACGATAAAAACAATTTGACAATGTCGAGATATAATAAATATTATCAGAAAAAACTACCATCAGCGCCTGAAAAGGCTATAAAACGATCAATTATTTGGTAAAGCACAATTGGACACTAGCCATGATACTGAGCAGCGTACAGAACATTCACCAGGGCCATGCATGGAAACAGTTTTAACTGTCTAAACCCAACTAGAATTAGGGTCCGTATCGCCTACATCTGAATCTTAAACCGTATCCCCTGCTACTCAAACTGATGATTAAGTGATCGTAGCTAGTAATGCAAGCCTTAACACAGACAGCGGCTTATTATTAAGTTACATAGCTGTAATATTTAAATTCACAATTTTATGGAAACAACAACACTATTTTTCACAATTTCCCTGGTACCGGACCCATTCACAATTTAGGTAAAAAAATCGCTGTAAGATCTTCTTGAGTCTTGGACCGGATAATACTGGTATTTAATATGAGTGGAAATTGTAATAGGACTTCCTGTTTCACTTTAAATACTGAAAAAAACATTATGTTGTTTGCGATTTTGAAATTTTACCAATAAAATAAGACTTTTTTCTAAATAATCTTTTAAAGTCAAACGTATTAATCTATCACTTGACTTTATAATGTTCAGACGGGCCCATGTTCAGACAGTTTAAAAAACATATAAATATCTAAGAATTCGAATTTTGATTTGTTATTAAAAAGCCATATTTAAAGAGGCAAAAAAAAGGAACAAACTTGTTGCAAAACATTTACAATTTGCAGAAAATTATGGCGTTAAGAAAAGAAAATCTTGCACAGGTCCGAATGGTAAATTAATTAATTCTATGTAAAAGAAATCTCATTCCTAGATCTGTTAAAAGTAAAGCAAGTCAAATTTTGGAGAAATGTTGGTGAACTATCATCCAATTTAACATCGAAATGAGCCTTTAAACAGATTTCCTATGCAATATGTTTGAAAATTCTTCCAGCTGCTAAAATTCAAATATGTTTGACATTTCCCCTAATTAATACAATCGATTTAGCAAGCATGCTGTAAATCTTTGACGGGTTACTCTTGCAATTAAACAATGCAGTTGTGTTAAAATAATTAAAATATCATCATAAAAATTGAAAGCAAGTGAACATATGTTTACAACAAACATGTGGCAAATGTCAAAAGCCAACTGTCAAATTTCATACCTGAAACATCAACCCAATAACAAACACCATTGCCACACATGATACAATATCCGCATGATTCTGTATCAGAAACTCGTGACTAAATACTGGTGGACTTTTGTTGCTTCTTGGTCTTCGCATCCCCATTTTTAGCAAATTACTTTGTTTTTCTGCTGATACGCTGAAAATACCGGTGTTTCACGTACAGGAAGTACTTGGCATATTACCCACAAAACCCCTGCAAAGTAAAATGAATTGTGATTGGATAAATTTCAGTTGGGTTTCCGCATTCGTTTTAAAGCGTCTATAGTTAGAGTACCAGACTAATTGGTGTCCACGTAATAATAGACAGTGGCAGAGTTACCAGGAGGCACATAGGACAATTGCCCCCAGTTGTGTCGACAATTATGTAATAGGGGTACTTGATGTAATTTATTGAATTTTCATATGTATAGTGGCTAAACGACTGTCTATACTTAGGTATTTTCATTTAGCGTATTTTGAACACTTCTATAAAATTTATTTAAAAAAGTTTATTTTAAATGTTTTTAGTTACGCATACAATGTTTATATATTTATTAAAACATACTGAACTCACTTTAGTAAGTATTCCATGTAATTAATTGATTTTAGCTTGGCATGTGAGCCCCAGGTTCAGTACCAGTTTCTTGCTTCACATTTATGTGTTTTTAGTCATGACATAAATGCATTTTGCAAAAGTGTTCTCCCACCTATTCTATAACTAATTAACTTCTGTATTAGCCATATGTATGGTTCAGGTATGATTTGAATTGATTTTAGTTTTGTGTAATAAATAAAATATAAATAACTAATATCAATCAAAATATTTTTCAAAATGTTGTCGAATTAGAACTAATCAAGGAATTTCTTAAGTATAATTGCACAAGGTTCAAATATAGTACAAGTAAGTAAGTAAATCTTTTAGTATAGTGACATGTGTATAACAAAACAAACGTATAACAACATATACTAATAGGAAAACCACCGGCCCCATGGGCCTATATGTCACTACATGTTGAGAAACAACTATATTTACACAGTGAGTACATTAATACACACTTATATCAGAACAGAACAGAACATAACTTTATTCAAGAATATTGACTTTAACACATATGGTTCATCGTCAAAATACAACATATTTAAGCATACAATACGGACATACAAATTCAAGGTAGATAAATATAAAGTTGTTAACACTCTCTTTTGATGAAAATATAAATAGACACATTTATTTAGATAAATAACACAAAATAGGATAATACATATTTACATATATTTAGATAAATATCAAGTTTTCAACACTCTCTTTTGATGCAAATATAAATAGACACATATAACATATACAGTATAGGATGATACACACACATATATATATATATATATATATATATATATATATATATATATATAAAGGATAATATACAGATACTGTAAATACATTGAGCTGAAATAATGCATGATAATGCTTGAATTTCTTCTTATATGATAACATTGTTTAATTTTTTCTTTCTTCATTAGCTTTTATGTAGTATATTCCAACGGCAGTTAATGCTTTTATATTTGAACTGTTTTAAGAGTTTAATAACTGGATCAATTTTAACATACTAGGATTTTGATAGTAATACGTTTTTTATATTGTTTTTATCAAATCAATATAGGCAGGACAAACTAACATAACATGAAACTCGTCTTCAAGCTCTTTTAAACTGTAAAGTGAACAGATTATGTCATCATAAGTACACATCACTGAGTCGCTGATGTCGTTGGCATGTTTCCTAGTACAAAGAGGACAAGGTACATACCGATTTCGATTGCATGACCCTAGTCATTCTTATACTATATACAACAAGACGAATGTTGATGCTAAGCATCAAAGACTCCGCGCATGCTTTTGAAGCATGATTTAAGGGAAGCAGATACAGTTCAGTACATTTAAATAACCTGTGCAAACAGACAGGATGTAAATATTTTGAACAAGAATGCCAAATGTCCTTTTATTTTAAACAAGAAGGAAAATATGTGCCTATATTGCTCACCTGGCTATCATAGTCTGTAATAATAGGTAATCAAGAGCAGAAAGGGTCAATTTTGACGTAGGGTTTAGACGTTTTATATCCTACGGTTTACCGTTTGCTTAACATTGACTGCAACTATAATTTGTCATACAAGCTAAAGTTTCTTAATTTTTACCAAAACAAAAGTTTTTAAATCTGCTCTAACTAGATCAATTAGATAAATAAAAAACAATAGTATATTCTCTTTCCAGTTTAGCAGAAGTATGATAACAGAAACGGGAATATACAAACAAAAAATACAAAGTAATTTTAACAAGTTTAAAGATATTTATTATCAAAATTGAGCATTTATGAAATTAAACGAAAAAGTTCCCATGTATAGTCAACATATAGCAAGAATGCAATGGTCTGAATGAACAACTGTATGGGGAGGAACGTTTTAAGTTTAGAAATACAACAGAAATAAATAGGAAAAAACATCACCCGAAACTGTTTTCTGAGCTTTGTTGAATCGAGTCGTCAGGGCAGTAAACCAAACAATTAAAATAGCGTAGCCTGTGATGTTGGGGGAATAGTGAACTCCGTAAACCAACCTATAAAAAAGCGTAGCCTAGGAAGATGGCGAACAGTTATTAAATACAAATTAAATGTGTCTTAAGTTTTGTAATAACGGTAGAAGACATACGTATTTTGTTGTTTCTTAAATCAGTTAATACAATTTATTCATTCATTAAGGTTCTTTTTCTTCAAACATATTAAAGAGTTTTTCATTACAATGATAATGATGGTTGATCCCTTTTCGATTACGTCACCCCATGGTACAACATTGTTAAAAACGTATCCCATACTGACTCCGCGCTTCCGCGCGGCGTCAACAAGACAGTAGTAAATGAAAAATTTCTTACAATTAACTATTTGCATGACTGGAGTTCTTTACAGAAGCGAAAGGTAAAGAAAACCCATCATACAGTATCTCACATAAACATTGAAGTAATTAAACAAACTAAACAAAATATAATAATTGAGTGAGTGAATGAATGAATGATCGGACGAACGGACGGACGGACGGACGGACGGACGAACGAACGAACGAACGAACGAACGAACGAACGAACGAACGAACGAACGAACGAACGAACGAACGAACGAACGAACGAACGAACGAACGAACGAACGTATGAATGAATGCATGAACAGAATAAACATGTACGAGATTGTACTGGTACCCCAATATATCGACCTGTCTCTAACGGTAAAATTCCACATCTAAGTAGGGCTAGTAAAGAGCGTTCGTTTTTCAATAAATTCAGTTGAAATTAGCGTTCACAAATAAATGTATCTTTAAATAATTTGTATGTTCTTAATTTTGGGGTTTGTTGTACACATGTAGACCATTAAGCGATAAAATGATGTTTTATATTTTCCTCGGCTAAATCTATCCTAATAATAAGCTTATTTGTGTAATAATCTAATACGCCGATCTTTGTCAAAACGGTTTTCAAATTACTACACCATGCAGTTGCTCTCACATATTATATAGTCATGATTAAAACGCATTTTATTAATCTGGTATCATCTTTCTGCAGTAGTCTATTCCAAAATTTTATAATATATAACCATTGCCTAAATATGCTTAGGAAGCCAACCAGTGTCTCCAATCAATGCTGTTACAGTTGCGAATCTATGAACACCTAGATAATACCTCATGCTCCTATTTTGAATATTGTTTTTACATTTGAACGATTTAAATCCCCATGTGAATGCCCCGTAATTGAGGATCGGAACTACACAGTTATAATAGTACAACTAACTAGCGGATAGTATTAAATTAGGAGAGCTTAAATTTGTAAACCAAATATTGCCCCTGGCTAATTCACACATGTTGACCTAGTCTCACTTTGCCAACTGTTTTCCATTTGCAAAATCTTACCCAAATAACTAAACGTTGGCAAAGTGAGACGACACCTTAATGTGTTATACTTTTACTGTTAGTAGGTGTGCTCAACTATACCTCTTTGAACGGCATACCAAATGAAAAGTATACCGAATAAAACCAGGCCGAATATACCCGACACCGAAACACGGTATTATCTGTGGTAAAGCAAAGTAATTTGCCAACAGTGGGGATACGACGACCAAGAAGTCCACCAGTATTTAGATCAAAAACAGATATTGTCCTTGGTCTTATTTGCGCTCTACCTATCATGGCTGTAATAGAGAAGAGAAAACTCACCTTTCTTGGTCAACTCTGTCGCTTAGATAGGGACTGTGCAACAAAACGTGTATTCTTATTACGTCTATGACCATTGGGTTTGTCCAAGTAAACACATTTGGAAACATTGTATTGATATGAACATTTCAAATCATTTTGTTCGAGAATGGAATATAACAACATCTTCATCGCAATTTGCCTTATATAGACAATTACAACAAAGATTCACATTAAGTCCGATATGGGGATTCCGCTAAACGCAGTCAGGATTATGTTACGTGCTTGTTTTTCTATCGCTCAGCTAAATGCACATACAGCTTATACCAATTGTTCTCAATGCACACGATGTGGCTGTAACGATATAATAACAAGTCTTATAGAACATATCCTGATTAACTGTCAAATTGTACAATCGTGAACAATCGTGAACTACCTCTTTTCAACAATGACTATGGTCTTGAACCCAATCTTAGATAATGTAGTGCAAGGTACATATGATTCATTTTACAACCTTGTAGATATTTAAATGAAATTGAAAGTATAGTCGTACACACTAGATTATGTGTAAAATCATAATTATTTGTGTATGCTTTGACACGAGTGCTTACATATGGCGCACGTATTGTGTTTGTATATATACATTCTTATCATAGATACGAGCCCCGGTATTGTGATTTCGAATCCCGGCTCGGACAACTTTCTTTCCGACGATTGACAAAAGTCAAGGCGACATGCGTCATTCGTTTCCACCAATGGGCTAAGTATATGTGGAAAAGCAGCCAGTTATTTGGGAAGATTGTTGTGTTGAGTACTGGTGTGAGAAAACCAGGAAATGCATGAGTAGGTGATCTGGCCGCCGTGATATAACTGAGAAATTGTTAAAAACGGCGTTAAACCCCAATCAATCAATCAATCATACTAAGTGTGCTCAGATGGTTGCATGAGTGCATGTCTCTATTGTGCATTATCCATCCTTTTCCTCATTGAACGCTTTTTATTTCGGTGCGTTTAAGTGCTCTATTATGGGGACTCCATGTACATTGTTACTCCTGTACATAAGACTGTCACAGACATAATTCTGATATGCCGGTGGCAACCTTCTATTTATTCTTCTTGTTGAGCAGTAAGACAGGTAGTTAGTTGTACATACAGTTCGATGGTTTATGCACTTTAAATGTACTTATGTAACTATCTATTTCCTTTGTTTTTTGTTTGGTTTCATGTAGGTGTAGCAAATTATGTTTTCTGCATTGTTGTATTATAAATGTAATCTTCTTAATAAGAGGAAATAAAGTTTATTAAAAAGAAAATTGACATGTCCGATTTTTTCTTCTTTTTCAAACTGTTCTTAAATGTCGGTATATGAACATTAAGGGTACTTTGGCTTTTCTTCCCATGACAACAAATATCAAAAATGTTTAAGATGCATTTTATTGTTGTAATATGTCAGCAAATGGTTTGGCAGTTGGAAACAATTTGACAGGTCCAAATCGGCTACAAGGATCGAATGACGTCACGAACTTAGGATATTCACGAAGTTGGAATGCTATACGAAGTTAATTATAGAGTAACCAGTCAAAGATTTACAGCATGCTTGCTAAATCGATTGTATTAATTATTTTCATTTAAGCAGCTGGATGAATTTTCAAACATATGCCATAGGAAATCTGTTTAAAGAGTCATTTCGATGTTAAATTGGATGACATTTCACCAACAATGAGAAGCAAGAGCTCTTCAGAGACGACCTGCTGTTGAAAAAGACATTTCAGGTCGAAATAAATGGGATCACATTTACCTGAGCTTTTACCTACCACAATAGACGACCTCTTAACCATTACCCACATACAGAAAATATGAATCAGACGAGTTTTAAATCGTTCCAGCAAAAATGTAGAAAACCTTTTATAAATAAATATATATTTATCAAATTATATTTAACACATTGCACGGTCGAAAGGAGAAATTGCTCATCCCCAAAGGATGACTGCTGCAGAAAGCGTCTGTTTGAGTGAAAGGATTAAATGAGTGTGATCCGAAGAAGAACATGTATCCAATTGTCAGCATCGTGCTTCGGATAGTCGCCACATTTCCTGTGACGAGTTACAAAAAACAGCGAAGTTTATTGTCCTTTTGAAAACTCACACAGGAGGTCCATACTTGGGAAGGAAACGGTTAACCGGCATGTGCATAATGTCTGCACACAGAGCCATTTATGAGGATGTGTCAGATTCGCAAGGATGCAGTCAAACGACTTAAACGGACACATATCAATGATATCAACTGAATGGCTTAACGCCATGTCATTGTATGATTAAGGATAAGTAAACAATAACGTGATGTCTGTTATTAAACAGTTGTGTCGCTTTAATAACTGTCTGTTACTAAACAGTTGTGTCGCTTTAATAACCAAATTTAACATTGATCAAACCAAAGATCATTTAACAATTAAAACTGGGATGTATCCGATTACAATTTTAAGTAAGTAGTGTGTAAGTTTTTATTATAAGTATGGCCAATTTATTAGATTTAGAAAAATCCCCTTGACTGAAGGTTTGAAATTCAAAAACCTTTTAAAACGCGTCATTTCAATAAATAGCAAACAGAAAAATAAACGCAAAACTTAAAATAACGTATTTCGTTTATATTCTTTGATACTTTTATTGGCATATTTATTGGCATATTTCATAGAAATAAAACCACTACCAGTCTAAGTTTGGTAAAACTTGATCGCAGTGTTCATATGCATACCCAAAAACTTATATGATCGAATATCTGTTGTTTTCATTGATACTTTCATAGGCACATTTATTTACCAATAAGTCATTTTGAGCATTTTAGTGTAAAAAGATTCAAAACTGGAACGGAATATATGTCTTCAAAACAAAAAAGCGAAAACATATTCAATTATTGTAAAATAGAAGACTTTACAAATGTGTAATTTAAATGTTTAGGAAATGGCCCTTCCTAAATTGAGAGAACTTGTGGCCAGACCCTTTTGCCTTTATATAAATGTTAAACTATGTACAAATATGCATGTTTGTAAATACTATATGTTATTTTGGTAATAAAATATGTTAAAACTAAACTAGGCATATTTCAAAGAAATACGCTAATTAGAAGAGTAAAATAATTTGGGAAAACAGGTGTATCATTAACATTTGACCCAGTTAAAATTGACACCGTTGTTAATAATGGTGGAAATAGTTATAAATCAATTTCTATTTAATGTCAATGTTTTCTTAACAAGCAAAAACGATTAAAATAACGAACCATTGAAGCGTATTGATTTTAGGTGAGTGTCAAAATTAAGACATTTCATATGTAGTTGGAGAACATGTTCGACATTTTGAAATTTTTGCTCGTATTTATGAACCGTTGAGCTGAACATTGTCATGCCAACTTGGCGAATGTACTGCACCAAAGGCATTTCGGTAATGTAGAATTGTAGAGGCATTAGTTGACTTGAGACAGGGCTCTCTTGATCGTCATCGAGTTGGATCGCAGAACGTCATTGGAAGGATGAGGCAACGTTCCAAGACAAATGGATATGTCATGCGGACACGAGGGCAGTCGAACACGGTCTATGCTCTGGAGTGGTTTATTCTTGTGAAGGCTCAACGTAATTGATTCTAGAACACTACTACAGAGGAAGAGATCAGTAGTAGTAAGTTGGTCTTTTCCCAACAATATCTCTCTGACTTAACTAGTCTCAGTGAGACAATTCTTTTGAGTACCCACAACATAGGGTTTAAGGGTCATATAAGGATTTTGGGATGTGAAATACTCAATCAGCGTTCAGGGAAAGATGGGCCATCAGCGTCCAGGGGAAAGATGGGCCAACAGCGTCCAGGGGAAAGATGGGCGGCCATCAGCGTCCAGGGGAAAGATGGGCGGCCATCAGCGTCCAGGGGAAAGATGGGCGGGCATCATCGTTCAGGGAGAGATGGGCCATCAGCGTCCAGGGAAAGATGGCCATCAGCGTCCAAGGAAAGATGGGCCATCAGCGTCTAGGGGAAATATGGGCGGGCATCAGCGTCCTGGGAAAGATGGGCCATCAGCGTCCTGGGAAATATGGGCATGCATGTAATTAAGAACGACAGGCTTACAGCTGTAAGGTACATACAATACATTTCGGATGATTATATTCGCCCATACGCGGGTGATATTGTCCCAGATTTATGGCAAGCCGTTTTTTTAAACAAGAGGGCCGTGAGGCCCAGGAATCCCTCACCTGAGAATGGGCTATTTAAAACATAACTCTTTCAGCACCAATGGCAATATCATCAAGACAAACTTTCTGACAAAATTTCAAGCTGCTCAAGTCAAAAATGCGATCTCTATAGTGTTAACTAGATTGTTCTACAATTTGGCCTAGTGACTTAGTTGTTGACCCGACATGACCCATATTCGAACTTGACCTAAATATCACTAAGTCGAATTTTCCGACATAGTTTCAACATGCTCAAGCCAAAAATGTGGCTTCCAGAGTGTTAACAAGATGTTTCTCAAATTTGGCCTAGTGACCTAGTTTTTGACCAGACATGACCTACATTCGAACTTGGCCTAGATATCATCAAGACAAACTTTCTGATAAAGTTTCAACATGCTCAAATTTAAAATGTGGCTTCCAGAGTGTTAACGAGATTTTTCTTAAATTTGGCCTAGTGACCTAGTTTTTGACCAGACATGACCCATATTCAAACTTGGCCTAGATATCATCAAGACAAACTTTCTGACAAAGTTTCAACATACTCAAGCCAAAAATGTGGCTTCCAGAGTGTTTACAAGATTTCCCTTCAATTTGACCTAGTGACCTATATTCGAACTTGGCATAGATATCACTAAGGCAAACATTCTGACAAAGTTTCAACATGCTCAAGCCAAAAATGCGGCTTCTAAAATGTTAACAAGATTTTCCTTCAATTTGGCCTAGAGACCTAGTTTTTGACCCGACATGACCTATATTCGAACTTGGCCTAGATATCACTAAGACAAACATTCTGACAAAGTCTCAACATGCTCATGCCAAAAATGCGGCTTCTAGATTTGATTGAGATATGTTCTGATAAACTTTCATGAAGATTGGATGCAAAATGTTGCCTCTAGAGTGTTAACAAGCAAATGTTGACGAGGGACGACGGACAAAAAGGCGATCACAAAAACTCACCTTGAGCACTTTGTGCTCTGGTGAGCTAAAAAAAAATTAGTTTTAGATATATATCCCTGTAAGACAAACGTTGATAAATCTAAACGTATTGGGCTTTCTTGTTTTAGCTATAAGAGTCATCTTGCGCTGAACGGTTTGAACACATTTTGTTAGAAGGTCAGATAAGGAACAAACTTATTTTGTCATTTGGCCTATCATGATTTAGGAGATGTAACTTAAATATTTTTTCTATTTTTAGCACTGGCGCCCATCTTGTGCAGGAGTGGAACCATTTAAATAATTTGAGCAGATGGCATACTAAGGTACATTCTTGCGAAATGTAGCCAGTGGTTTATAGCAGATTATTATTGCTTAATGCTTTTGTTAAAGCTCTGGCGGCCATCTTTGTTGAGGGGAGCTGAATACATTTTGGTAGGTCACTTCAGGAACATTCTGAAATTGGTCCGTTGGTTAAGGACAACTTCATTTAACCTATTACTTCACTCAGACGACATTTGACGCCTGCTATTGCAGACAACATTCGAAAATATTGCAATAAAAGGTGAAATTGCTCAAAACGACCCATTTCACACTTGAAACTGTCCGTCTGATGATTGAAAAGCAGACAACCTTTGAAAAGTAATTCGAAGTAATGGTTTTTGGTAAAGCTCTGGCGGCCATCTTTGTTGAGGGGAGCAGAATGAATTTTGGTAGGTCCCTTCAGGAACATTCTGAATCTGGTCCATTGGTTTAGGACAACTTTATTTTAGGAAATTTTAATGAATGGACAAACGGCACAAAGTGATCACCATAGCAATTTGCCATGAAGCTTTGACCTTGCAACAGCCAAAATGTATCACTCATGACTGTGATCTTGACCTTCGCCTATATATGAACAGCAACTGTAAGCATCTGGGGTAAGAAGAGTGCACTCATACACATTGTAACTAGTAGTTTTCAGCCTTTATTTTTATTCAAAACAAACAGAAGTAATATGATCATAACATCAATACATCAATCATAAAACTATCATCCCCCCACATAATATTATAATGTTTTCTTCAACCTCTGCAACAGACAACATTTGTAAACATTGTGGATCAAGGAAAAAATACTCATAATTAGCAATTTCTCCTTTTGCCACTATGTTTTCAACTTGATTCAAACTTTCATTTACAGAGGTTATCCCTATTTTAACCAATATGTTATCAAAATCATCTGCAGATTTGTTGTATGAGGGAAAGGGTTAAGAATCGTCATGATAGTAAAAATGTGTTTGCAATAATTTTTCAATTTTTTGCCTCTGTCCTTGTGGAATACACACAATCTTAAAAGTCCATGTCGCCTCCTTCCCAAACTTCAATATCTCGACACTTTGATTTCACTAACTCTCGTCGTATTTCATGAGTCAATTCCTCGTGTTTATGAGCTCTTAGGAGCTCCATCATAGAATCCTTCTGTTCACTTGAAATGTCTTCTTTGTAACGCTGAACAAAAGTTAATAAACACTGATGCCATAAAACTGGAAGATCTCGTTCGTCTCTTGTAAACCTGTGATATAAAAGGTAGTTTAAGTAAAATTTCTTCTGATATGATATGAAGGATAATTGTTTGTTTCACGAAATGAAAGAAATTTTGATACTACACTGAAACAAACAATTATTCTATTTCACTTATGCTTTAAATAAGTTTTCCGAAAAGTGCCGAGGTGTAAAAAGTCACATAATTGTGCTGACTGAGTAATTAATTCCCTGTATGGAGCCCCTAATAAAAAAACCTGGATTTTGGCATAAATCAGTTGCCAAATAAGTTATTACCCCGTGATTTTTTTTTAAAATAGATACTTTGGATTAATAAATAACTGATATATTGATAAAAAGGCATGTAAGCTGGTAAAAACAAAAGGACCATGATTTGAACAATTAACATTTATGCCAAATTATTTTCAAATAAGGCCAGTACTTTTCATCAAGAAGATTTTTATATACATATAATAATGAAAAGAAACCCCACCCCCTAGCAGCCATGTTTTTCCAACGGATCCGAATAATTTCAACAAGTTTGGTAGTGAGTGGGTCCCTCATTGGGTCAAGTAACATTTGTGTCATAATATTTTAAAATCTGGCCAGTTCTTTTGGACAAGAAGAGTTATATAAGGAAAACAAGCTCCGCCCCCTGTTGGCCATATTTTTGAATGGATCAGGACAATCTGAACAATCTTGATAGGTTTGGAAATTGTCCAAGATTTGATGCAGCTGAATGTTCTGATAAACTTTCATGTAGATTGGATGCAAAATGAAGCATGTAAAATGTTAACATGGAAATTGTTGACAACGCATAACTAACGACAGACAGACAAAAGATTATCACAATAGTTGACCTTGAGCAAATTGCGTTTAGATGGGCTGAAAAAGATATAAACCTACCCTATGAAGTGAAAAACCACAGCATCTATGACTCTGTATGGCAAAGCATATTTCTTGTCGAGAAGAGTTTTGAGGAAAATGCTGTTTGCTCCATTATAGTCCATTTCTGCTACTTTCAAAATGGCTGCCGCTGAGTGTAACATGGGAACAGAAACTTTTACTAAGACACTGGCTATGATAACAGCTTCTCTTAAAGTGCAGTTTCCATCCTGTAACAAAATAGAGTTAACATACATATTACATACACATTTCTTACTCTACTGTAACAGATGACATTTTAACATTTTCCCCCACATACAATAAATCTTCAGCCAAAGACTTTGAAATTATCAAGTCTAAAATATAGAAAATCTCAATAAATGACAGGATGATTATTGAATAGTGTTGAAATCAATGTGGCAAATGGAGAAAGTGCTCATTATGCCAAAAGAAGACCATCAATAAATCTCACCATAACAAGCCATCTGCTTTTATCTATTCGGGAATTCAGAGCTTGTGAGTTTAGCACTCCAATGAATTTGAAATCCTGCAAAAATGCGACCATCAATAACGCTCACCAATACAAGTTATTTGCTTTTATCTTTTCTGTAAGTCAGAGCTTGTGAATTTAAATCATTTGTTGATGATTGAAGGACGAAAGAGGATCACAATAGCTCACCTTAAAGCCATTCATACTCAGGTGAGCTACAAAAAAACTCTGTATACAGTACTACGTAGAAAGGATTTTATACCTTCTGAAACTGTTACATTTAGATATACATGTTTTTTTGTAAAATATCAACTAATGCAAGTTTCAACCTTTTCAATGATTGAACCCCATTTTCAAAAAAGTAGTTGATGTTTTCCCCCGTTATAAGTGATTGATTGGTTGTTTTACGCAGCTTTCAACATTTCTTTCAGTTATATCACGGCGTATCCTGGGTAAGTTACAATTAAGAACATCGTGAAATCGACAAATTTACCATTCAGTTCCATTCACGTTCGAATCCACTCTTAAAGTGTTCAGTCGTTCAAATCATTGTGATCGCTTTTTCCTGTTCCGATCAAATTGATCGGTTTTTTATACTCACTGGGAGTGCTTTTCTCGATCAAAATCCGTTCAATGATTTGATTGGCTTAAATTTAATTTCGTTTCATTATTATTTTTGTTTACTTAACCCTTAATATAAACATGCGATCTAGCGTGAACGCTACATTGCTATTTTGTTGGAAAGTTCGTACCTTTTTATGATTAATTTCATATGAGAAACTGAGAAAGTACGTCTAGAAATGAAACGTGCTGGGAAAAGTGGCCAGGTAACATTAAGAAGGCTGCGAAGCAAATTGTATTACAAAAATAATCATATATAACATTTTTACATTATATTACAATCAGATACTTAAGTGTCTTATAAAACAAAGGTTTAGTATACAAATATGACTTATAATAAAGTAGCTTCGTAAACTAATCATCAAGTTAATTGTTGCAACCGCTCAATGAGCGAAGCATTCATGTGATTGGATTTTTTTTTATTCATTATGATTGTTTCATTCAGAGCGCAAAATTCCATTCTGCTCTTGAAGCGCTACAACTTCGATCAAATTACGCTAGCTATCCATTCACGTTCCGCTCAGATTGTCAATTTCATGATGTTCTTAACTGTACCAGTACTACTGGTCCATTTATCCTGACCACAGCCAGTCAGTTGTAATGCTAACCTAATAACCATGAGAGCCAAGGATTTAAGTCTTTGGTATGACCCAGGCGGGGACAGAAGCTGCGACATCCCATACCCGAGGTGGACACTCTACCACTACACCACCGAGGCGGTCAGATATAAGAGAGGTTCATACTTACGTCACAAAGAGGCAACAATATACCTTTGAAGAAAGCGGATGGTTTAAAGAGTGCCTTCTTCAGCGCCTGTAAACATTATATGTAAAATCATTAAATATCTGTCCTTGGTGAATGCAATAAAAACACACAATACACATGTACATTAAGAGAGTGCCTTCTTTAGCGCCTGTAATAATTACACAAAATATAAATCTACATTAAATTTTGCTTTCTTAAGCGACTATAATTATTACACAAAATATACATCTACATTGAAAGAGTGCCTTCTTTAGCGGCTGTAATAATAACATAAAATATATGTCAACAGTTAAAGAGCACTTTCTCACGAAAAAAATGTAATAATTACACAAATTATACATCTATATCAATTACCCCATTTTCAAAAAATTTTCAGTCATATCGCGACGGCGAGTTCACCTTCTCATGTGTTTCCTAGCTATCTCACACCAGTACTCCACACAACAGTCTTTCCAAGGAACTGGCTGTTTTCCTCATAGACTGTGTCAGCCCATTGGTGGAAGACGAATGACGCTTGTCACAGTGACTTTTGTCAAACGTTGGAAAGAATGTTGGCCAAGCTGGAGTTCAAACTCACAACCCCTTGATTGACAGCCCACGTTGCTACCTGGGCTTATTTTTTTTACAAGGAAAACAGTGTTGATGTTTTCTCCTAATAAACCTCATTTTAAAAGCTGATAGCATCACAGTCTTGTGACATATTATTTTAGATCACATGCATCCAGTTCACAGGTTACCTGGTGGATCTAATGATGGTTTTAGTATCTTCTGCTGGCAGTGTCTTGAGGATTTCGTTTTTTTAAACCCCTTCCCACATGCAGTAAATCTGCAGCAAGCGACTTTGAAAATGTCTACTAAAAAATATAGAATATTTATATAATTGTAGGTATAATTACTGAAAACAGTTGAAAACATTGTGGCAAAAGGAGAAATTTCTCATTTTGTCACAATATTTTTTAAAAGTTGTCTGCTGCATAGGCGAGAAAGGGTTAAATATTTTTACGATTATCAGAAATGTCTCGGAATAATCTGGTTTAGGTTGTTTTCTTCTACCTTTTCTGAAAATCCCATATTTTTAACCCTTTCCCTCATATAGAAAACATTCTGACATCAAAACGAGCAATTTCTCCTTTTGACACAATGTTTTCCACTTTTGGGCATAAGTTATCCATTCAATTATAGAGAATTTCTATGTTTTGACAAACTATGTTCAAAGTCGTCTGCTGCAGAATTGTCGTATGAGGAAAAGGGTTAAAAAGTACATAGAATGATCAAGTATGAGGCGATTTTATTCTCAGTAAAACTTACCATATACAAGTGGAAATTCAATCGTTTGTACTCTTCTATATCATCTCTCACCCTTGGCAGTAAAACAAGATTAAAAAATCTGAAAAAATTAAAATTTACATGAGTGCCAAACTGTCACAAAATATGCCGTCAGTCAGGGAGGCATGACTCTGAAACAACTTTACTGATCCTAGCTTTTGTTTATGGCAACCCCAAGTATTATGCACATTAAAATTCACAGCAAATTTTATGAAGATGAACTAAGAACTGTTGAATGTAAAGAGTGGACAAGGCCTTTATGGCCAAATATTGGACAATTCAGGGGCCATTATCCAAAAGTGCCCAAGACAATTTGGCTGGTTCTCAAACTTGGCTCACAAAATATGTCTGAAAACATGTTCACCAAGTTTGGGGAAAATAGAATGAAAACTGTTCCACTGTGAGAGCGGACAACATGTAGACAGAGCACTCTGTCCACCAGGGTGTGAAAATCCAGTAATAGAGAAAAACTTATTACAATGAAATCTTGAAAAATCTTAAAAACCCTTGTAAAACCTAGATCACTCACCTGAACTAGAATGTTTGATCATTTCAATTGTAATTAACATAAATTCTAAAAAGCTTAACCGTCATGGTTAAGCCAATCAGAAATTTTGTTACTTGAAGTCAGGAAAATAGATTCTTTCAACTTTTCTCCCATTTTGGTTACTGTACTGTAAGTGTTTGAACAAATCAAGCATCATTTGCTGCTACTTCCATAAAAGAAGATTTCACTATTCACCATGTAAAGTTAAACTAACACAGCCCTTCATGGCCATGCTTCCATTCCATGTTAGCTTTTTTGTAGAGGGTCACCTAAAGATAGGACCTATCATCTGGGATAATTCCCCAATCGAGCTAGTAGTTTCAGATCAGAGGAGAAGTTTGTTAAGGCCTTGTCTTTAGACCCCCCCCTTTCTGATGCCGCATGAACCAGAATTATGCATCAAATTAAATTCCTTTAGTGTATTTCATAGGGGACGATCCATTTAAGTTTGGATGTAATAGGCCAAAGGGTTAAGAAGGCAATGTCATTTAAGAAAATTGCTGACATCGGACACGGAGTGTTCAAGAAAGAGAGAGAGCTATATAACATGCAAGGATAACCATTATCAAAGATGATGATAATACATATGAACTCGGTTTGCAAACCTGAGTACTTTCATTGAGAAACACTTCTTTTTAATGATCAATGTAGAATATGAACACTTATTTATATGGATCAAGTCATTTACTTTTAATATTTAACCAAGTCATTTACTCTTATAATCAGAAGTCCAAGTAAGGATTTGTATTCAGCTTTTTTCCCAACAATTTCTCTCTTATTATTAACCCTTTCCTTCATATAGACGCTTTCTGACGCCTTTGCAGCAGACGGCTTTTTGAAAACATAGTCACAAAAGAAGAAATTGCACAAAACGTGCAATTTCTCCTTTTGCAACAATGTTTTCCACTTTTTGTCATAGGTTATCCATTCAATTATGGAGATTTTCTATTTTTTCACAAAATACGTTCAAAGTCGTCTGCTGCAGACTTGCCGTATGAGGGAAAGGGTTAAAGCAACCCCTATGTTGTGGGTACTCAAAAGAATAGTCTCACTCTTTTGAGTACCCACAACATAGGGTTAGAGGGTCTAATAAGGATTTTAGAACATGAAAAACACCCCTTATCTAGAGATCTGAATAATTTGTCTTTACAAAATTAAATCATTTCAAATTGAGAAACTTGACATAAGTTTATTAGAAGTCTACTGTCTTGAGGGAATACCACAACACATAATAGTACAGCACATTATGTGAGATGAAGACATGGTAATTGTTTACTGCAGACTTATGGTTTTTTTGCCAGGTGATTAACTTTCTCTCACACTATTTCAAACTTAAGTCATACAAAATACGTTTAAAAATGTTAGCAAAAGCTTTCCCTCCTTGGCACTCAGGATATTGGAGACAGCATTACACTTGTCTTGCTGGTGTCAGGATTAATGGACCAGCAATACTCGTAGCTTACCCTTGAAATGCTGTGATATAACTGAAAAGTTGTTAAAAGCAGTGATAAACACCAAACAGTCAAACGAACTGTTTTCAACAGTTTATCCCTTTCCCTCAAACGACAATTCTGCATTTTGTCAAATAATAGAAAATCTCTATAATTGAATGGATAACCTATGACTAAAAGTGGAAAACATTGTGGCAAAAAGAGAAATTGCTTGTTTTGAGCAATTTCTTCTTTTGTCACTATGTTTTCAAAAAGCTGTCTGCTGCAGAGGCGTCAGAAAGCGTCTATATGAGGGAAAGGGTTATTGTACAGGGAGAAGAGTGATAACCCACCTTTGAGCCATTCTGGCATTCATATTTGAAGCAAATATTCTTGTGGCTTGATAAACTGCAGCTGCTGACCAGTTCTCGATTTCAGTAAGGTATAAGATCTGAAACAAAAAATTATATCAACAAGTTTAAAAGAAGATTTAAAGTAGATCTATGCATTAGATTTTAGATAGAGATTATAATGAGTACCCACTGAGTACGGTTTGAATTTGATAAATGGGGCTTGTAAAAGGACACAACACTATGTTATTAAAACCTGACCCTAGAGTGCCTGAATAAGCATAGGCTAGTATACCTAATTATGATACATGACACATACTCTTCTCAAGATAAATGCACAGATCAAATTTGGTTTCTATAGTGTATTCAAAGAAAAGGACTGATCTGGATCTATCAAATTTGATGATGTATTTGATTAAATATCCAGAAGGATTTGTCTCTGTTCTAATAACCTTGATCTAAAAAGCTTTCCTGAAAACATTAAAAAGTTATGGTAAACGAGTAAAAGAATTGTAGTCAATCCTTTGTCCCCCACCGGAGGAGGGAAGTCTAGAAGGTCTCCTGGGATATATGTACAGATCAAATTTGGTAGTACAGTGCAGGAGATAGAGCCAATGCAGGACTTTGTTTAAGAGGGGTCAAAGGTCGAAGGTCATTTTGGTATGTGATAATGCTTGTGAACACATGTGTTTAGTTTAATAACGATCAGATAAGAAATGAAGAAACTAGATGAAACGCGAAATCATACATGAGGCAATAAATGTGAACAGGATTAGAAATGAGGACTCTATAGAGCGATCACGGCATTTGACATGCACATACATACAAACTGCTGGAACAATTTATCCCCTTGATGACCAAGTCTTGAGGAGATTATTAATGAAAAGCAAAAGTTGTCTGTTGCTGAGGCATCAAAAAGCGTCTGTATGTCGGAAAGGGTTAATTTAGTAACAGTACATTAACCCTTTCCCGCCTATAGACGCAATTTGACACATCTGCAGCAGATGACTTTTGAAAACTTGTCAACAAAGAAGAAATTACTCAAAACGTGCAATTTCTCCTTTTGTCAACATGTTTTCAACTCTATTCAATTATTGTACTTTCATTTAAAGGTAGTTTCCAATTTTATTTTCGGGTATGTTTTTAAAGGCGTCCGCTGCAGATTTGTTGTCTGTGGGGAAGGGTTAACAAAAGTACTCCATACCTGTTCCCAGTTTTGTAATGATGGTACAATTTTAAAAGCTTTTGGTAACTTCCCACTGCGGTATTTTTTCAATATTTTCCCGATGCTTCTGTACATGCTGACCACTCTGTCATCCAGTTGTTCCATCTGAACGCTGGCATTGTCTGTAATTAATTAATCAGCATTGGTTTATCTCTAACAACATTCTATTTCAAATTAAACTTTTTCCCACTTTCAATTGCTTTTTGTTGCATCTGCTGCAGACTAATTTAGAAAACATTGTGGCAAAAGCATGTATTTTCATTTTAAAGAACTTTTCTATGTTATTGCCAAGTCATTTTCAAAGTTGTCCGCTCCAGATTTATTGCATGTTGGAATGGGTTAATATTTATTTTCAGTTCATACATTTAACCCTCTCCCTCATACGACAATTCTGCAGCAGATGACTTTGAACATATTTTTGTCAAAAAATGGAAAATCTCTATAATTGAATGCATAGTCTTTGACTAAAAGTGGAAAACATTGTGGCAAAAGGAGAAATTGCTCGCTTTGAGCAATTTCTTCTTTTGTCACTATGTTTTCAAACAGACGTCTGCTGCAGAGACGTCAGAAAGCGTCTATATGAGGGAAAGGGATAAGTCAATGTTTCCAATTCTGCATACAATTTTCAGCTTTTACAGAAAAATAGACATAGTTTTAAAGTCGACTAGAAAACATGGTGGCTAAAAGATACTTAACTTGTTGTGAGAAATTGTTTCTAATAATATTTTCATAAGTCACATATCCAGCCGAGACAGCTCAATGAAAGCCTCCAGGATTTCAGTTCTAGGCTAGCTTTTCATCCAGTCTGATCATTGGCAACAGTCAAGTTGAACTGTGTAATTTTGCTTAAGACATATGGACTACAAAATATATTTTTGGGAAAGCAGCCAGTTGCCTTGGCAGAATGATGGGAAGAGCGCTGGCAAAATAAAACTTACTAGTTTCTGATGTGACACAGTTTCAAACTTTAACAAGTTAACCTTTTCACAACTGCATTTTCATGTGTAGACCAACTTTTAAAACATTGTATCAAAAGGTTAAAATTGCTCATATTTAATCATTATACTTTCATACATAGATATTCTCCATATTTCTGCCTACATTTATTCAAAGTTGTCTGTTGCAGATTAGTTAAATTGAGATACCCGCCAAAAGATAAATGGTAAAACATTGTTTGGACAACCTTGGTCAGGTTTTTTTTACCTTATATAAAAGGGGCCGTTTAACGGCCCCTTCCCCTCGGAAAATAAGCATAGTTTTTCCACTAAAAAATATAAATTCCCCTCCAATTAAATTTTTTTTTTTTTTTTTTCATATTTAACTTTTGAACATTTTAATAGGTTAAATCATTATTTTTCTTTCCACAATGAACAGAATAAAATTTAAAATTTGACTTGAGGTGTAGGCTTGGTGCTGAAATACTTGATTATTTTGATGAGAATTAAAGTTGCTGATGTTACACCTATAAATATGACCCAAAAACTGCTGTGACAAGATGGTTGTTGTCTGGACTAAGACAGAAAAGATCCCATACTTTGCCATAAATGGAGCCAGCATTTGAAACACGGTTTCTAAACTATGCTGTATATCTGACAGTCTCAGCAGCTTCTTTTCACAGCATGGTTTGGACCATGTTTACATTACATTCATCATTGACCATAACAGTGTATTGCACTATTGTAGTTCACATTTTGTTGCTTAAAATTAAAGTTCTAATAAGTTCTCAAAAATTAAAGTTGTTTTCTCATTTAGCAAGTAACAAAAAATAGCACTTGCGAAAAAATGCAAGTAGAAAATCTTGCTAATTTCGACCCTTGACAGTGGTATAGTTTGAGTGAACTGGATTATGACAATCTAGTGGAGGAGTTCAAGAACATGAAAAATAGAGGGAGGCCTTGTAATGATAAAAGTTAAACATCCTTTGGAATCATTCGGCTAAAAGAAGAAATTGCTCTTACTGAGAAAGTTCTCATTTTGTCGCAATGATTTCAACTCTATTCAATTATCAAATTCTCACTTGCAGAGATTTTGTATAGATGTTTTCACAGCCGTCTGCTGCAGATTTGTTGTATGTGGGTAAGGGTTAACCAGCTCACATGGCATTAAATGTATTTATATGCTACATACTGTATATACATCTAACCTGTACAACAAATTAACCAATCCATTATAATAATGTATTATTATGATCCTGTTGCCATGAAACACAGTTTTAAGCCTTTCCCACATAAAAATAAATCTACACCAGAGATTGATTGATTGGGGTTTATCGCCTTTTATCGCCGTTTTGAACCATTTTTCATATCACGGCGACCAGTTCACCTACTCAATGTTTCCTGGTTTTCTCACACCAGTACACCAGACAACAGACTTTCCAAGCAACATGCTGCTTTTCCACATAGACTGTTAACCAGCAAATTGGTGAAAGACGAATGACGCATGTCACAGTGACTTTTGACAAATGTCGGAAAGATTGTTGGCCAAGCTTGGATTCAAACTCACAACCCCTGGATTGACAGCCCAAGTTGCTACTGACTGAGCTACCGGGGCTCGGCCCAGACGACTTGAAATCTTGGTTAAACTCCACAAATGACACTATAATTGTTGAATGGCTTTGAAAACGAAGTTGCAAAACGAGAAACTACTCATTTTTCTATGCCACAATGTTATCAAGAATCGTCTGCTGCAGATGTGTCTATAAGTTGGAAAGGGTTAGCAAGTACCTGTCATTCTAGACTGCATTTCTGTTTGTTTTTCGGTAATTTTTTCCATGATAATATCTGCTATAGTTCGACGAGCGGGCTGTTTATTCGACATAAATCTCTCAAGTGCTTTTTCATCCTCCTCTTTAATTACCTGGGGTAAATAAATACACATTCCACAGATTAACACATTATATGTTTATCTCATAGGCTACTTTTAGAGTGCTATGTTTTGAAAACATAATTTATTATGTGGAAAATTTATATAGAAACAAAATTGAGTTTGATTTTGATACACTTGAAAAAGATTCTGGGAGAAGGAGAAAGTTGCTTTTCTTGAGCAATACATCTTTTTTTACACTATGTTTTCAGTCGGTAGCGATGCGGGAAAAGCAGCTAGTTGCTTGGAAAGTTATGTTGTGTGGAGTACTGGTGTGAGAAATCTAGGAAGCAATGAGTAGGTGAACTGGCCACTGTGATATGACTTGAAAATTGTTGAAAAAGACGTTAAACCCAAATCAATCAATCCAACATGATCTGCTGAACAAGACTTCAGAATTTGCCTTTATTTAACTCGCAATGCTTGTCCAAACAAGATAGCTTGAACAATCTTTGTAGAGGATCATCAACGAAACATATCAATAATTTTTTTTTGAAATTTGACAGGCAGTTTCGGGATATTTCTTTTTCTTTTTACAATTTTCAATTAATTGCCTTGGCTACCAGACTTATAAATACAGGTAATTGAATTCGACAATTATAAATGCGGATTACGTCCTCTACTGGTGAATTTCATGTGTCCATAATGACATTGTCAATTACTTACACAAATACTTTCAGATTTCCTATCCTATTCTTTGTTTTGAATTTTCAGTTTAAGCCAACTTTATTAACATGCAATTTTTACCCTTTCAAATTGAAAATGTCTGGAGATATGAGTAGACGTCAAGCAAAACAAAAGTAACTGCTAGATTACCCTTTCCCACATACAGATGTTTTCTAACGCCTCTGTAGCTAATGACTTTTCAAAATGTTGCGGAAAAAGGATAAATTGCTCATTTATATATATATTTATATGAGCAATTTCCCGTTTTGTCACAATGTTTTCACTCATTTCAATAGATATACCGGTACTTTTATTTATAGATATTTTTCTTATTTTTGACTAATGTTTTCAAATTAGTTTGTTGCTAGTGGGAAAGGGTTAAAACCAAATGGAGTAAAAGGACACTAAGAGCAATTTCTACTTTATATCCATGTTTTCTGTCAAAGAGGAGTTGAAAGTAATCTCTATCTGAAAACGGTGAAACAATTAACTTGGGACAACTTTCACTTGCAGTATAAATTGTACATACTATGTTCTCATAAAATTCCTCCGTCTCCTCTTCTTCATCTGATTGGTCAGAATCTGAGTTGTCTCCCTTTGCAGCTCCAAGTTGTATAAATTTAGGCTTTTTGTCTTTCTTGCTGTAGTTAAAAAAAAAAAACCATTTGACTTCTTCAATTGAAAATCTTAATGTGTTAATACCTTATATGATTCAATTTCTTCTTTACCCATTACGGTTTTCAAACCTGTATCCAAATCAAAATTACATTTTTATAGATTTTATTATATCTTGTAAAGGGTTAAACCTTTCCCCGATACGTTATACGGATTGGAATTTTTAAACAAAATTGGTAAAGGATCTTCTAAGAAACATCACTGTCAAGTAATTTTCAAATGGGGTCAGTATTTTTGCAAAAGTTTTTTTGTTAAGTTTTGTCATTTTAGCCCTGTTTTTTGCTGCCTGATGGCCATGTTTTTCATAGTTTCGGGAAGTCTACTGTATGCAGTAAAGTTATGGAGTAAGGGTAGGACCAATGTTTGAACTGATGACTTTCCTATGTAAAATTTAACCATGACAACTCGAGTTTTCCAAGGAAATCAATTCTTTCAACAATTTTAAAAAGGGACCTCCTACGGAATACAGCTTGTAAAATTAGTACACTGGTCTAGAAGAAAAAATTATTTGTAGGAAAATGTGGACTGACAGAAAGACAACAATGGATGCAGATTGCTCGGAAAACCTCACCTCACACTTGGTGCTGAGTGAAGTTAACAAATGAGAGAAAAGAAATCACGGTAATTTTTCTTATGTTTTCAAAAGTCATCATCTTCAGATCTTGCATTAATACATCTGAATACATACACAGACAATCAATGTTACCTGGTAATGCCATGTTCTTCCTCCAACTCTTCCTGCTGTAGTCTAGCTTGAGCCAATATTTTATGGGACAACTTGTCATCAACATACTGAAAGAAGAATCAAATAAAACATTACATCTTTTAATAAACCTTTTGATAAGTTTTTGAAACCCAAACACTATTTCTGCAGAATTTCATTTATCAATATAAAAAGTATATTTTTAAAATTTATTACAGGCATTTGAATATATACTGCACAACTCTTTGTACAATAACATGTAATAGACATTGCTTTTACTGTGATTTCCTTTCCACTTTAAAATTGATGAAAGAGGCATAATACAAACTAAACAAGAGGGCCATGATGGCCCTATATCGCTCACCTGATTTAATAGAACTTCAATAGTTTTCAAAGTTTTTACTCTTTTTAGGCCAATGTTTTTCAACGGATCAAAAATATTTGAACAATCTTCGTAAAGGGTGCCCCAAGGAACATTTGTGCAAAATAATTTTTAAATCAGGCCAGTACTTTTGGACAAGAAGATTTTTAAAGTTTTAACAATGCACATATAAGGAAAACAAGCTCCGCCCCCTGGCCGCCATGTTTTTCAACGGATTGGAAATATTTGTACAATCTTGGTAAAGGGTGCCCCAAGGAACATTTGTGCAAAATAATTTTTAAATCAGGCCAGTTCTTTTGGACAAGAAGATTTTTAAACTTTTAACAATGCACATATAAGGAAAATAAGCTCCGCCCCCTGGCGGCCATGCTTTTCAACGGATCAGAAATATTTGAACAATCTTGGTAAAGGGTGCCCTAAGGAACATTTGTGCAAATAATTTTCAAATTGGGCCAGTACTTTTGGACAAGAAGATTTTTAAAGTTTTAACAATGCACATATAAGGAAAACAAGCTCCGCCTCCTGGCGGCCATGTTTTTCAACGGATCAAAAATATTTGAACAATCTTGGTAAAGGGTGCACCAAGGAACATTTGTGCAAAATTATTTTCAAATCGGCCCAGTACTTTTGGACAAGAAGATTTTTCAAAGTTTAAACAATGCACATATAAGGAAAACAGGCTCCGCCCCCTGGCGGCCATGTTTTTCAACGGATTGGAAATATTTCAACAATCTTGGTAAAGAGTGTCCCAAGGAACATTTGTGCAAAATAATTTTCAAATCGGGCCAGTACTTTTGGACAAGAAGATTTTTAAACTTTTAACAATGCACATATAAGGAAAATAAGCTCCGCCCCCTGGCGGCCATGTTTTTTAACGGATCGGAAATATTTGAACAATCTTGGTAGAGGGTACCACAAGGAACATTTGTGCAAAATAATTTTCAAATCGGGCCAGTACTTTTGGACAAGAAGATTTTTTAAGATTTGGCAATTTTCCCCTTTTCTGATGCCGCAGCAACCAAAGTTCTACTTGGAATTAATTTCTTTGAACAACTTTGAAAGAGGACTACCTAAGGACCATTCCTGTGAAGTTATTTTGAAATCTGTCCATTGGTTTAGTAGGAGAAGTCATTTGTAGGAAATTGTTAACAGACGCCGACGACGACGCAGACGACGACGGACGGTGAGTGATCACAAAAGCTCACCTTGCACTTCGTGCTTAGGTGAGCTAAAAATAAGCATTCTTTTCCTTTAGATGTGTTTTGTTGTATACACTTTGTTTTGTTAGCATGGCGTTTTACTTTACTTGCAACACATTTTTAGATATATGACAGCATTTCCTGGTTAAGTTACCAGTTCTACAAGTCCAGTTATCCCGACACCTGTCGAAATGCTAACCCTACCAAACTCTGTTTAACAGACTCTGTGTATATTTCAGCGCCTTTCCACCTACTATATTAGAGGCTGACCTTCGGCTAATTCACAATTTGAAAAGGCCATATCTTTTCACAATGTTGCTTTTAGTCGGTTTGCGTCATATGAGTCATTTACTTTCATAAAAAGCTTGATTCTGATTAGATTAAATTTTATTTACAGCATAAGCTGCTTTATGAAACGATTTCGGCTCGTGTCAACATCAAATACCAAGATATTAATATTCAAAACAAACTAAGCCTATGTCACGTAAGGTTAAATTCTACGTTAAGCGATTGAAAAAGGCGTCGGACGATTCACACAAAATTTTGCTTTTTTTTTTAAACAAAATATGTTCCTGCTTCAGGTATTAATACAGAGACAACTATAACCTTGTCAACACCGATGAACGATAGAGCAAACTTTGTCTGAATCGGCCCTTAATATTGACCCTGTTGACGAGATGGATCATCCCATTTCTACTTCCAATATTTCTGAAGCCATGAAAATCCAAAAATCACATACTATGTCATGTCCATGATCCATCTTGAAAGTTTATAAAAAACAAGAGGCCCATGAGGGCCTATGCTCTACTGGCATTGATCTTGCTTGTTTCAAAAGGAACCAATATGTCATCAATATTCAAATACCATCTAAGTTTGGTGAAGATCAGATAGTAAATGGAAGCTCTATTGTGTTCACAAGCTGTATTATAGCAATTTTGACAATTTCAAGGGCCATAATCCAGCCATGCATGGGTAGATCTGGCCGTTTTTTAGAAATGAACCAAACTCTCATGGATATCTAACTACTGAATAAGTTTGGTTGAGATACAATCAAAAGTGAAGACTGTATCGTGTTAACAAGAAATTGTTTACGAACGGACGCATGCATGCACGCACGCACTCATGCACGGACGACGAACGAATCGCCACGACATAAGCCCTTCAGCCAGTAGAGCTAAAAATGAAAAATACAAAAATTTAAAAAATATGCTGATGTTTTCATGTATGATTGGTGTCTTATAGCTCCTTTTTGGCCAAATAAAAAAAAGTGTGGCTCGGGTGGGTTACCTGATCTACCCAAATTTTTCACTGCCAAACTTGTGACTGTATGAATTATGCCAGATGATATTAAATTCTACAAAGATTTTTTTTCTGTTTTGCAGAATATATTACCAAGTCAATGATATTTCATAACACAACATTATAATTATTTCTTCATCATTTTGCGTGTCATTTTTTTCACAATTTTGTGATTTTCGCGCATTGAATTTCACAAAATCAATAGGCTAGGGAGTCTTCACAAAATTGAGTGGTAAGGCACTGTATTTGTATATATTGTACACTACTAGTTTGTCCTGTTTCATGTCTAAACATTTAGGGTTGATGAAGTTCTACAACCGAATCCGTTAAATAAATTAAGATTGTTTCAGGGAGAATCCATCACATAGCTTGAGCACGTCCTCACCAATCACTCTTCTTTATCTTTATCCCAAAGGTATCCTGAGAGGGAACGGACGCAAAACAACTATTGTGACTTGTAGACTATTGCTTGTCTTATAAACTATTGGCTTGATCCTGGTAGGTTGTAAGTTTCAATCTTTAAATATTGTATTGTATTGTGTTGTACCTATTCCATATTCAATTAGTGTGCTCCCTGAGTCCTACTTCCAATGAAATTCTATTAATTAAGGTACTGCTGTATACTTTTCTTAGTTGTAAATACTTTATTTGTATATTATAGGCTTCTTGTAAACATATTGTTTACAACTAACACAACATAAATTATACAAAACCCCAAAGATATCTGTTTTCTTTCAACCAGGGTTTCAACTTTATAATTAAATGACGAATGTCTGCATTTATATTTCTTTGCCCCTTAACCCTCTCACGACAATTCTGCAGCAGATGACTTTGAACATATTTTGTGAAAAAATAGAAAATCTCTATAACTGAATGGATAACCTATGACAAAAAGTGGAAAACATTGTGGCAAAAGGAGAAATTGCACGTTTTGTGCAATTTCTTCTTTTGTCACTATGTTTTCAAAAAGCTGTCTGCTGCAGAGGCGTCAGAATTTCAGAAAGCGTCTATATGAGGGAAAGGGTTAAATAAATGAAATGTGAGATAAAATCTTGTTCTTTATTTCATTTTAACAGGCCTGATTTGATCACATTTTTGACAGAGATCATTTACTTTTATACACCGACTTCGAGTTGAAATTGTGTAATAATGTCATGTTTCATAATCTAGTAGCGTATGGTCTGCTTATGAAACTTATTATTATAAGTAACTATCAATTTATCCACATATGTTAGTTAAAACTTAAACAAGAAACCGCTAACGACGGACAGTAAGGCCGGATTGTCGGCAATTTGACCTTGAAAATTTACAAACCAAGGTCAAGGTCAAAGTAACCATAGAAATCAATAGAACTTGTTACTGGTTACCTTCAGGCAAAGTTTCAAGTTTGTAACCCTTTCCAGTGCTGAGATTTTGCCTCAACCTGAAACTTGAACCAAAATGTTGACAGACAGGACAGACAGACAGACGGACATCGCCAATCTATAGACCGGCATTGCCAGAGCAATCCGGCCAAAATTGACTAAAATCAAGAATGGAGTAAAGCTGAATTCACAGCATGAAATGACTCAAATGAGAAGTTAGAAAAAAGGAATATCGAAGTCAAAATCCTAATCAGATGGTGTTATTTATAATTATACCTCGGACATGACTGGTTGATAGATAAGTAACATGAAAAACACATCTTGCCATACCCGCAAGATTTTAGCGAGATTTGTTCTTTGCATGATCTGAGTTGTCCATCTCTCTGGTTGTGGGCACTCAAAAGAATCTTCTCACATCATTTAGTAAAATCATGAGAGAGATATTGTTGAAAAACTCCTCCTTTTCTAGTCCTCTGGTATACATGTGCTGATTAGTGTGACTTTGATTTTGACACATCTGCAGTAGACGTATTTTGAAAACATTGTGCCAAAAGGAGAAATTGTTCATAATGAGCATTTTCTACTTTTGCCGAGCCCCAATATTTTCAGATTTATTCAATAATTATTCTTTCAGTTAGAGAGAATTTTAATAGTTTTGCCTAGATGTTTTCAAAGGCGTCTGCTGCGGATGTGCTGTATGTGGGAAAGGGTATACATCATTACATGTGCTGATTAGTGGGAATCTGTTTGCCTCACTGACATTCAGTAAACTATTCAAAACAAGAGCCAGAACTGTTCAGTGGATAAAGATCGGTAGAGATCTAAACACAGCGTATTCTACTGTATCTTTACGAAATGACCAGTTTCAACTAAGTTTTGATGTTCACATCAATAATATAGTTAATAAAGCTCAACGTAATTTGGGAATTATACATAGGTCTTTTGAATATATGGACAAACCAATGCTACTAACTTTGTATAAGTCTGTTGTAAGACCAGTTTTAGAATATGGATCATGTGTATGGTCTCCACACTTATTAAAAGACATTAAACGTATTGAAGGCATTCAACGAAGAGCTACAAAATTAATACCAGACTTACAGGAGTTACCATATATTGATAGAATGAAATCGCTAGGAATTCCAACTTTGGAGTATAGACGAGATCGAGCTGATATGATTCAGATTTATGAAGCTATTCATAATCTGGATGAACTTAAATCATAAATGGGACAATATGTTTTCTCTATCAATAGGCAGTTTAAGAGGTCATAACTTAAAATTTATTAAAATGAAAAGTCACATCAATATACATTGCAACACCTTTTCGTAAAGATCAGTCAATTTGTGGAACAAACTTGCATGTGAAACTGTAAATTCAAAGTCACTAAATGTGTTTAAATCACTGCTCAACAAGGAAGATTGGAATGACAAGAAATTTCATCCATCTTAGGCGCACACAAAAAAAATGTCTGTTTAATATAAAGAAGATTGAGAGAGGTCAATATAAGCTAATGCTTAAAATGATGACCTAACAACAAGGTAAGTTCAATATCCGAATTCAAGGGATATCCGAAATTGTAGCATTTCCAATGAAGTCCATCTTTTATCTTACCTCGTCCAGTTTATCCTTATCAGTTTGATGTTTTATTCTACTTGACGGCTGTGCAAATTTGTCTACTAAAACTTGATCAGCTAAAGACATTCCAACTGGCCGTTGGCCTCTAGACTTTTTAGTTTTTCCCATCGCTTTCTAATTGTTTTGGTTATTTCACGTGGCGGAAGTGAATTACTGAAGGGGACTTGATCTCCGGATATTTGTTGATATCTGCGGACAATTTACTAGTTCACTAAATACGTTTGGAGATTCGAAAAACAATATCTAAATAAAGTTATGAAACACAAAGTATATATATAATCAATATTTTACGTAATATTTGATAGGAAAACACGTAATTTCGTTTTGTGGGACATTTAAATTGCTGAAGAATTATGCCTCCCCAAGTAAGCTTAATATTTCAATATTTCCCAGGTAATTAACAATTTCTCCCATCAAACCGAAACTAGGACATTTCACGGAACATTCAGATAGTGAAATTAGTATGGGTCAAGAACTGGGTGGCACTGTGATGTCAATATAAAGGCTAAGGAAAAAAATAAAATGTTAGCAATACAGTTTTTTCTTAAAGCGAAACCATTCAACTCATGTAGACAAGCGAAAGGGAATTCGGAACTAATAACTTACTGAACTTGTGACAATGGCTTTGTAAATAAATATATGTTTACCCCGTCCCACATACAGCAAATCTGCAGCAGAGGACTTTGTAGTCCAGGTTTCTGTACAAGGAATGCGATTTTTTATTTTGACTGTTCGCATCAATGCAATATGTAACGGCGATATATTGAGACTAAGGACTTTGAACTTGTCTACTCAAAACTATGGAATATATCTCTGTAATTGTTGGTTTAATTACTGAAAAAGTTGAAAACATTGTGGCAAAACGAGAAATTGCTGGTTTTGAGCAATTTATCCTTTTGTCACATGTTTGCAAAAGTCGTCTGCTGCAGATGTGTCAAATTGGGTCTATTGATGGGAAAGTGCCTCTCGGTTTCAATTCCTTGTTTGCGACCCCTCGTTCAATTATTAGTTTATATAATACTAAAATATACTATGTTGTATATTCACAATACTGTTTACAGAAAAAATATCGAAAAGTTGGCCGGTTGAAAAGTCTAGCTGGCAGCCAAAGTGCTAACTTGTTAAAACTCTTATCTTCCCAAACAGTTACAGAACATCATGTTTCACAATTTTATTTTGACAGGTCTGTCTAATAGCAAATAGTGAGATTGCCATTGAGTTTTAGCTGAGCAAAGAACGTTTAAAAATGGCACATTCTTGCACTATTCCCAACACTCTTGTGGATGTTTTGTTGTTGATTGGTTTGGACGATGACACCAGTTTACAGCCAGTCTCTAAGGTAATCTGCATTAACACTTTCCCACATATGAATACTATTCAGTTTTTGAAAACATATAGACAAAAATAAAGGAAATAACTATAAATGAATGTAGAAGTATTGAATAGACTTTAACACATTATGGCAAAAAGAAAAATTGCTTGTTTAGAGTAATTTCTCTTTTTGCCACAATATTTTCAAAAGGTGTCTGCTTATGCCAAAAAGCATCTTCATGTGGGCAAGGGCTAATCCTTTCTCTGATGCAGATACGTTTGGATGCCTCTTCTGAGCTTGAAAACATTGTTAGAAATTGTCAAACTTTGTAAAAATGTAATACTTTCAATTTTCAAGTTATTAACATTTCTGCTTCAAAAGTTTTCTAACAAGAGTCAAGACAAATTTTAAAAAAAAAGAAGATACATTTTAACTGTGAACTTATTTCCAATTAACCACGTTTTTCAACAAAGCTCAAAGTTGTTTTTATTCATTGGTCATTCGGAAAATAATAGAAAGATCATATATATTCCATTATTGAGTTAATTTAAGTACAATGCATGCTATATACATCATCGGTACCCAGGCTATTCATAAAATATATGATACCCTGGGCAAATTGGCTGTAAAGATCTCGTACTCATGAATAATTTATGAGGTGAAAAGCAGCCGCTTGATTGGCCGCATGACACAAACTTCATGCGATACGAAAATTACAGTGTAGTTACGGAGGAAATCATGGTGCATGATTTACGAAGTTTAGCTAGCAAATTTGCCCAGGGTATCATATATTTTATGAATAGCCTGGGTACCAAGGATTTTATTCACATAGTTATGTTCTGGTTCAATGTTATTGCCTTTTTGTTCATTTATTTCCCTGTCTATATATGCAAAGAGACTTGAGTTGAAATTTGATTGTTTTGCAGATAGAAAATGGAGGATTACTGTCAGTGTGTAACACAGACTATGAACCTCAAGTTCTTATGGCCGCCTCTGCGTCGGACATGGTGAAGTTCTGCCCATTTCCACAGAAAATTGCAGGATATCCACCGGACAAGGAGGTTACCCATATTACGGTGTTCTTCATGGCTTAGATACATAGTAGATCACTATAAGATACTGTTAACCCTTTCCCACATTCAACAAAAATACGGCAGACTTTGGAAACATTTTGGCAAAAATATGGAAACTTTCTATTAATTACAGAACAATTATTGAATAAATTTGAAAACTTTGTGGCAAATGGAGTCATCTATCATTATCATTAGCAGTTTCTTTCTTTGCCATAATGTTTTCAAATGTCGTCTTCTGCAGAGGCGTCAGAAAGCGTCTGTAAAAAAGGTTAATGCAGTCTTCTGCCTTGGAAATACTATGCAGAAATAAAAGTTATTTTTCCTATAAACTATAATATTCAATTTAGATTGTCTTGTAAAACAACTTTTTCTTCGGTAGTTTTCATTATTCTGAATAAATTTGCTTCATCTGAAGTATGCTGACTCAGACAACCATTGCTACCCCAATTGCCAAAATAATAACACTCAATCCCCAAGGGGTTTATTCTGGTGACAGTTGAATCAGTTGGAATATATTGACTCAGAAGTCATTTTTAACGAATTATTTTTTCTCAAAAAATAATACAGTTAACGCGATCGTATTTGTTTCCGGAAGTCACGGTTAAACTACACTTCCGCTTAGAATACACATTCGCTGCACCTAAATAGTCCTAGTATTTTTTCGATATTAAAATGACTTCTACGTGTTATTTCAATACAGTGAAGTCATAATTATACTATCAAATCATCATAGATAATCAATTTTCTAGAAAATATCAAATTAACAGTACGCGCATATATATTTCATTTGTCGGCAGGTACGTATAAGGCACGAGTATGAATTTTAGTCGTATGCCCATTCACTAGAAGTCGACCCCACGCTGTATAGAACAATGTTAATCTCACAAATATGCCACTACGCAGAGCTCAGTGAAATAGTCAGTGTGCATTTTAAACGCTCACATCGCCGTTGTTTCTCCTTTTTCCAACATGATAACGATGATCAAAGGGGCTTTCTAATTATAGATCATGGTTTACATACGCGCACATTCAGTTAGCTTAATATATATACGAAAGTAACGCTCCTACGTTGTATCAAAGTACCGTGGTGTAATGGATAGCGTGTAGAACTACTAATCATGGACTATTTATGGACGCGAGTTCGAGTCCCAATAGGAACTGTTCTTTTTTCTTTTTTTTTAATTCTTATTTTATGCGATTTGTTAAACATTATAGATTTATAATAATTAATTCACTCACATGAAACATCCTGGATCCGCCCCTGGTGACGAAAACAAATCGAACTAACAATGTAAATCTCACAAATATGCCATGGGTGTTTTGACAGACTTTACGCAGAGCTCAGTGAAAGAGTTAGTGTGCATGTTAAACGCTCGCATCGCCGTTGAAATGCTATATTTACTAAAACTGTCAACTGATAAAAAAAATCTCTGGACAAAAATATTAATAATAATAAAATAGACTAAATTGTGCAATAGCATGATCAATTGCATTCATAAATTAGATTTTACAATACATGTTCAAAATAATTCGTTACCAGTACTTTCTGTACTTTGATTCTATTAGTACAGGTATATCACAGTGACTTTTTCTATTTGTACATATATATCACAGTGACATCACATTGACTTTCTGTTGGTACATATATATCACAGTGATGTCATCACAATGACTTTTTCTATTGGTTAATATATATCACAGTGACATCACAGTGACTTTCTATTGGTACATAATTATATATCACAGTGACATCACAGTGACTTTTCTATTGGTACCGATATATCAGTGTACTACAGATATAGCACAGTGACATCACAGTGACTTTTTCTGTTGGTACATATATATCACAGTGATGTCATCACACTGACTTTTTCTATTGGTACCGATATATCAGTGACATCACAGTGACTTTTTCTGTTGGTACAGATATAGCACAGTGACATCACTTTGACTTTTTCTGTTGGTACATATATATATCACAGTAACATCACAGTGACCTTTTCTATTGGTACCATTATATATCACAGTGACTTTTTCTTTTGGTACAGATATAGCAGTGACTGCACAGACTTTTCTATTGGTGCATATATATCACAGTGACTTGCTTTTAGTAGAAATATATCACAGTGACTTTTTATTTTGGTACAGATATATCCTAGTAACCGTCCGATGGATTTAAAGCGTCAAATAAGGTAGTAATATTATCAAATTCTGATCTCTTATAAAAAAAAAAAAATCTGATATTTTATTGCTTGCATTTTCTGCTTTGAAAACATCTGGAAAGAAAAGGTGTAGCATCCAAAAACTTGTAGGTTTAATAGTACACAGTACTTATCTTATTTTAACTCGAACATGGCAAAAAGAAATTGTAATTAAAAGAAGTCATCTTTTGCCAATCTATCAAAAATCCTCTGTGTCAGTCTTTTTAGCTTGTCTGTTTTTTGAAGATAAAAGTCGAGGAATTGTGATACCCTTGGCATCATTGTCAGTATCTCTTCTGCCTCGTCACAAAACTTTAACCTTACCTCATTATTCAAAAACTGTTCAACATTTTCAAATAAAACTTGGTACACAAGTCATGTTCCTAGGAACAATACGCATCTCTATACCAAGTCACATAACTCTGGCTTAAATAATTATTCAGTAATGCCCCTACTTATTTCAACTTAGAAAAAAGCAGACGAGTGTTGGCATTCGCTACGCGGCGATCCTGTTTAGCTTACCTGAGCACAAAGAGCTGAGTTAAGCTACAGCAAACATTTGGTGTCTGTATGTCTGTCTTTTCACAATTTTCTTTTAAGAATCTTCTTCTCTAAAACTACTGGCTCAATATCATAATAATTTCACCTGTTTCTTTGGTTACTCTCTACAAACATTGTGCAAGTCATCTTGATTGACAGTGCTAGTTTCCCTTATGCCTACAATGCGAAATTTGACAAGTTTCTCAAGTGACTCTCTTTAAAGATTGTTCAAGCTATCTTGATTGTTAAAGAGACATGGCAGTGATTTGGTGTCGCTAGTTTTCTTTTTATGTCTATAGTGTAAAGTATTGGTCTAATTTACGAAAATAATGATTTCAACAATCTCCATTGTGTAAAGGTTTGCTGCGCATCCACTTCGGAAGCATTAGATCAGGGTTTAATTCCCGGTTGAGTCATTCCAAAGACTTCAAAAATGGTAGTAATTGCTTCTGTCATTGTTGGCAGGATGGCATTAGGACTGTGGCCTCATGTCAGGATCAATGATACCAATAGTCCTGGTAATTTGCCAAGGAAATAATGTAACTGAAATGCTGTTGATAACATCGTAAAACACCATTCAAACAAAACAAAACAAAACAATTTCACAGAATTGTTCTTTGGGTGACTCTTTACAAAGATTGTTCAAGCCAATTTGGTCGGTCGAAAACTATGTATGCAAGTACTGGTTTGATTTCAAAATAATTTTCGCAGAAATGTTCCTTGTGTAACCTCTCTACAATGATTGTTCATGCTATTTGATTTCTAAAAAAAAAGCTTGTAGTGGGCCATGTTGTATTATATGCTCTGAGTGGCCATTACATAAAGGCATATGGCCTCTGTTTAAGTTCTATTAATATAGGTGGACAATAAGGCACCATTATGATTCTGTATATGTGTATGTTTTTAGCTCACCAATGCACGAAGTGCAAGGTGAGCTTTTGTGATCGCTCACCGTCCGTCCGGTCACATTTTCCTATAAACAAATTCTCCTCCTGCACCAATTAACCAAATTCAAAATAATTTTACAGGAATGTTACTTAGGTGGATCTCTTTCAAACTTGTTCAAAAAATTCTATTCCATGCAGAACTTTGGCTGCCACGGCAACAAAAAAGGGGAAATTAACCAAAACTTAAAAAATCTTCTTGTCTGAAAGTAGAAGGCCCATGCCTTTGATATTTGGTATGTAGCATCATCTAGTGAACCTCTACCAAGATTGTTCAAATTATAGCCCTGGGGTCAAAAATGACCCCTCCCCGGGGGTCACTTGTTTAAAATAGACTCATATAGGGGAAAAACTTTAAAAATCTTCTTGTCTAAAAGTAGAAGGCCAATGCCTTTGATATTTGGTATGTAGCATCATCTAGTGAACCTCTACCAAGATTGTTCAAATTATAGCCCTTGGGTCAAAAATGACCCTTCCCAGGGGGTCACTTGTTTTACATAGACTCTTATAGGGGGAAAACTTTAAAAATCTTCTTGTCTAAAACTAGAGGGCCCAGGCCTTTGATATTGGGTATGTAGCATCATCTAGTGGACCTTTACCAAGATTGTTCAAAATATAGCCCTGGGGTCAAAATGACCCCTCCCCTGGGGCTATTGTTTTACATAGACTCATATAAAGAACAAACTTAAAAAATCTTCTTGTCTAAAAGTAGAGGCCCCAGGCCTTTGAGATTTAGTATGTAGCATCATCTAGTAGACCTCTACTAAGATCCTCTACCAAGCTTGTTCAAATTATAGCCCTGGGGTCAAAAATGACCCCTCCCTGGGGGTCACTTGTTTAACATAGATTCATATAGGGGAAAAACTTTAAAAAATGTCTTGTCTAAAAGTAGAAGGCCCATGCCTTTGATATTTGGTATGTAGCATCATCTAGTGAACCTCTATCAAGATTGTTCAAATTATAGCCCTGTGGTCAAAAATGACCCCTCCCCAGGGGTCACTTGTTTTACATAGACTCATATAGGGGAAAAACTTTAAAAATCTTCTTGTCTAAAAGTAGAGGGCCCAGGCCTTTGATATTGGGTATGTAGCATCATCTAGTGGAATTTTACCAAGAGTGTTCAAATTATAGCCCCTGGGGTCTATTGTTTTACGTAGACTCATATAGAGAAAAAGCTTAAAAAAACTTATTGTCTAAAAGTAGAGGCCAGGTCTTTGATATTTGGTATGTAGCATCATCTAGTGGACCTCAACATAGATTGTTCTAATTGTTCAAATTTTAGCCCTGGTGTCAAAATTTACCCCTCCCCAGGGGTCACTTGTTTTACATAGACTCATATAGGAAAAAAACTTAAAAAGTCTTCTTGTCTCAAAGATCTTTGGTATGTAGCATCATCAAGTGGACCTCTACCATGCTTGTTCAAATTATAGCCCTGGGGTCAAAAGTGACCCCTCCCCGGGGGTCATTTGTTTTTCATAGACTCATATAGGGGAAAGAACACTGAAAACTTTTTAAGTTTGATTAAATCAGGTGAACGATATAGGACCATCATGGTCCTCTTGTTATGTATTTATTTTTGGAGACTGTCACCATTTTCTACAGTGTCTCATTCTAATTACAGCCATCAGTCCACAAACCCATGTGTGTTCCAAGCCCTCTGACGCCAGGTCCTGGTAGCTCTATCAATAGCCATGCAGGTTGTCAATCCAGGGGTGGCATGTCACATTGTCTTTTGTCAAATGTCGGAAAGAATGTTGGCTGAGCTGGTATTCAAACTCACCACACCTGGATTGACAGCCAGCATAACTACCACTTGAGCTACCGGTGCTTGGCTCTCATATAATTTCAAAGCAGATAACAGTTAAAATATAGTATAATGTGTAGACAGTTTGGGTTCCTTCTGTTCAGTTCATTGTACAATTTCAGTCACCAGAAAACATTCAGAAGTACAACAACCAACCCTAAGATGTTGGCACGTCACATGTCAGTTAGACGACCAGGAATAGCCATGACAGCCAACCAACCTCCTGTACCTGAACTGCCCATTAGCGAAGAAGTTATTCGCTCAATCCCTTCATTATGCTTTCCAGGTAAATGAAATCCAATGTTTACATATAAAAAACATTGAATTGTTATCTCCTGCAACCCTTATCCTGCAAAAACATTGAATTGTTATCTCTTCGCAACCCTTATCTTGCAAAAACAATGAATTGTTATCTCTTCGCAACCCTTATCTTGCAAAAACATTGAATTGTTATCTCTTCGCAACCCTTATCCTGCAAAAACATTTTATTGTGATCACATCTTAACCTTTATCCTGATAGAAGATGGCTTTCAAAGCATTGAGTCAAAACTATGGAAACTCTAAAATATGAGCCGAGCTCCAGCTTGGCCAACATTCTCCCTAACATTTGACTTTAAGAGACAAGCATCATTCGTCTTCCATCAATCGACTAACAGTGTATGTAAAAGACTGTTGTGTGGAATACTGGTCTGAGAAAGCCAGGAAATGCATTGGAAGGTGAACTGGCCGCAGTGATATGACTGAACAATTATTAACCCTTTACCTCATATAGACGCTTTCTGACGCCTCTGCAGCAGAAGGCTTTTTGAAAACATAGTGACAAAAGACGAAATTGCACAAAACGTGCAATTTCTCCTTTTACCACAATGTTGGAGATTTTCTATGTTTTGACAAAATACGTTCAAAGTCGTCTGCTGCAGAATTGTTGTAAGAGGGAAAGGGTTAAAAACAACTTTAAACCCAATCAATCATAGAGATTTCCTCCTGTTTTACTTAGAAAAATATGTTTTTAAAGTAGCTGCTGCACATTTGTTGTATGTGTTAACCCTTTCCCACATACAACAAATCTGCAGCAGACAATCTTGAAAACATCTATGAATTTTTTGTGGAAAAGCTCTCAATATGAATGTATAATAATTAGATAGGGTTGAAAACATTGTGGCAACAATGATGAGCAATTTCTCCTTTTGTCACAATTTTTTCAAAAGTTGCTGCTGCAGAGGCGTCATTAAGCGTCCACATGTGGGAAAGGGTTAAAGTCTGCTGATTTGTTGTATGTGTTAACCCTTTACCACTTGTAAACGCATTCTGACGCATCAGCAGCAGACGAATTTTGAAAACAAATTGACAAAAGGAGAAATTGTTCAAAGACAGCAATTTCACCTTTTGCCACTATGTTTTCAAATTTTGGGATCATACTTTAATTTTTAGAGATTTTCCATGTTTTTGCCTGATTGTTTTCAAAGTTGTCTGCTGCAGATTTGTTATATGTGGGAAACGATCAATCTTAATCTGGAGCTCTTCTTTCAACATTGCAGATGGTATGAAGGTTTATAGTGACAAACCAGAGAATAACGTCCACTTTCTTGTCCTGACCGATATGACTGGTTCCAAATCTTACGCATGCTGTCTCACATTTTCCAGGAAGTTCTCAGTTGAAAAGGTAACACAATAACCAGTCTGTTGATAAAAAGGTAAAACAATAACCAGTCTGTTGATAAAAAGGTAAAAAGCAAAAACTAGGCTGTTGATAAAAAGGTAAAAAACCCAAAACCAGTCTGTTGATAAAAAGGTAAAAAAATAACCAGTCTGTTGATAAAAAGTCAATAAATAACCAATCTGTTGATAAAAAAGTAATAAATAACCAGTATGTTGATAAAAAGGTAAAAAAATAACCAGTCTGTTGATACAAAGTTAATAAATAACCAGTCTGTTGATAAAAAGGTTATAAATAACCAGTATAATGATAAAAAGTTAATAAATAACCAGTCTGTTGATAAAAAGGTAATAAATAACAAGTATGTTGATAAAAAGGTAATAAATAACTAGTCTGTTCATACACAGGTAATAAATAACCAGTATGTTGATAAAAAGTTAATAAATAACCAGTGTGTGATAAAAAGGTAAAAATATAACCAGTCTGTTGATAAAAAGGTAATAAATAACCAGTATGTTGATAAAAAGGTAATAAATAACCAGTCTGTTCATAAACAGGTAATAAATCTCTCAATCAAAACATTATTTTCATCAGTATAATAACAGTCAAACCTGTATTTAAAGACCACCCATTGGAAGTGAACAATCTGGTCTTTGTTCAAAGGTGGTCTTTAATTGCAGTGTCATTTATACAGAAAAAGAGTATTTGGGAAACTGAAAGAATGGTCGCTATAGAGAGGCAATTGCTAAACAGGGGTGGTCTTTAGCACAAGTTTGACTGTGTTTGTATAAAAAAATCTAACAGTATAAAAATTGGTTTAACCCTTTTCCACATTCAATAAATCTGTAGCAGAGAACTACACAAAACTATGGAAGATCTCTATAAATGAAAATGTAATTATACCATATAGTTTTTAGCTCTACTGGCCAAAGGTCAGAAGAGCTTATGCCGTGGCGTGGTGTCCGTCATCTGTGCGTCCGTAAACAATTGCTTGTGAACGCGATACAGTCTTCAGTTTTGATTGTATCTCAATCAAACTTATACAGTAGTTAGATATCCATGAGAGCTTGGTTCCTTTCGCAAACCAGTGTGGTATAATAGTAGTCAAGCACAGGTGCTGGTTTTAAGAAAGTATTTAATATACAGTGTGATAGCATCGACAGACGACGGCAAAGCTGGTCTGTCTTCATGATTAAAACTACATTCTTTATATAGTGCTTCTTAGCTCTTACATAACAGTGGACATGTGTATTGTTGACAGTTGGACATGTATATCGTTGACAGTAATAGTACATTAAGATATAACCTGTCATTCAAAATACTGTATACATAGAAATTAGCCATGTCATAAGAAATAATGTCCCATGCAAGACTGGATTTTGGCCCTTGAAATTGTCAAAATTGCTATAATGGAGCTTGTGAACACAATAGAGGCTCCATTTACTATCTGATCTTCATCAAACTTTATAGATAGTAGTTATATATTGATGAGAGCTTGGTTCCTTTCGAAAACCAGCCAGATGTGCCCTTCATGACTGGATTATGGCCCTTGAAATTGTCAAAATTGCTATAATACAGTTTGTGAAAACAATAGAGCCTCTATTTACTATCCGATCTTCACCATACATACATGCTCTGGATTGAAAATGACCAAAGAACCATCCCAGTAGAGCATAGGCCCTCATGGGCCTCTTGTTTCAAAATGGGACGTATTATAGTTTTACCTGCCGCCGGCGTCCACTATGTTGTAAGCCCAATAACTTTAGAAGCCTTTGTCCAATCATCACAAAATTTAGTCAGAATGTGTATTGGGATAATATCTTGGACATGTTCAATAACTAGCCATATCGCTTTAGTCACTCGAGAGTTATCGGCCTTTAATTATAGAAATTACCTGAAATTGGTGTTGTCAGCTCAATAACTTTGTTGAATCACCACCAAATTTGGTCAGAATGTGTATTGGCATAATATCTCGAACAAGTTTGATAACAAGCCATATCGTTGTAGTCACTCGAAAGTCATTGCCCTTTAATTACAGAAATTACCTCAAATCGGTATTGTCTAATCAATTAGTTTTGAAGCCTTTGTCCAATCATCCCTTAATTTGGTCAGAATGAGTATGGGCATAGTATCTCAGACAAGTTCTATAACCAGTCATATTGCTCAAGTCACTCTAGAATTTTCTCCCTTAAATGACAGAACATACTTATTATCTATCTTGTCCACTCAATAACTTAAGAAGCCGTTGTCCAATCAACACCAAATTTAGTCAGAATGTGTATTGGCAAAATATCTCTGACAAAATATTGCTTCATTCACTGGAGAGTTATTGCCCTTTAATTATAAAAATTACCTCAAATCGGTCTTGTCCGATCATTGACTTTTGAAGCCTTTATCCAATCATCACCAAATTTAGTCAGAATGTGTATGGCATAATATCTCTGACAAGTGCTATAATCAGCCATATTGCTTGAGTTATTTTATTTGATCATCACCAAATTTAGACAATATGTTGATGGGCAGAATATCTTGGTCAGGTTCGATAAATAACCACGTTATCTTAGTCACTCCACACTTATGTCCCCCGAAATGGCCAAAACTGTGTTAACAGTGTAAGCTCTCTAAATTGGCCTGACGTACAACCAATTATTACTGTACTTGGTCTCAAAAAAACAGGATGGGCGTATTTTGTGACATTTGGCGCTCTTGTTAATCAGATGTATTCAAAGTTTTCTGCTGCAGATTTGACATATGTGGGTCAAATGTAGCTCCATTTAACTGTCGGATGGAAGCAATTAATTTTCCCTAGCTGGCCATTATAGCATTATGGACTCTAGATCCTTTCCAACAATCAAAACAACCCAGAAACCTGTATTTAATCAAAGTTCATTCTTAAACGTAAACAAAAAATGCCAACAAAAGTGACTGATTCATTGACCATTTACAAGCCTTAAAGTCTGATCAAATATCACCCTTATCTCGAAATGTTACTTTAATTTTTTAAAAATACATGCTGCCAAAAGCTTGCATATAGGGGGTTACAAACTATTCAGAGGATATTCAAGTTTTACAAAAACACTTTTCTTTACTTTTGAATTATTAATGTCTGACTTTGGTCTCATATATACATCTGAAATTAATAGCAAGCTAATTTGAATTGAAAAGTAGATATAATTCAATTATTAGTACCCAACCTTTGAATCAGACAAATCAATCCAAAATGAATGAAAAAGTAGGACATTCTATTATTTGAGCCAGTACAAGAGAAAAGTACAAATTGGCTTATTTCCCCAGTATAGTTCCAGATCAGTCTTTTTATTGACAGTCTGATCAAGATCTACACTGTTCACACATATTTCTTACACAATCTTGTTAGAAGATTCTATATTACTGATTGATTAAGTCTCCAGGAAGTCGCTATTGCCTGGTAACTCTTTCGCTGCTACAGGCAATTAAAGGCTATTGCAAACAATGCAGATACAGGTGAGACAGCTCATTATGAGCTGTCTCACCTGAAATCTACTTGTTTGCCGCTTAGATATTTAGTTTTACCAAGTTTCCTGTTAGAAGAAAAATGGAGAGGTCCAATATTCAACAAAGAAGAATCCACTTTGTGAAATTTGGCAGTTTAAATGTTTAAACTATGATGATCTGAACCTTCACTGCTCAGAAATGCCAACTTTTACCTTTTCTCATGCATTGACTCGTTTATAAGTAGTAAGTTTAAACTTAGCTGATCTGAATCTACACTGTTCAGAAATGCCAACTTTTACCTTTTCTTATGCATCGACTCATTTATGATTAATAAGTTTAAACTTAGCTGATCTGAATCTACACTGTTCAGAAATACCTCATGCACTGACTCGTTTATTTAACAGGATGACCAGGGGTATCTGTATATGTCTCTAGGACCTGACAGGACTACTCAGAGTGAAACGCTACATGTGTATATACCTCATTGTTTCATCACCATTTCACAGTACCCATATTACACACAAATGAAGGAATGCCTTTCAAGGTGAGTTTTTCCATACTGATGCACCAATTCTGTGAAGATTAAATACAATCAACACCACATGGTTTTAATATTTCGGCAATTAACCTTTTCCCACATACAACATTTCTGCAGCAGACGACTTTGAACATAATTTGTCAAAAAATGGAAAATCTCTATGATTGAATGGATAACCAATGACTAAAAGTAGAAACTATTGTGGCAAAAGGAGAAATTGCTCATCATGAGCAATTTCTTCTTTTGCCACAATATTTTCAAAAGTTGTCTGCTGAGGTGTTAGAAAGCGTCTATATGAGGGGAAGGGTTAAGCCTTCATCAGATTATTATTTAAGAATGACAATAAAAATAAATTGGATGTGAAGTCAAATTTTAATGTCAAAACAGTTAGCATGAAAACGTCCTAAGTACGTTCATACAATCTTTTTTAGAAAAATACACAAAGGATCACATCTTTAGGTAGGAATCAAAGTGAGAAAAGGAGTAATTGCCCATTCTGTAAGGCATTTACAGAGGACTAGATAATGATGAGTGAATAATTATATTCTTTCTTTCATGATATCTCTGTTAACACTCAGTAAAATCTTTGTTTTGGGTACTGAAAATAATTCTCCTGTGAGATGATTATAACATTATAATTTTTAGAGGTCAAATAAAGATTTTAGAACATGCAAAATGCCCCTTATTCAGTGCCCAAATTAACATTTACTTCTGTCTGTCCATCGGTTCATCCATGGTCTGTGTGTGATACATGCATATATCAAAAAGTATTTGTCTTGCAATCAATGAACATCATGGGAATACTGTCTTAACCCTTTCCCTCATACGACAATTCTGCAGCAGATGACTTTGAACATATTTTATCAAAAAATACAAAATCTCTATAATTGAATGGATAACCTTTGACTTAAAGTGGAAGAAAATTGTGGCAAAAGGAGAAATTGCTTGTTTTGAGCAATTTCTTCTTTTGTCACTATGTTTTCAAAAAGCCATCTGCTGCAGAGGCGTCAGAAAATATGAGGGAAAGGGTTAATACATTTGTATGTGGATGTGTATTTGGGTTTTGGATTTTGGCATCATGGAAGTTATAGCAGAGGTATGGCCCTGGATATGATCATTTAAAGTAGCCTGCAGTCATAAAACATTGTGGGAATATTTAAACAAATTGTATTCATGTAACTAACTTTCTGTTATGTATTTTAAATCCTTAAAGCTATTTTGATCTAATATACCTTAACCCTTTCCCTCATAAAGACGCTTTCTGATGCCTCCACAGCAGACAGCTTTTTGAATACATGGCGACAAAAAAAGAAATTGCTCAAAACGATCAATTTCTCCTTTTGTCACCATGTTTTCTACTTGATTCAATGATTATGCATTCATTTATAGATATTTTTTATATTATGCACTAATTGGTTTCAAAGTCGTCTGCTCCAGATTTGTTGTATGTGGGAAAGGGTTAAGAAGTCGAAATGACAGTCTCATAACAATGATGGGTTTTTTAAAACAAAGTTTAAAAAAGGCACTGTGTGAAAGGGTTAACTTTATACATGTACCTTGTTTAATAAGACGTTTGCATTTCAGTATGGTTACGTATGTAGAGAAGGACGAGGAAGAGCTGTACACATTTGTCAAACTTTACTCCCACATCCTTACCAATACTCCTGTACCTCCGGCTGGAAATGTTGCTGTGGTAAGCTGTAGGGATAAACCCAGATGACTAGATAAGGAGGAGTAAACTGCTTCTTTTCCACCTTAACCCTTTCCCTCATATAGACGCTTTCTGACGCCCCCGCAGCAGACGGCTTTTTGAAAACATAGTGACAAAAGAAGAAATTGCACAAAATGTGCAATTTCTCCTTTTGCCACAATGTTTTCCACTTTTAGTCATAGGTTATCCATTTTTTATAGAGATTTTCTATCTTTTGATAAAATATGTTCAAAGTCGTCTGCTGCAGAATTATCGTAAGAGGGAAAGGGTTAATATTCCTATAATGACTTAATTAATTAAACCCTATGTTGTGGGTACTCAAAAGAATTGTCTCACTGAGTACCAAAAACATAGGGTTTGATTGTCACATAAAGGTTTTGGAATACAAAATACTCACCGTATCTAATTATTATACCCCCTTTGAAGAAGAGGGGGTATATAGGAGTCACTGTGTCGGTTGGTCAGTCGGTCGGAAGCCAAATTGAAGTCACTGTGTCGGTCAGTCAGTCGGTCGGTCGGTCGGAAGCCATATTGAAAACATATTTTGTCCGGCCTATTTCTTACAAACCACTGGGTGGAATTCAATAGAATTTTACATGAAGCTTCTATACCAAGAGGAGATGTGCATATCCTAAAGGTCTTACAATTGCATGTTATTTTACAGAGTAATGGTCCTTTTACTTATTAAGTTATGGTGTAGGTGAAGGTGCTGTTTTGGGGGTATTTATCATCCTCAGTGATAGTTCTAGTTTGGACTAGATTTTGTGTTTACGCTGATTAGATTAAAAGGAGTTTATCCTTTCCCTCATATAGACACCATCTGATGTCTCTGCTAAAAGGAGAAATTGGTCATAATGAGCAAATTCTCCATTTGACACAATGATTTCAACTCCATTCAATAATTATACTATAATTTATTGAGATTTTCTATATTTTGGACTTAATGATTTCAGTCATCTGCTGCATATTTGTTTTTTGTAAGAAAAGGCTAAGTGGTCCTTTCCCACCTTTATATTCCTCTCATGGCTTAACCAAACCCTATGTTGTGGGTACTCAAAAGAATTGTCTCACTGAGACGATTCTTTTAAGTAACCACAACATAGGGTTTGAGTATAAAATAAGGGTTTTGGAATTTGAAATACTCACCTTATCTAGCTCTGTAAACCCTTTACCACAAACAACAAACCTGCAGCAGACGGCTTTGAAAAAATATGTTTGTAAATGAAAGTATAACGGTTGAATAGAGTTGAAAACATTTTGGCAAAACGAGAAATTGCTCATTATTTTGTCACAAAGTTTTCAATAGCTGTCTGCTGAAGAGGTGTCAACATGCATCTGTATGTGGGAAAGGGTGAACCCCTCCCACTCAGACACAACACAGTAGAAGGGATGACTTTTGAAAATATATTGGAAAAAGGAGAAATTGTTCACCAAATTGTAATAACTTATTTTTTCCTCAACGATTTAAATTGTTCTTGCTCAAAAATACTGCTACGTGTACCAATTGTAACAGATATTTTGTATTTAATCTATTTTCTCAGATATTTTTAGTGCCAATGCCCCCCTACTGATATTATGCACAGTTAATCCTTTTCCATATAAAAACAAATCTTCAACAGATGACCTGTTAAACATTTAGTTAACAATATGGAAACTATATAAATGAAAGATGAATTATTGAATAAAGTTGGAAACATTGTGGCAGAAGGAGAAATTATCACAATGTCTTTTAAAAGTCATCTGCTGCAAAAGCATCAGAAATCATCTTAACCCTTTTCCTCATATATATGCTTTCTGACGCCTCTGCAGCAAACAACTTTTCAATTATTGTATATTCATTGGAAGGGAGTTTTCAAAAAAATTATTGTATTTCTCAAAGTCATCTATTAAAGATTTTTTGTATGTAGGAAGGGGTTAATGTATGTATATATATGGGAAAGGGTTGGAATTTTGCTTACACATTCACTGGAAATTCTTTTGTGTGGAGTATTGGTGTGAGATAGCCAGGAAACAATCGAGTTGGTGAACTGGCCACCCGATTTGATTGTTAAAACATATTGAAAATGGCATTAAACCCCAACCAATCAATCAGTCATTGGTTCTCTATTGGTTTTGGTTAGACATTAACTGAAAGTTTCCAACCAAGTTTCGCGAGGGACTTTAACCCTTTCCCACATATGACAACCGTTAGAACATTATGGCAAAAGGAGAAATGGCTCAAAATGAGCCATTTCTCCATTTGCCACAATGATTTCAACTCTATTCAATAATTCTACTATCATTTATAGATATTTTCTATATTTCAGACTTGATAATTTCAATGTCGTCTGCTGGAGATTAGTTGTATGTGGGAAAGCATTAAGAGTTATGTTGTGATGTTTTTTGACGACTTGTTTATTCATTATGCAAGGAAAAACTCTTTCCATATTATGATTGAATTAAAATTTGAATTAGCCCTTTACCACATACAACAGTTTTGCAGCAGAAAACTTTGAAAATATGTAGTCAAAGATATGGAAAATCTCTATGAATGAAAGTACAATTATAAAAAATGGTCCAGAATTGTGGCAAAAGTTGTCTGTTGTAAACGTTCAAAACTCATCTGCAAGAGTGTTAAAGGGTTAAGATAATACAATGTGGTCTTATTAACCCTTTCCCTCATATAGACGCTTTCTGACGCCTCTGCAGCTTTTTTTGAAAACATAGTGACAAAAGAAGAAATTGCACAGAACATGCAATTTCTACTTTTTCCACAATGTTTTCCACTTTTTATCATAGGTTATCCATTCAATTATGGAGATTTTCTATGTTTTGACAAAACACGTTCAAAGTCGTCTGCTGCAGAATTGTCGTATGAGGGAAAGGGTTAAGGACAGTCAGCCTAATTTGAAAGTAGGAAAATAAAAATATATTGTCTATCTGTTCAAATTGTGTCATATAGAAATGTAGCAAGTTAGAGATTATGTTCCTATGATGATAGATAAATGTTAACCCTTTCCCACATACAACAAATCTGCAGCAGACGACTTTGAAAACATCTAGGCAAAAATACTATTTTTTTCTATAAATGAAAGGATAATTGCCTTATAGAGCTGAAAACATTGTGGCAAACGGAGGAAATGCTCATTATGAGCAATTTCTCCTTTTGTCACAATGTTTTTAAAAGTTGTCTGCTGCAGAGGCATCAGAAAGTGTCTGTATGTGGGAAAGGGTTAATGTAAGATACTTTTTTCTTCTTCAGGAATTAAACCTCAATCAGTTACCTGTGATACTTAGGCCGGCCACTCACCCCGATAAACCTGTGATTGACTTCCCAATACACCTCATCTTTTTGTGCTTCCGAGTTGAAGAGTTTCTTAAAATCATTGCATATGTTCTGCAAGAGGAAAGACTTGTGTTTTTATCATCGAATTACTCTCTGCTCACTATCATTATGGAGGTAAGTGTCATGTGAGTTTATTAACCCTCTCCCACATACCTCAAATCTGCAGCAGACAACTTTGAAAATATAAGGACAAAAAATAGTAATGATCTATAAAAATGAAAGGATAGTGTTTTTGAAGAGTTGAAAACATTGTGGTAAAATGGGAAATTGCACATTTTATGCAATTTCTCCGTTTGCTTCGATGTATTCAAAGGTTGCCTCCTACAGATGTGTCTGTATTTTAGAAAGAGTTAACCCTTTCTTTTATATGATAGTTTATATTGTCTGTGTTGAAACCATCGGAGGAAAAAAAGGTAACGTGGAAAAATTGGCAGCACCAATCATATATATTGAGTTGCGATTTTTGTGAAAAGGGAAGCAATCGCAATTTTTGACCAATTTCAACTACTTGAGGAGTTATTTTCTGCATGTTTTATTTTTACAATAATGTAACAGTAACCTGATAGTACCTGATTGTTATGATTTGTTTTTTCAGAGTGTAAGACATCTGATTTTACCATTTGAATGGAGGTTTACCTATGTAACTGTTCTGCCTTCCAATGGACTGGGGTACCTGCAGGCACCCGGTACATTTATGTTCGGATGTCACGCTAAACATAAAGAAGAAGTACAACAGGTAACTTTCAAACATTTCTAGATCACACAAGCCCAAGACTAAAGGTGATCTCTTCTGATTACTCTCCATAACTTTTCCTTCATCCATCTGTCTGTCCCTCCATCCATCTGTCAGTTCACCCATCTGGCTGACCATCCGTCTTTAAATTTTAGCTTGAAATAAATTTTCCTCATAAACCACTTGATTATTTTCAAGCAAACTTCACAGGAATGTTCCTTTGGTAGTCCTCTTTCAAAGTTAATTGAAGATTTATTGTCTCATTTCAAATGTTCATTTCATTTACAGTGCAGTTTCATTGTCACTTTTGATCAAGTTTCCCCTGATAATAGCATTTACACATTTGCTACTATTCCATATTATTTTCCTGCTTATTTAACCTGTGTAATAAATGGACTACCTCAGGTGCAATGGTAGATGTTTCAGCTCAGTGCAGGAGGTCACAGGTTTGCTCCCCAACCCGGTCATACCAAAGACTTTAAAAATGGTAGAAAGTAAGTAAGTAATATGTGACATAAAAGGCAATTAGGAAATTATGCTTCTCAAAATGATAATGCAATAACAACTCACATTCATAACATAATGAAACTTCTGTGCATAGAGGATTTTTTTTTATGATTGTCTTTCAGTTCGTTCACTTTTCTCGAAAGTCTAGGTCATACTTCAAGGTCAAAGGTAGAAGTTTCCAGCCTAAATGAGACTACACCGTCAAATATTTTTTCTTCTCTGCATTCTTACAGTTAGGGGATTTCTGTATTGCATGAAACTTGTTTTCTTCTTTAACAGAAACATCTAGATATATGGTAGAAACTATCTCATAATTCCACCATAAATAAGATATATATTGATACAAAAAGTTCTACATTTAGATATCAATGATTACTGAAATGTTGGCCTCTTTTCAGAAGTTTCTAGTGACATTTTATTGTATTTATTTGATCATTTAGATAGATGGTCTGGTATTGGTTGATATAGATGCAGGGGAGGTAACTATGAATCCCGACCCAAACAACACAAATCCTAAACGGCATTCTGTTCCTTGGCTGCCAAAAGACGCTGCCCAGATGTTGACGGAAACGTCTCCAAAGTTTCAACTTTGTTTGGATACAGAGCTCCTACAAAGGTATCAGATTGTTGTTGTTTTTTGTATATCAATAATAGCTCTTTTAACCCTTTCCCTCGTACGACAATTCTGCAGCAGATGACTTTGAACATATTTTGTCAAAAAATAGAAAGTCTCCATTTTTGTATATCAATAATAGCTCTTTTAACCCTTTCCATCATACGACAATTCTGCAGCAGACGACTTTGAACATATTTTTTCAAAAAATAGAAAGTCTCTATTATTGAATTGATAACCTATGACTAAAAGTGGAAAACATTGAGGCAAAAGGAGAAATTGCTCAATTTGAGCAATTTCTTCTTTTGTCACTGTTTTCAGAAAGCAGCCTGCTGCATAGGCGTCAGAAAGCTTCTATATGAGGGAAAGGGTTAAAAATAATTGGGGTTGTCACCAAAACAACGTAAAAAACATCGGTATCAGATTGTTAACGCTGTCCCTGTGACTGTTCCACAAATCTGCAGCAGACGACCTTGAAAACATCTTGGCAAAAAATAGGAACATTCTCCATAAATAAAAGCATATTGTTTAGAGTTAAAAACATTGTTACAAAAGGGTAAATTGCTCATTATGGCACAATGTTTTCCCATGTCGTCTGCTGCAGAGGCGTCAGAAAGCGTCTGTATTTGGGAAAGAACTTAATATATCTGAAATTGATTTTAAAAAGACATGGTTGTTAACATGTTACAGAGCTCTAGATAAGGGGCATTTTTCATGTTCTAAAATCCTTATTTGACATTCAAACCCTATGTTGTGGGTACTCAAAAGAATCAGTGAGACGATTCTTTTGAGTACCCACAACATGGGATTTGGTTGAGAAATAAGAGAAATATTGTGGGGAAAAGACCTGTTCACTCCCCCTTATCTAGTCCTCTGATGTACGTGTGTATTTATCTATGACGTTCATGGAAATGTAAAGACTTTCTATGATACAGACTATTTTTGATTTCTTTGGAGCAGACACCTTTTTGGAAACATTTTGAAAAAATGAGACACTTTAATTTAATTGAGTAATTTCTTGTTTTCCCTCAATCTATTCAAATATGTACCAAACTTATACTTTCAAAATTTTAAATGAAACTTTTGATCCTCAGACCTTTTTGTTTGCCTTTTGCACTCACATAACATCAGGTTCAAAGCCAGTATTGGATGATGCCTTTTATTACCATAGAGGCTAAAGAGATAATGGGTGGTGCAAGGTCTGATCTTGGCAAGACTTTGAATGGGGTTGTGCATTCTGTTATTTTGCAAACCTAATAATTGCATAAAACAACTATAAACAGTTAAAACCTTGAATACCTTTGGAAACACATGAAATGCGATAGGAAATTAAGAAGTTAATTAACCTTTTACACATACAAAAAAACTGCAGCAGATAACTTTGAAAACATTTTTAACAAAAATATGGAAAATATGGAAAATCTTTTTTAATGAAAATAGATCTATTGAAAAGAGATTAAAACATTGTGATTAATTTCTCCTTTTGACACACTATCTGGTCTGCATCAGCAAATGATAAAGGATTAATTAATTGGTTGTCTGATTGTCTTTTTCAGACTTTGGCATCAGTCTGATGTCATGGTATTATAAGCAATGTCATGTTGGTCCATGTACCTAAACTTAGGCTTCATTATACCTCCAGATACATAGTATATGGGGGCTATAATATAAGTTGGTTTGTCGGTCCTTTGGTCTGTGGATATTTCTTGAGAACACTTTTTCTCAGCAACCCTTGGTCAGAATTCAATATAACTTCACAAGAATGATTGATACCAAGTCTAGTTGTGCATATTGTCGGCATGTTGCACTGGAATTATTTTAAAATGAGTTATGGCCCCTTGAATTTCTCATACATCACCTTCAGTGATATTTCTAGTTGATATTGATTCTCATACAGCATTTCTTTTACTTTATTTTCAGACCATTTTTCTATAATCTAGAGGAGCTGAAAGAGTTTCAAAGGAAGAAGGAACGTGAAGTTACTGAAACCATAACAGAAGCGTGTTTAGAACTTTTAGTCAACATTTTCAGGTAATTTTGTATCTTAAATAGGTTATTGAACCCTTTCCCATATACAACATATTTTCAGCAGTTGACTTTAAAAACATCTAAGCAGAAATATAGAAAATGTCTGTGAAAGAAAATAAAATTATTGAATTTATTTAAAAACATTGTGGCTCATCATGAGCAATTTCTCCTTTTTCCACAAATGTTTTCAAAAGTCTCCTGCTGCAGAGGTATCAGAAAGAGTCTGTATGGGGGAAATGGTTAAATAAAGATTTTCCCTTATAGCAGAATTTGCAGCAGACAACTGAAAACAATGCCGGAAATTTCAATTCCTCATGTTCCACCAATATTTTCAACATTTTGTTAGATGTAAATTTTTGTTTTAGTAGATGTTTCATTTTTGGAAATATTTTCAAAGCTGAATAATATCAGCTATTGGCTGTTAAAGAAATAAATGTCTAGGCAGTTGAAGTGAACCACAAGCTATTTTTATCTGAATTGGGGGTAGTATTTTGGTGTTGCCTGTCAATAAGGAAGGGAGTCACTTAGGGTTCACTGTTCAATTATCTGTCTGTCTGTCTTTCTGTTTGTCACCCTTTGCATTCATTGTTTATTCTTTAATGAAGTTTAATGCCATTTTTAACAAATTTTCAGTCATATCAGGGCAGCCAGTTCACCTACCTGGCTTTCTCATACCAGTACTCCTGACACCAGTCTTTCCAAGCAACTGGTTGCTTTTCCATATAGACTGCAAGTCTATCGGTGGAAAATGAATGATGCTTGTTGCATTGACTTTTGTGAAACCTCAAAAAGAATGTTGGCCAAGCTAGGGTTTGAACTAACAACCCCTGGATTGACAGCCCATGTTGCTACCGACTGAGCTACCAGGGCTTGGCAGGATTAACTTCTTTTAGGCAGATACTGTTCAAAGCAGCAACACTTTATCTTGACATGAGGAGGACCAATACAAGGAATATAACTCTGGCCTTCTTATTTTTAGCTCACCTGAGCTTTGCTCAAGGTGAGTTATTGTGATCGCCTTTTGTCCGTCGTGCGTTGTGCGTCGTGCGTCGTGCGTCGTGCGTCAACTTCTTCTCCTCAGTAACCAGTGGGTCAATTTGGATGAAACTTCACAAAAAGCATCCTCTCAATGACCTCACCAGAATTCCTTCAAATTTTTGGGATCCATGCAAAATTCTGGTTTCCATGGCAACGAAACCGAAAAAACTTCAAAATTCTTCTTCTCCCAAACTGGTTGGCAGATTTTCAAATAATTTTGTAGAAATGTTCCTTAGATGACCCTCTATCAGATTCCTTCAAGCCATGTTGATTGGTCGAAAAACATGGCCGCCAGGCGGGGCGGGGCTATTTTGCCTTATATGGCTATAGTGAAAACTTAAAAAATCTTCTCCTCCGAAAGTGTCAGGCCGATTTTCAAATAATTTTGTAGAAATGTTCCTTGGGTGACCCTCTATCAGATTCCTTCAAGCCATGTTGATTGGTCGAAAAACATGGCCGCCAGGGGGCGGGGCGGTTTTGCCTTATATGGCTATATAGTGCAAACTTAAAAAATCTTCTCCTCCAAAAGTGTCTGGCCGATTTTCAAATAATTTTGTAGAAATGTTCCTTGGGTGATCCTCTATCAGATTCATTCAAGCCATGTTGATTGGTCAAAAAGCATGGCCGCCAGGGGGCGGGGCTATTTTGCCTTATATGGCTATAGTGCAAACTTAAAAAATCTTCTCCTCCAAAAGTGTCAGGCCGATTTTCAAATAATTTTGTAGAAATGTTCCTTGGGTGATCCTCTATCACATTCCTTCAAGCCATGTTGATTGGTCAAAAAACATGGCCGCCAGGGGGGGCGGGGCTATTTTGCCTTATATGGCTATAGTGAAAACTTAAAAAATCTTCTCCTCCGAAAGTGTCTGGCTGATTTTCAAATGATTTTGTAGAAATGTTCCTTGGGTGACCCTCTATCAGATTCCTTCAAGCCATGTTGATTGGTAGAAAAACATGGCCGCCAGGGGGGGTCGGGGCTATTTTGCCTTATATGGTTATAGTGCAAACTTAAAAAATCTTCTTCTCCAAAAGTGTCGGCCCGATTTTCAAATAATTTTGTAGAAATGTTCCTTGGATGACCCACTTTCAGATTCCTTCAAGCCATGTTGATTGGTCAAAAAACATGGCCGCCAGTAGGCAGGGCTATTTTGCATTATATGGCTATAGTGAAAACTTAAAAAATCTTCTCCTCCAAAAGTATCTGGCCGATTTTCAAATAATTTTGTAGAAATGTTCCTAGGGTGACCCTCTATCAGATTCCTTCAAGCCAAGTTGATTGGTCGGAAACTATGGCTGCCAGGGGGCGAGGCTTATATAGCTAAAGTGAAAAAAAAATAAAAAATCAGGTGAGCGATTCAAGGGCCATCATGGCCCTCTTGTTTTTAATTATCTTCCTTATTAGCATGCCTGAGCACAAAGTGCGAGGTAAGCTATTGTGATCATTCATTGTCCAACATCGTCAGCATCATCTTTCCATCGTCTGTCTGTCTGTCCTTTCATTTATCTACAAACAACTAATCCTCTTTAACCGAAGGACCAATTTTAAAATAATTTCACAGGCATGTCCTTTAGGCGATCCTCATTATCATTCTTTTTGCCCAAAAGTACTGACCTGATTTGAAAATAATTTGGCTCAAATGTTCCTTTTGTGGCCCTCTACCAATTAATTCTGCTCCATTCTAGACATGAACGCCATTAGGTGTAGGGGCTTGTTTGCCTTATATGTGTATAGAAAAAACTGGGCTGATTTGAGATTGATTAAGCACAAATGTTCCTTAGATGCCCCTTTAATCATGATTGTTAAAATCAAGTTATCTTGCGTATATACGTCGCATGCATGTATAAGACACATTGAATAAATTCTGCAAAGTGCTTGGGAAAAATCTGGTAAATCTAGTCTGTCTGGTATATAAAAGACAATTGAATTTTTTTGCAAAAGAAATCTGCCAAAATCCAAACATCTGCAAACAAAATCACCAGTTTCTTTAATTTTTAAATTCACCAGAGCACAAAGTGCTCAAGGTGAGTTTTTGTGATTGCCTTTTGTCCAGCGTCCGTCGTCAGTCGTCCGTCGTCAACATTTGCTTGTTAACACTCTAGAGGCAACATTTTGCATCCAATATTCATGAAAGTTTATCAGAACATATATCTCGATCAAATCTAGGCCAAGTTCGAAACTGGGTCATGTCGGGTCAAAAACTAGGTCACTAGGCCAAATTTAATGAATATCTTGTTAACACTCTGGAAGCCGCATTTTTGGCTTGACCATGTTGAAACTATGTGAGAATGTTTGTCTTAGTGATATCTAGGCCAAGTTCGAATATAGGTCATGTCGGGTCAAAAACTAGGTCACGAGGCAAAATTGAAGGAAAATCTTGTTAACACTCTGGAAGCCACTTTTTTGGCTTGTGCATGTTGAAACTTTGTCAGAAAGTTTGTCTTGATGATATCTAGGCCAAATTTGAATGTCGGAAAATTTGTCTTAGTGATATCTAGGTCAAGTTCGAATATGGGTCATGTTGGGTTAAAAAACTAGGTCACAAGGCCAAATTTAAGGAAAATATTGTTAACACTCTGGAAGCCACATTTTTGGCTTGAGCATGTTGAAACTCTGCAGAATATTTGTCTAAGTGATATCTAGGCCAAGTTTGAATATGGGTCATGTCAGGCCAAATTGAAGGAAAATCTTGTTAACACTCTTGAAACCGCATTTTGAACTTGAGCATGTTGAAACTTTATCAGAAAGTTTTTCCTGATGATATCTAGGCCGAGTTCGAATATGGGTTATGTCATGTCTAAAACTAGGTCACTAGGACAAATTTAAGGAAAATCTTGTTAACACTCATGAAGACGCATCTTAACCTTGAGCATGTTGAAACTTTATCAGAAACTATGTCCTGATGATTTCTAGGCCAAGTTCGAATATAGGTCATGTCCTGTCAAAAACAAGGTCACTAGGCAAAATTTAAGGAAAATCTTGTGAACACTCTGGAAGCCACATTTTTGGCTTAAGCATGTTAAAACTTTGTCAGAATGTTTGTCTTAGTGATATATAAGCGAAGTTTGAATATGGGTCAGGTCAGGTCAACAACTAGGTCACTAGGCCAAATTGTAGAACAATCTAGTTAACACTACTAGATCGCATTTTTGACTTTTTGTGAGGAAGTTTGTCTTGATGATATTGCCATTGGCGCTGAAAGAGTTAAGTCTTAAATAGCCCATTCTCAGGTGAGCGATGTCAGGGCCTCATAGTCCTCTTGTTTGAAAATTACTAAACGATTCCAAAAAGTCTTACTTTGATATGACAAGTTCGCCGAAAGCTTGTGTATTTAACGTTTTCTCAGTATCTCAACTTGTAGACACTTTCTCAGTTTACTTAACTTAAGACCTTCTCAAATTTCACAAAATGACCACCAATCAGTAAAGTACAGAGATATTTCAATAGATGTTTTCAAGAAGTGTGAAGTGTGCACCTCAATCAAAAATATTAATGCGGACTAGATAATGTTTTATTTAAACTTAATTATTTTATATCAATTGCGAAACAAGCTTTCAGCTTATAATAATCAGGCTCCAGGTCTGCTTCATGGTGACTTAACCAGTACTTGCGCCGTTTGTGTGGAAAGATAATGTTTGATAACTTTTGAAAAATAATTAATTCTGTAATGCACATTTAATGAATCTAATCATTAAACTTCACATTTTGTGTGTGTGCATTTTTAACATGTATTTAAAATAAATGTACCGTCTGGTTTCAAATATGGTGTTAAAAGGGTCGCTGATAGTTATGTCCTTTAATTGTTTCAACGCCATTTTTACGTGTGTTCAAATTTTGGCTGTTCTTAGGAAAAGTGTGACTTTTACATGCACAATTACAGTATATCAATCTGTTTAAATACATGGCCACCCAGGGGGTGGGTCGTTTTTCGTTATATGTATATATAGTTGGCTACTATTTTGGTCCTCTTGTTTCGATTGTGTGTTTTTTTGTGTCCCAAAAGTATACATGTGATTGCCTTTTCCTTAAACTTCAATTATTTTTGTAAGTTGCAGTCAGTTAAGAATAGTCTACAAATATTTGGGGTCTTAAGGCATTTGTCTTGGTCATTTAATGTTAGAGATGACTAGGGCAACCATCATTTGATCTGGTGGTTTCTTGTTAGACAGGGAAAACATGATTCACATTAAAGCCTTGAAATGTTACAGCATTTATCCTGGTTGATTATTTTTAAACAAGACTAGGGAAAACATGACTGGCCTTGGAGTATTGAAGTGTTACAGCATTTATCCTGGTTGATTATTGTTAAACAAGACTCGCCTCAGAGCCTTGAAGTCTCACAGTTTTTATTTTGGTTGATTATTGGTAGAGAAACCTAGGTAAAACATGACTTGCCTTGAAGTGTTACAGCATTTATCATAGTTTATTGTTAAACAAGACTAGGGAAAACATGACTTGCCTTAACCCTTTCCCTCATATAGACACTTTCTGATGCCTCTGCAGCAGACAGCTTTTTGTAAACATATTGACAAAAGAAGAAATTGCTCAAAATGAGCAATTTCTCCTTTTGCCACAATGTTTTCCACTTTAAGTCATAGGTTATCCATTCAATTATAGAGATTTTCTATTTTTTGACAAAATATGTTCAGAGTCGTCTGCTGCATAATTGTTGTATGAGGGAAAGGGTTAAAGCCTTGAAGTGTTATAGAATTTATCCTGGACAATCATTGCTATACAAGACTAGTTAAAACATGACTTGCCTTGGAGTATTGAAGTGTTACAGCATTTATTCTGGTTGATTATTGTTATACAAGACTAGGTAAAACATGACTTGCATAGGAATATTGAAGTGTTACAGTTTTTATTCTGGTTGATTATTGTTGTACAAGACTAATGAAAACATGACTTACCTTTGAGTATTGAATTGTTACAGCATTTATCTTGGTTGATTGTTGTTATACAAGACTAGGTAAAACATGACTTGCATTTGGAGTATTGAATTGTTACAGCATTTATTCTGGTTGATTATTGTTATACAAGATTAGGGAAGACATGACTTGCTTTTGAGTATTGAAGTGTTACAGCATTTATATTGGTTGATTATTGTTATACAAGACTAGTTAAAACATTACTTGCCTTGGAGTATCGAAGTGTTACAGCATTTATATTGGTTGATTATTGTTATACAAGACTAGTTAAAACATTACTTGCCTTGGAGTATCGAAGTGTTACAGCATTTATTCTGGTTGATTGTTGTTATACAAGACTAGGTAAAACATGATTTGTTTTGGAGTCTTCAATTCTTACAGCATTTATTCTGGTTGATTGTTGTTATACAAGACTAGGTAAAACATGACTTGCATTTGGAGTATTGAAGTGTTTCAGCATTTATTCTGGTTGATTATTGTTATACAAGATTAGGGAAGACATGACTTGCCTTTGAGTATTGAAGTGTTACAGCATTTATCTTGGTTGATTATTGTTATACAAGACTAGTTAAAACATTACTTGCCTTGGAGTATCGAAGTGTCACAGCATTTATCTTGGTTGATTATTGTTATACAAGACTAGTTAAAACATTACTTGCCTTGGAGTATCGAAGTGTTACAGCATTTATTCTGGTTGATTGTTGTTATACAAGACTAGGGAAAACATGATATGCCTTGGAGTCTTCAATTCTTACAGCATTTATTCTGGTTGATTGTTGTTATACAAGACTAGGTAAAACATGACTTGCATTTGGAGTATTGAAGTGTTACAGCATTTATTCTGGTTGATTGTTGTTATACAAGACTAGGTAAAACATGATATGCCTTGGTGTCTTCAATTCTTACAGCATTTATTCTGGTTGATTGTTGTTATACAAGACTAGGTAAAACATTACTTGCCTTGGAGTATCGAAGTGTTACAGCATTTATCTTGGTTGATTATTGTTATACAAGACTAGTTAAAACATTACTTGCCTTGGAGTATCGAAGTGTTACAGCATTTATTCTGGTTGATTGTTGTTATACAAGACTAGGTAAAACATGACTTGCATTTGAAGTATTGAAGTGTTTCAGCATTTATCTTGGTTGGTTATTGTTAGAGATGACTAGGGAAACCATAGATTGCCTCAGAGCCTTTAGATCTCACAGCATTTATCTTGGTTGGTTATTGCTAGAGATGACTACAGAAACCATAGATCGCCTGAGGGCCTTTAGATCTCACAGCATTTATCTTGGTTGGTTATTGGTAGAGATGTCTAGAGAAACCATGGATCGCCTCAGGGCCTTTATATCTCACAGCATTTATCTTGGTTGGTTATTGTTAGAGATGACTACAGAAACCATAGATCGCCTGAGGGCCTTTAAATCTCACAGCATTTATCTTGGTTGGTTATTGGTAGAGATGACTAGAGAAACCATGGATCGTCTCAGGGCCTTTAGATCTCACAGCATTTATCTTGGTTGGTTATTGTTAGAGATGAATACAGAAACCATAGATCGCCTCAGCGCCTTTAAATCTCACAGCATTTATCTTGGTTGGTTATTGGTAGAGATGACTAGAGAAACCATGGATCGTCTCAGGGCCTTTAGATCTCACATTATTTATCTTGGTTGTTTATTGTTAGAGATGAATACAGAAACCATAGATCGCCTCAGCGCCTTTAAATCTCACAGCATTTATCTTGGTTGGTTATTGGTAGAGATGACTAGAGAAACCATGGATCGCCTCGGAGCCTTTAGATCTCACATTATTTATCTTGGTTGGTTATTGGTAGAGATGACTAGAGAAACCATAGATTTCCTCAGGGCCTTTAGATCTCACAGCATTTATCTTTGTTGATTATTGTAAGAGATACCCAGGGAAAACATAACTTGCCTCAGAGCCTTTAAATAATACAGCATTTATCCTGGTTGTTTATTGTTAGACACATGACTCGCCTCCGAGTGCTGAGGTCTTACAGCATTTACCTTGGTTGTTTATTGTTAGACACATGACTCGACTCCGAGTGCTGAGGTCTTACAGCATTTATCTTGGTTGTTTATTGTTAGAGACATGACTCACCTCTGATTGTTGAGGTCTTACAGCATTTATCTTGGGTGAAAACAGCTCACAGCTCATTACTGGGATCAGTTTTAAGCTGTACGATAACTATTCTCCCCAATTACCTTCCAGGATAAACTCTTACCAGGTAAAGTTTACAGTTTACTTCATGACATTGTACATAACCAATTTATTTTTATTTTTTATTTCATTCGTGATATTGCTTGCTTTAAAGTTCATATAATAATAACAAAATTATGGAATGTTTGCTTAAGATCAATTAATGATAACTTATTTTATAATGTTTGTTTATGTTCATATAATGATAACAAACTTATGGAATGTTTGCTCAAGTTCAAATAATGATAGCTTATTTTATAATGTTTGCTTATTTTATAATGTTTGCTTATGTTCATATAATTATAACTTATGGAATGTTTGCCTAATTTCATAATAACTTATGGAATGTTTGCCTAATTTCATAATATATCTATAGGTGCTACCTATTTACGAAAAACCGCAAGATAATTATAAACAAAAATTTAAGAGCATACTTTGGCCATAAATAAGGATTTATAAGTAATTGACTAGACAATAATAATGTTAATGGCATGTGTCTTGCATTATCAAAACATATTTGCAATTCTTATTGCTGTCGTCTATTATTACGAACAGAAAATAATAAAGTAAAGACTTTCAGTAAATCAAGGAATACATTTATAATGAACGAGGTTAAAACATGAGGGCCAAGATGATCCTTAATCGATCACCTGCATTATGGTAAAGAAGCAAATAGATCAGCCCTTTTCTGATGCCACCTGGGGACTGCCTTTTTATGCCCCCACGGAATCTCCGATTCGGGGGGCATATAGTTTTTGGCCTGTCTGTTGGTCTGTCTGTCTGTTGGTCTGTCTGTCTGCACAAAAAAAACTTTAACCTTGGCCATTACTTTTGAACCATAACAGGTACGGCTACCATATTTCACATGTGTATTCCTTGTGACATGACCTTTCTGTCAGTACCAACATTTTTGACCTTGCGACCTTGACCTTTGACCTAGAGGTTGCCATTCTCGAAAAAAACTTTAACCTTGGCCATTACTTTTGAACCATAACAGATACGGCTACCATATTTCACATGTGTATTTCTTGTGACATGACCTTTCTGTCAGTACCAACATGTTTGACCTTGCGACCTTGACCTTTGACCTAGATGTTGCCATACTAAAAAAAAACTTTAACCTTGGCCATTTCTTTTGAACCATAACAGGTACGGCTACCATATTTCACATGTGTATTCCTTGTGACATGACCTTTCTGTCAGTACCAACATTTTTGACCTTGCGACCTTGACCTTTGACCTAGATGTTGCCATTCTCGAAAAAAACTTTAACCTTGGCCATTACTTTTGAACCATAACAGATACGGCTACCATATTTCACATGTGTATTCCTTGTGACATGACCTTTCTGTCAGTACCAACATTTTTCACCTTGCGACCTTGACCTTGACCTAGATGTTGCCATTCTCGAAAAAAACTTTAACCTTGGCCATTTCTTTTGAACCATAACAGGTATGGCTACCATATTTCACATGTGTTTTCCTTGTGACATGACCTTTCTGTCAGTACCTTGCGACCTTGACCTTGACCTAGATGTTGCCATTCTCGAAAAAAACTTTAACCTTGGCCATTTCTTTTGAACCATAACAGGTATGGCTACCATATTTCACATGTGTTTTCCTTGTGACATGACCTTTCTGTCAGTACCTTGCGACCTTGACCTTGACCTAGATGTTGCCATTCTCGAAAAAAACTTTAACCTTGGCCATTACTTTTGAACCATAACAGGTATGGCTACCATATTTCACATGTCAGTACCAACATTTTTGACCTTGCGACCTTGACCTTTGACCTAGATGTTGCCATTCTCGAAAAAAACTTTAACCTTGGCCATTACTTTTGAACCATAACAGATACGGCTACCATATTTCACATGTGTATTCCTTGTGACATGACCTTTCTGTCAGTACCAACATTTTTGACCTTGCGACCTTTACCTTTGACCTAGATGTTGCCATTCTCAATTTTTTTTTAACCTTCCCCACTACTTTTGAACAATAACAGGTAATGCTACCATATTTCACATGTGTATACCTTGCGACCTTGACCTTTGACCTAGATGTTGCCATTGGGGGGCATCAGTGTTTCACAAACACATCTTGTTTAAGCAGTCAATATGACTGGAAAAAATTATGTAAGGGGTCACATTTCTGCTAAACCCTTTCCCTATTAGAGACGGTTTCTGAGGCCTATGATTTAGGAAAAGATTGTCGCAACAAGAACAATTGCTCCTTATGAGAAAGTTATCCTTTTGCCACAATGTTTGATAAATAATTATACTTTGAATGATTGAGTCAATAGCTCATGTATAGGAATTTGGGGTCTTTCATGTTGATACCACTTTTTTGCGGGAAACGACGTCGCTCCATTGACGTTACGCCAAGATGAAGTGTAACGGAAATGACGTCACGTCCTTCTTTGGCTACGATACAGTCAAAATTTAGTTTCGGGCGTAGAAGGCTAATGCTGTCGTTTTTTTAACGAACGGGAAAACATATTTCTTATAGATTTCCATTTATTTTTAACTTTTCGTACAAATGTTAATTCCAGCACTTTAATGATCTTAAATATCGATTTTAAAAAAATTGATTAAAAAGACGACAATAATTTTCAATCCGTGTTTTTCTGCTCATTTTATACAAACCCAAAATACCGATTTTAAAAAAAAATGATTAAAAAGCCGACAATAATTTTCAATCTGTGTTTAACGTCTGCTTTTTATACATATCCAAAATGGCGGCCCCCATGGATTTTTTTTCAGTTTCATTTCAGAAAGCTTCATGGGTTATTGAAAAAAAAAAAAAAAATCTCACGAGCGTTAACTATAAGCGAAAAAACCCATTTATGTTTTTTTTTTTGTATAATGATAACAATAGTATGGAATGTTTGCTTAAGTTCAAATAATGATAACACATTTTAGAATGTTTGCTTCAGTTCATATAATAAAAACAACATTTTTAAATGTTTGCCCAAGTTCAGCAAATTATAAAAAATTTGGAAAGCTTGCCTTAGTACAGATATTGATATATTTCTTTTATTTTTTTTTTGCTTTAAGTTCAGATAGGTTTCAAGGTTTCAAGGTTTCCAAACTATATATTTTTTGAATATGTAAAATTGTTAAACAAACTACCTCAAATGAAATGTTGAGATTTGTCTTGTTTGGCAATATTTGTTGAAACAGATGTAATATCATGAAAAGGGAATTCGAATTAAAGGTAAAGAACAATTCAAACAACGAAACAAACAAAAACAAATTGATGAAGACTTGAAAACATTGTCAGAAAAGCTGGAAAGAAGAAATTGCTTTTGATCAGCAATTTCTTGGTTTATTACCATGTTTCAAATGTGGTCTTCTACAGGGGTGTTTAACCCGCATATAACAACTTATCAGTAGAAGACTTTGAAAACATTTAGTCAAAAATATGGTAACTCCCTATATTTACAATCAAAGAGCTGTTATTGAATAAATCCTGGCAAAAGGAGAAATTACTCATTATGAGCAAATCTGCAGCAGATGACTAGGAAATATTGTGGCAAAGGGAGAAATTGCTTATATTGATCCTACCTTTTCAAAAGATTTTTCAGAAATGTTCCTTAGGTGAACCCCCCCTTTCCCTCATATGCCAATTATGCAGCAGACGACTTTGAACATAGAAAATCTCTATAATTGAATGGATAACCTTTGACTAAAAGCGGAAAACATTGTTGCAAAAGGAGAAATTGCTCTTCTTGAGCAATTTCTTCTTTTGTCACTATGTTTTCAAAAGCCGTCTGCTGCAGGGGCGTCAGAAAGCGTCTACATGATGGAAAGAGTTAATGAAAAACATGGTCTCTTATTAAGGTAGCATCAGAATGAGGGTAAAATGTCAGAACTTTTAAATTCTTTTGATTTAAAGATAATTTGATAGAAATGTTCTTTCGATGAACTGCTACAACAAATTATTGCTCAAGCCAATTTGATTTGTTGATAAACATGGCCACTAGATGGTATCAGAATGAGGGTAGAATGTCAAACTTTTAAATTCTTCTCCTTTGAAACTACTTATTTGATATAAAGATAATTTTGAAATAAATATTCTTTTGGTGAATCTCTACAAAAAAGTGTTAAAACAAAATTTGACTTGTTAAAAAAAATCTCTACACTATGAAAGCATAACTATTGAAAAAGAGTCAAATACATTGTGTCAAAAGGACAAATTGCTCATGATGAGCAATATCTCCCATTGCCATAATGTTTTTAAAGTCGACTGCTGCAGAGACATAAGTAAGTATGTGGGAAAGCATTTTGAAACTTCCTGTGTAAGAAATCAATGTCTGTTTTCTATTATTGTAGGACAGTAATCTATAATCTCAGAGTGGATCAGAGGTACTTTAATAAAGAGCAGTTCTTAAACCAATATACTGGGAGAGACAGAATGTTCTATGAAAAGGTGAGGCTTAACTTAGGTTGTGAAGGACACAATACATAATGTACTTTTAGTTCTGTTTTAAAATGATATTGTATCTCTTCTATAGAAGCCGCAAAGCAGAGGTATATGTCATACAAGTTATTTGTTCAACTACATGCACATGACTATGAAAATGTCATTTCAGTTATTTCTAACTACAGACAAATTATTTATAGATGAGTACGCAAATGACATACCCATGATTTGGTTAAATACAAGTATGATTATGAAAATGCCATACCAGTTATTTGGTTAATGAGAGGGCATATTTTTTAACAAATTATGTTAACTGCAGGCTTGACTATGAAAATGCCATACCAGTTATTTCATTAAAAGCGGGGCATATTTTTAACAGATTACTACAAAATGACATACCAGTTATTGTGTTAACTGCAGGCTTGAGTCTGAAAAAACAGTTATTTGGTTAATTACACGTAAGACTATGAAAATGCCATACCAGTTATTTGGTTAAACAGGGGCATATTACTAACAGATGACTGCAAAATGTCATACCAGTTATTTGGTTACCTACACTACAAACATAAAAACAAACATAAAAACTTGAATTCAATGAAACATTATGGAAAGCTTCGCTACCAAGGGGAGATATGCATATCAATATGTCTCGGTTCGATGACTTTTTACAGAGTAGATGCCCTTTTCATTTTTGTCCAGGCTATTTCACCGCAACTTTGAATTCAATGAAACTATGGGACACTTCACTAACTTCAACGTGTGTGGGTTACATATTCACAGAGCTAGTGCTTTTTAATCTTTCTTTGCGTTCTGCTTTTGTCCAGGCTAGGTTTCGGCATCCACTGACTTCAATTCAATGAAACTTCACTAACAAAAGAGGGTATGCACATGATGAACATGTTTGGGTTCGATGATTTTCTATAGAGTTATTGCCCTTTTAATTTCTATCTGTTACACTTTTGTCTGGGACTTTTCTCTGCAACTACATGTACTGACTTGAATTCAATGGAACTTTATGGAAAGCTTCACTAACAAAAGGAGATGTGCAAAATATTACCATGTTATAGTCCAATGTTTTTATACCCCCTGGAAGCCATATTTTGTCCGGCCTATTCCTTACAAACCACTGGGTGGAATTCAATAAAAATTTACATGAAGCTTCTATACCAAAAGGAGATGTCCATATCCTAAAGGGGTTACAATTGCATGTTATTTTACAGAGTTATGGCCCTTTTACTTATTAAGTTATGGTGTAGGTCAAGGTGCTGTTTAGGGGGTATTTATCATCTTCAGTGATAGTTCTAGTTTCAAAGAGCCTTTGCTCTTTTATATAATATGATATAGGAGAATTTATGTCCAAACTTTTTATCAGCAACCACCATTTGGAATTCAATGGAAAGCTTCACTAACAAGAGATGTGCATATCATCACCATGTGCCAGATGAATAATTTTTCACAGAATTATGGCCCTTTGAATATCTATAAAGAATGATATAGGACCATTTGTATATGGACAATTTCTCAGCAACCATTAGTCAGAATTCAAGGATACATACAAGGAAGCTTCACTGACAAAGAGGAGATGTGCATGTTATCAACATGTTACAAATACAATATAATCATTCAACCTCATTAAAAGACTCATTACATACATTTTATTATATAAGTGGAATAACTATTTCCACTTTTATTACTTTTTACTTAGTACCATTCCTGCGTCCTTGTTATACTTTGGGGAGCATCCATCGGTTCCACCGATATCTTGTTTACAAATGTAAAGCAGACATTTTTACTTGCATTATTTTGCTTTATTCATTCTGTCAAAGTTTAGCAAACTAAATTCAATAAAAAAGTTTCATACATGTATGTCTAACTGGTATTTTTAGGATAATTAGCTCTACTGGCCAAAGGCCAGAAGAGCTTATGCCATGGCGTTGTGTCGGTCGTGCACGCGTGCGTGCTCGTGTCTGTAAACAATTGCTTGTGAACGCGATAAAGTCTTCAGTTTTGATTGTATCTCAATGAAACTTATACATTAATTAGATATTCATGTGAGCTCGGTTCCTTTTGCAAACCAGCCAGATCCGCCCATGCAAGACTGGATTATGGCTCTTGAAATTGTCAAAATTGTTATAATAGAGCTTGTGAACCAAATAGAGGCTCCATTTACTCTCTGATCTTCACCAAATTCAGATAGTAGTTATGTCTCCCCCTGTATACAGGGGAGATATATTGTTTTTGTCCTGGGCGTCTGTCTGTCTGTCCTTCTGTCTGTCTGTCCGTCTGTCCGAAATCGTGTCCGCTCCATATCTCCAAGACGGCTTGAAGGATTTTCATGAAACTTGTGTCAGATGTTCACCTCATGAAGGCGATGTGCAGAACCCATGTCCCGACCATACAGGTTCAATGTCAAGGTCAGACTTGAAGGTCAAAGGTTTGAGCCTTAATTTCGTGTCCGCTCCATATCTCCAAAACGGCAGGAAGAATTTTCATGAAACTTGTGTCACATGTTCACCTCACGAAGGCGATGTGCAGAACCCATGTTCCGACCATACCGGTTCAAGGTCAAGGTCAGGCTTGAAGGTCAAAGGTTTGAGCCTGTTTTTCGTGTCCGCTCCATGTCTCCAAAACGGCTTGAAGGATTTTCATGAAACTTGTGTCAGATGTTCACCTCACGAAGGCGATGTGCAGAACCCATGTTCCGACCATAACGGAGTTATCTCCCCCTTGTTCAATATTTTAATTGTGAAAAGTTTGTCCAGAGCAGAACTCAGAAACTACTTGAAGGAATTTATTGAAACTTGGAATATAGATAGATGGCAATGTGAAGTTGTGCACCTTGCAATAATTATGAGTTATCTCCCCCTTGTTCAATATTTTAATAGTGTAAACTTTGTCCAGAGCAGAACTCAGAAACTACTTGAAGGAATTTATTGAAACTTGAAACATAGATAGATGGCAATGTGAAGTTGTGCACCTTGCAATAATTATGAGTTATCTCCCCCTTGTTCAATATTTTAATAGTGTAAACTTTGTCCAGAGTAGAACTATGAAACTACTTGAAGGAATTTATTGAAACTTGGAATTTAGATAGATGGCAATGTGAAGTTGTGCACCTTGCAATAATTATGATTTATCTCCCCTTGTTCAATATTTTAATAGTGTAAACTTTCTCCAGAGCAGAACTAAGAAAGTACTTAAAGGAATTTATTGAAACTTGGAATATAGATAGATGGCAATGTGAAGTTGTGCACCTTGCAAGAATTATAACTCTGGGCTACTTCGTTGCAAAGTTATCTCCCCTTGTTCAATATTTTAATAGTCATTGACAAACTGCAATGGGGAGACATATGTTTTTTCATAAAAACAACCTTTCTAGTTAAATATTGATGAGCATTGAGTTCCTTTAAAAAAAAAAAGCCGGATGTCCTTTTCCATAACTGGATTATAGCCCTTGAAAGTGTCAAAATTGCTATAATACAGCTTGTGAACGAGATAAAGTCTTCAGTTTTGTTGTATCTGAATCAAACTTATACAGTAGTTAGATATCCATGAGAACTCGGTTCCTTATGGCCCATGAAATTGTCAAAATTGCTATAATACAGCTTGTGAGCACAATAGAGCCACCATTTACTATCCGATCTTCACCAAACTTAGATAGTAGTTAAATATTGATGAGAGCTCGGTTCCTTTCGCAAACCAGCCAGATGCGCCTATGCAAGACTGGATTATGGCCCTTGAAATTGTCAAAATTACTATAATAGAGCTTGTGAACACAATAGAGGCTCGATTAACTATCTAATCTTCACCAAATTTAGATTGTAGTTAAATATTGATAAGAGCTCAGTTTCTTTCGGAAATCCAGCCAGATGTGCCCTTGCATGACTAGATTATGGCCCATGAAATTGTCAAAATTGCTATAATAGAGCTTGTGAACACAATAGAGCCTCCATTTACTATCTGATCATCACCAAACTTAGATAGTAGTTAAATATTGATGAGAGCTAGGTTCATTTCGCAAACCAGTTTTCAGTTTTGATTGTATCTCAATCAAACTTATACAGAAGTTAGATATCCATGAGAACTCGGTTCCTCATGGCCCATGAAATTGTCAAAATTGCTATAATTTACAGCTTGTGAGCACAATAGAGCCACCATTTACTATCCGATTTTCACAAAACTTAGATAGTAGTTAAATATTGATGAGAGCTTGTTTCCTGTCGCAAACCAGCCAGATGCGCCCATGCAAGACTGGATTCTGGCCCATGAAATTGTCAAAATTACTATAATACAGCTTGTGAGCACAATAGAGCCACCATTTATTATCCGATTTTCACTAAACTTAGATAGTAGTTAAATATTGATGAGAGCTCATTTCCTTTCGCAAACCAGCCAGATGTGCCCTTGCATGATAGGATTATGGCCCTTGAAATTGTCAAAATTGCTATAATACAGCTTGTGAGCACAAAAGAGCCACCATTTACTACCCGATCTTCACCAAACTTAGATAGTAGTTAAATATTGATGAGAGCTCAGTTCCTGTCAAAAACCAGCCAAATGTGCCCTTGCATGACTAGAATATGGCCCATGAAATTGTTAAAATTGCTATACATGTAATAGAGCTTGTGAACACAATAGAGCCACCGTTTACTATCCGATCTTCACCAAACTTAGATAGGAGTTAAATATTGATGAAAGCTAGGTTCATTTCGCAAACCAGTCTTCAGTTTTGATTGTATCTCAATCAAACTTATACAGTAGTTAGATATCCATGAGAACTCGGTTCCTCATGGCCCATGAAATTGTCAAAATTGCTTTAATACAGCTTGTGAGCACAATAGAGCCTCCATTTACTGTCCGATCTTCACCATACATACATGCTCTGGATTGAAAATGACCAAAGAACCATACCAGTAGAGCATATGATAATTTTGTTCTCTTTCAGTTAAACTTTTACACAAGGGAACTAATAAACTTGTTTAAACCCTTTCCCATATACAATAAACACACAGCGGATGACTTTTAAATTATTTAGTAAAAGAAATAGGAAACTCTCTATTAACGAAAGAAACAACTTTTGAATAATGTTGAAAACATTGTGGCGAAAGGAGAATTTGTTCACTATGAGCAATGTCTTCTTTTGCCACAATGTTTTAAAAAGTCCTCTGTCTAGAAGTGTAACCCTGATGAGGTAGCTGCCAATTAATCCCTTTCCCACATATAACATATCCTCTGCAGCAGACTTTGAAAACATCTTGGCAAAAGTATAGAAAATCTCTACAAATGAAAGTATAATTATTGAAACACTGTAGCAAAAATGGAGAATGCTCAATTTGATTTTTTTTTCTTTTTCATCTTGCCTCAACGTTTTCAAAAGTTGTCTGCTGCAGAGTCGACAGAAAGGGTCTATATGTGGGAAAGGGTTAAAGGTAGCCTTTTACACAGGTCTGACTGACTGTAATTTTGTTGTTTATTATTTTCTCAGATAAAGATTTCCTTTTTTTAATTGTTCACAGGTTCTAACAACAGACATGTTTAAACAGTTCCTAAAAGACCGGATGGATGAGAAGAAAGACTATTGGTCTGGTTTAGAAATGAAAACAAGGGTATTTTCACGGAGGGAATCCTTCCCAAGGAGGTATAACCTTTTTGATACACTAAGATTTGTTTTCCTTGACAACAATTAAATTTGTTATCAATCAGATTCCTGGCCATTTAATACACGTGACCGAATACAGATAACCTTTGGCAGAGTAAACCTTGATATTTAATGCAGATGACCTTTGGCAGAGTAAACCTTACCAATAATGCAGATGACCTTTGGCAGAGTAAACCTTGCCATTTAATGCAGATGACCTTTGGCAGAGTAAACCTTGCCAGTTAATGCAGATGACCTTTGGCAGAGTAAACCTTGCCAGTTAATGCAGATGACCTTTGGCAGAGTAAACCTTGCCATTTAATTCAGATGACCTTTGGCAGAGTAAACCTTGCCATTTAATGCAGATGACCTTTGGCAGAGTAAACCTTGCCATTTAATGCAGATGACCTTTGGCAGAGTAAACCTGGCCATTTAATACAGATGACTTTTGGCAGAGTTAACCTTGCTATTTAATACAGGAGACTTTTGGCAGAGTTAACCTTGCTATTTAATACAGATGACCTTTGGCAGAGTAAACCTGGCTATTTAATACCTCTGACAAAGTTATGCACTAAAAAAAAATCTCGACCATGACTAATATTGTTTTACCATCTTTCAGGAATTCTGAGATCACTATGCCTAGACGTCCGTCATCTTTGAAGATGGAACCACGAAAGCTTACTGTGTTTAAACTACCCGATGTTACAAATAGTAAAAACTATTTTCAGAACTGTTTGAAGAAATTGAATGCAAACATCAGGGTAAAGTTGAAATAAAAGACTTATTTTGGTTTATTGTGAGGAAATTTAATCATAATATATTAATTAAATGTGATGTTATTAGCTTGACTATTCGAAGAATATGAGAGCTTTACTACTCCCTCGGCGTCGGCGTCTCCGTCGGCGTCCGGTTAAAGTTTTAGGGCAAGTTGGCATTTTCATTCATAAGTATTTGTGCTAGGGCTTTAATATTTGGAATATAATTACATCTTATACCTTTCTTCACATGGAATGTTAAAGGTACTGAGTGTGACCTTCTTTTTGGGGTAAAAAACATGATTTTCGGTGGTTAAAGTTTTAGGGCAAGTTGGATTTTTTTTTTCTCAATAATTACTTATGCTAGGGCTTTTATATTTGGAATAATATGAATTAAGGCAAAGCCTCAGAAAGTTTCGGAAAGTGCATTCAGTCTCAACAGATTTAATCACCTACTAAGCTGTTGTGCACTAACGCATTTGCTCAATTGATAATGGATAGAGTTGTCACCCAGGGGTAGAGAGTTCAAGTTCAAGCCGAGTGAGTCAACTTTAACTTACTTTCCGAATGTCAAAGACTACTTTTACCAGTGAATATTGACCATTTCCCCAAAGAGTTTTAAAGAGTATAGAACGTATTATGACCATGACGTTTGAGGGAATATCCTAATAGCCATAATAAATGCATGAATTAACATATAAAATACGTTAATATGTCTTTGGATAAATGCATCAACATTTTGGAAAAAAAAGAAAAAAAATTCTGCCAACTGAACTTGAAATCAGACAAGCGGTTGCAGAGGAATAACGTTTAGATTTGTCATTTTACCATTTTTCTGAACTAATTAATATCCCTTGAACAATTTATGTAGATGGTTAATTAAAGAACGTGTTTTGCCAAACTATCTTGACATAAGACATGCAGTTTAAGAGGAAAATTGTTATTTTACTCCCTTTCTGATACTTTTTGGCAGCATTGATCTTAAACCACTCTGGAAAGGGCAACATGTTTTTTTTAAGCCAAATTATCTTGAAACAAGACCCCACACTCTGATAATGCCTTTCAACATTGGTTTTTATTTAATAAATATGACTTGAATAAGTGTATGGATGGTCACATAAGGAAAATTAATGCAACAGTGTTATAACTTTGAAATTATACCTGCAACTTCCGTTTCTCATGCCACATGCTTCTCATGCCACATGCTTCTCATGCCACATGCTGATAATATTTTTCAACCAATCAATATGATTTGAATATTTTTAGGGTTACATAAATAACTTTCCTGCCAAATTATACAGAAATACCAGAATACCTAAACATTGTGTCACTTTACTTCTGTTCTGATGGGGTAGTTTCCAGAATTCAACACCGAATTTATTCCTTTGAACATTTTGAAAGAGGACACCAAATCAATATTTCTGTGCAGTTCAGTTAAAATTGGTCAAGTAGTTTAAAAGCAGCCGTTGCTTAAATAAATAGTTGCTGGTGGATATATTGCATGATGTATTGAGGATTATCACAAAAGCTGTGCTGATATTGATTAAATTGTATGTATTTAGCTACAGTGTAATTTTTTCCCCACTGAGATTTGAACTCAGAACTCCTGGCTAGGCCAGGTGTTTTACCAGTTAAAACTATAAGGTCTCAAAATGTAGCTAAACACCTTTAATTTACATCAAGATTGTCCTCAAAGATCACACATTTGGTAAATGCCTCATGTTCTTTACCAAAGAAAGGAATTCCTAATAAATCAGAGCTTGTAAAAGTTTAATTGTAATTTAATCAAGAGCGCCAAATGTCACAAAATACACCTGTCCTGTTTTTTTGAGACCAAGTATAGTGATAATTGGTTGTACGTCAGGCAAATTTAGAGAGCGGACACTGTTAGTACAATTTTGGCCATTCTGAGGGACATAAGTGTGTATTGACTAAGATAACATGGTAAGTTATTGAACCTGACCAAGATATTCTGCCCATCAACATATTGTCTAAATTTGGTGATGATCGGATAAAGGCTTCACAAGTTATTTAGCTGACAAGACCAATTTTAGGTAATTTCTATAATTAAAGGGCAATAACTCTTGATTGACTAAAGCGATATGGCTAGTTATCAAACTTGTCCGAGATATTATGCCAATACACATTCTGACAAAATTTGGTGTTGATTGGTCAACTGACAAGACAAATTTTAGGTAATTTCTATAATTAAAGAGCAATAACTCTCGATTGACTAAGGCGATATGGCTAGTTATCGAACTTGTCTGAGATATTATGCCAATCAGGGGTGGCAAAATCCATTGTCCGTATTGCCCAGCTTGTCCCAGAGCATGTGCGGTCAAGTGACATTTTGTAGGGATTTACTATATAACAATCATACGGATAAGTGCAAAATAGCATTTTGAAAAAACGGATAAGTAAGTCAAAATCATTTTTCGCCAGCCCTGCCAATACACATTCTGATCAAATTTGGTGATGATAAAACAAAGGCTTCTAAAGTTATTGAGCTGACAAGACCAATTTTAGGTAATTTCTATAAATAAAGGGCAATAACTCTCGATTGACTAGAGCGATATGGCTAGTTATCGAACTTGTCCGAGATATTATGCCAATACACTATCTGACCAAAATTGGTGATGATTGGACAAAGGCTTCTAAAGTTATTGAGCTGACAAGACCAATTTAGGTAATTTCTATAAGTAAAGGGCGATAACTCACGATTGACTTAAGCGATATGGTTAGTTATCAAACATGTACGAGATATTATACTAATAGTAATACACATTCTGACCAAATTTGATGATGATTGGACGGAGGCTTTTTAAGTTATTGAGCTGACAACATACTGGACGCCGCCGGCCAGCCCGCCTGTACGCCGCAGGTAAAACTATAATACGTTCCGTTAAAAAAAAAGGGCGTATAAAAACCTAACAAATTATGTTTTTTTAAACATTGAATTGTTATCTTACAACACTATAATATTCTTATTACTGATTAGACTTATGCAACCATGTCCCTTATATCATCTCATGTATTTGCTATGTAAAACATGAGTATAAGAAGTTTTTCAAATGCATTTACCAGTAGAATAAGCCATGTTTTTCATGGATTAAAATAATTTAATCAATATTTGTAGAGGATGAACAATTAGGCCAAATTATTTTTAAATCAGCCCAGTTTTTTCAAAACAAATGCATTTCCATTGCAAAGGGGATCAGCATTAAGGAACATTCTTATGAAGGTGGATTGCAATGGACAAAGTTGTACAGAAGGAGACGTTGCTTAACACTTTCCCACTTGTATATGACATTTTCATTTACCTTTTTAATTTTTCTCAATAAGTATTTGTGCTACGGCTTTAATACTTGGAATTTAGTTACATCTTATACCTTTCTTCACATTGAATGCTGAAGATGCTGAGTGTGACCTTCTTTTTTGGTTAAAGTTTTAGGGCAAGTTGGATTTTTTTTTTTTTTTTCAATAAGTACTTATGCTAGGGCTTTTATATTTGGAACATAATTACATCTAATACCTGTCTTCATATTGTATGCTGAAGATTCTGAGTGTGACCTTCTTTTTGGGGTAAAAGACATGATTTTGGGTGGTTAAAGTTTTAGGGCAAGTTGGCCTTTTTATTTAATTTTTAGCTCAACTGGCTGAAAGCCAGTCGAGCTTATGTCATGGCGAATTGTCCGTTGTGCGTGCGTCTATGCGTACTTACCAGAGTACTCTTGTTGGGTAGTGGTTTTTCGTAATTCCCACCCACCACCCTTATAAGACACTTTGATAAGTTTTTTTTTTATATAATTGTTTAATGGGTATCTAATTAGCATATTAATGCTATTTATTCCGTAAAAGGGGGTTAATTACGGAATAAACCAAACATCAAAGAGAACATCAAAGGAAAATACCCAACAAACGCCTTTTGGACGTACGTGCGTGCGTGCGTGCGTTAACTTTTTCCTTTAAATGACTTCTTCTCACTAACCACTTGGCCAATTTGGTTGAAACTTCATAGGATGCATCCTCTCAATGTCCTCTCTTAAATTCCTTCAAATTATTTTGATCCATCCATAATTCTGGTTTCCATGGCAACCAAAAGAAAAAAATAGTGAAAACTTAAAAAATCTTCTTCTCCGAAAGTGTCAGGCCGATTTTCAAATAATTTTGTAGAAATGTTCCTTGGGTGACCCTTTATTAGATTCCTTCAAGAAATGTTGCTTGGTCGAAAAACATGGTCGCCAGAGGGCGGGGCTATTTTGCCTTATATAACCATAGTGAAAACTTAAAAAATCTTCTCTGAAAGTGTTGAGCAGATTTTCAAATAATTTTGTAGAAATGTTCCTTGGGTGACCCTCTATCAGATTCCTTCAAGCCATGTTGATTGATAAAAAAAACATGGCCGCCGGAGGGCGGGGCTATTTTTGCCTTATAAGGCTAAAGAGAGAATTAAAAAAATCTTCTCCGAAAGTGTCAGGCTGATTTTCAAATAATTTTGTAGAAATGTTCCTTGGGTGACCCTTTATTAGATTCCTTCAAGAAATGTTGATTGGTGGAAAAACATGGCCGCCAGGGTCGGGCTATTTTGCCTTATATAGCTATAGTGTAAACTTAAAAAATCTTCTTCTCCGAAAGTGTTCAGCCGATTTTCAAATAATTTTGTAGAAATGTTCATTGGGTGACCCTCTATCAGATTCCTTCAAGCCATGTTGATTGGTCGAAAAAAATGGCCGCCAGAGGGCGGGGCTATTTTGCTCTATATGACGATAGTGAAAATTTAAAAAATCTTCTTCTCCGGAAGTGTTGAGCAGATTTTCAAATAATTTTGTAGAAATGTTCTTAGGCTTACCCTCTATCAGATTTCTTCAAGCCATGTTGATTGGTTGAACAATATGACTGCCAGGGGGTGGGGCTACTTTGCCTTATATGGCTATAGTGAAAACTTAAAATATCCTCTCCTCCGAAAGTGTCAGGCCGATTTTCAAATAATTTTGCAGAAACATTCCTTGGGTGACACTCTACAAGATTCCTCTAAGCCATGGTGGTTGGTAAAAAAAATAGCCTTATGGCCGTGGAGCAATACTGGCCCTCTTGGGCCTCTTGTTTAATTTTTCTCAATAAGTATTTGTGCTACAGCTTTTATATTTGGAATGTAGTTACATCTTATACTTTTCTTCACATTTGTTAAGAACCATTGTACAATTAGGTTAGATAACTCCATTGTATCCTAAATATGGAGTAATGGCCCTTAAATTACTTAGAAAATTTTGCCACAATGTTTTCTAGTTTTTGTCATAGGAATTATCCATTCAATTATGGAGATTTTCTATGTTTTGACAAAATATGTTCAAAGTCGTCTGCTGCAGAATTGCCATATGAGGGAAAGGGTTAATAGTACTTAAGTGCAATATAATGAAGTAGTGCTTTATGTGAATAAGTGGCATATAGTCGAGTGCGCTGTCTTCCGACAGCTCTTGTTTTTATTATGCTACTCAATAAGTTTTCGGGAAGAGTATATAGTCACCACTTCATCCGTTTGTCTGTCAGGCTGTCAGTCCCACTTTTGTCTGGGATGTTTCTCAGCAACTTCTGACTTCAATTCAATGAAACTTAATGGGAAGCTTCACAAAGAGGAGGAGATGTGCATAGTATCACCATGTACCAGTTTGATTATTTTTCACAGGAGTTATTGCCTTTTAAATTTTTATATAATATGACACAGGAGAATTGGGCTCCAGGTTATTTCTCAACAACCACTGACTTAAATTCAATGACATTTTATCACCATGCTACTGCTGAATGATTTTTCACAAATTTTGTCTGCTGCAGGGGTGTCAGAAAGCGTTTTTATGTGGGAATGGGTCAAATCTTGTTGCTTGTTGTGTTGTATCTCCATGTTTTATCTTACAGGAATGTCCAGACTATGATGACCGAATGTCATATATCTACTTGAGGTCAATGTTTAACATCGCCGCCAATCAAAACTTGGCTGCCATGGAGGATTTTATAAGTCTGTCTAGCAGTATCATACAGATTCTACCGGTAAAGTAAGTTTTGGGCCAAATTGAGTCGTAAATACGGTCTCTGGATTGCTGCCATCTGTCTGGAGGTCGATTTAGTTTAAATTGATTTATTCTTCATCGATTCTAAAACAAGCTTTCAGCTTATATTAATCAAGCTTGCTGTCTGCTGTCTGGAGACTTAACCAGTACTCGCGACGTTTGTGTGGAAATATCCCTAAGGTAGAACCGGCTCATCGCAACCCAGGGATCATCAATAAGTAAAATTGGCGCAGTGATCTTTGAAATTGTGTAAATCTCTAATAAGTAAGTTCTAGTTACAATATTTGAATTACTGTTTTACAGGAACTTGTGTGACGTTTATAACAGCTTAGATGACACAGATAAATCTTTGTTTCCAAAAGGTCATGAAGTTCTCCTAGATATCATTGAAACCACCCATACTGCAGATGAACATTCGGAACACAGAGTGAAGAAAATACGCATGGACCCAATATCTATACCGGAGAAAGATTTAAGTATGTTGCGAGTTATTGCTCTTTTATAATGGGATCTTCGTAGACACTTCTATATCTATATCTGTTCAATTATTTACAACATGTTTTATGTCATGAGCAGCAGACGACTTTGAAAATCACCTAGGCAACACTATTAACGGAAAGTATAATTATTAAAAAGAGTTAAAAGACTATTTGGCTGTAGATCAGCATGGCTGCGGATGTATTTGGCGTAATTTGACCTATAATTCATTAGTATGAAGTATTTGTTATGTATCCTAAAGTACTGGTCCGATTTCAAATTAATTTCTCAGGAATTATCTTAAGGTTGTCCTCTTTCAAAATCGTTCAATGAATTGATTTCTGTTTTGATCTTTGTTTCAGCAGCATCAGAAAGGGGGATAAATGTCCAAAATATCTTCTTGTTATGTACTTTATATTAATATCTTTTTTTTAAACTTCTTCTTGAACAAAAGCACTAACCTGATAATAAATTAATTTGGCACAAATATTCCTTGGGTGACAGTCTTCCACTACTGTTCATATAATTCCAATTCTTTGAAAAGCATGCCCACCAAGGGCTTGGCTTGCCGTTAAAATTTCGTTGTTTTTTTTCACTTTTCTCAATAAGTACTAGTTGTACTGCTTTCAAATTTAGATCTAGTACCCTTCTTCATATTTTGAGGCATTTAATTACCCGTAATTATCCCCCGCCTATGAAATAGGGAGGGGGATATTGAAATGGCGTTGTCCGTCCGTGCGTCCGTCCTTCCTTCTGTCCGTCCTTCCGTCCGTCCGTCCGTCCGTCCGTCCGTCCGTCACCTGCATTTTCTCAGTAACTAGATGGTAGAATTTCATGAAACTTAAAATAAATATGAACCACTATACTGGGATGATGCCTGTCTAATTTATTTTTTGATTAGTCAATTTTCCTTGGAGTTATTGCCCTTGATTTTTTGAAAAATCTACGTTTTCAGCCATTTCTCAGTAACTAGCGGGTAGAATTTCATGAAACTTAAAATAAATATGAACCACTATACTGGGATGATGCCTGTTCATTTTTCATTTAGATTAGTCAATTTTTCTTAGAGTTATTTCCCTTGATTTATTAAAAAATAATCGTTCGCAGCCGTTTCTCAGTAACTAGCAGCTAGAATTTGATGAAACTTGAATGTAATATTAACCAACTTCCTGCCATTATTCCCCTCCAACTCTTTTTTGGATTCCTTATTTTTTTAGCTCACCTGAGCTTTGCTCAAGGTGAGTTATTGTGATCGCATTTTGTCCGGCGTCCGTCGTCCGTCGTGCGTCGTGCGTCAACTTCTTCTCCTCAGTAACCAGTGGGTCAATTTGGATGAAACTTCACAGAAAGCATCCTCTCATTGACCTCACCAGAATTCCTTCAAATTTTTGGGATCCATGCAAAATTCTGGTTTCCATGGCAACGAAACCGAAAAAACTTCAAAATTCTTCTTCTCCCAAATTGGTTGGCAGATTTTCAAATAATTTTGTAGAAATGTTCCTTGGATGACCCTCTATCAGATTCCTTCAAGCCGTGTTGATTGGTCGAAAAACATGGCCGCCAGGGGGGGGCGGGGCTATTTTGCCTTATATGGCTATAGTGAAAACTTAAAAAATCTTCTCCTCCGAAAGTGTAAGGCCGATTTTCAAATAATTTTGTAGAAATGTTTCTTGGGTGACCCTCTATCAGATTCCTTCAAGCCATGTTGATTGGTCGAAAAACATGGCCGCCAGGGGGGGCGGGGCTATTTTGCCTTATATGGCTATAGTGCAAACTTAAAAAATCTTCTTCTCCAAAAGTGTCAGGCCGATTTTCAAATAATTTTGTAGAAATGTTCCTTGGGTAATCCTCTATCAGATTTCTTCAAGCAATGTTGATTGGTCAAAAAACATGGCCGCCAGGGGGCGGGGCTATTTTGCCTTATATGGCCAAAGTGAAAACTTAAAAAATCTTCAACATCTTCTCCTCAGTAACCAGTGGGTCAATTGGGATGAAACTTCACAGAAAGCATCCTCTCATTGACCTCACCAGAATTCCTTCAAATTTTTGGGATCCATGCACAATTCTGGTTTCCATGGCAACAAAACCGAAAAAAATTCAAAATTCTTCTTCTCCCAAATTGGTTGGCAGATTTTCAAATAATTTTGTAGAAATGTTTCTTAAGTGACCCTCTATCAGATTCCTTCAAGCCATGTTGATTGGTCGAAAAACATGGCCGCCATGGGGGGGGGGGGGGGGGGGGGGCGGGGCTATTTTGCCTTATATGGCTATAGTGCAAACTTAAAAAATCTTCTTCTCCAAAAGTGTCGGCCCGATTTTCAAATAATTTTGTAGAAATGTTCCTTGGATGACCCACTTCCAGATTCCTTCAAGCCATGTTGATTGGTCAAAAAACATGGCCGCCAGTAGGCAGGGCTATTTTGCATTATATGGCTATAGTGAAAACTTAAAAAATCTTCTCCTCCAAAAGTATCTGGCCGACTTTCAAATAATTTTGTAGAAATGTTCCTAGGGTGACCCTCTATCAGATTCCTTCAAGCCAAGTTGATTGGTCGGAAACTGGCTGCCAGGGGGCGAGGCTTATATAGCTAAAGTGAAAAAAAAATAAAAAATCAGGTGAGCGATTCAAGGGCCATCATGGCCCTCTTCTTTAGAGTTACTGCCCCTGATTTATTAAAAAATCCACGCCTACAGTTATTTCTCAGTAACTAGCTGCTAGAATTTGATGAAACTTGAATGTGATATGAACCAACATCCTGCAATGAACTTCTGAATAAATATGGTATCAAATCATTTACATTTATTATAACACTGTCTGATACATAATTATCCATGCATTTTAGCTCCACTTTAAGAAGAGTAAAGATATCTATTGTATTTGTGTCACTGTTGGTTTAAGAAGCAAAACCTAGTATTCACATTTTTCCTGTGTTATTTAAGAAATAACAAATGACACCCCTTTAGTTTTGTAATATTGATTATTAACCCTTTCATTGCATAAATACTCTGTTGAAAATAGTGCAGTTCCAGATAAGACGCCGCTTTTAAAGGTGGCGTCTTATCTTGGACTGCACTATTTTGCAATAATTGATGTTCCCGAGTAAGCAGTTTCGGAAAATACAGTTTTATTTAATCGTCCCTCTGATTTATTTCGTTAAAATATTTTATCATAAAGTAATCCCAGTCGATATTTTATAATTTGGCGCGGAACGGGATAAACCAGTGTCATAACTTTATTCTTTCCCTTGATCTTGTGCGAAGAAGTTGAAATTTAAAGGTCAATTGCACATTAAACATCAAGACCTTCATGCACAAACAAGCCATTGTTGGCGGGGGATATCTTTTCACTGAAAATGCTTGTTTTGTTTAATTTGTTATGTATATATTTTGTATGATATATCTATTGAATTTCAGATTATGAAGAATTCGTAGAGTATGTTTTCTTACAGAACATGAGCAATGACTTTGACACCACGAAGAGTCTGTTTGAAGCTCTGACCATTGGCACAAGGCAGTCATGTAAATACATAGACATTAATTGTTTGTTTTGGGAGTGATTTCTCTGCTCTAAATACCTTACAATGAGGGTAAACAATACAAACCAATAATTTTATGTATAGGTTTGTTTTTATTTTGTTATATAAAATAATTTCAATTTAGATTTACTTGCAAAATGGTGGTAATGCCTGCCCTCCTTGGCGCTCAGGGTAGTGGGGTTAGCATTATCAATGCTGTGATATAACTGAAAAATTGTTGAAAGCTGCAGAAAAAACAAAACAATCAATCAATCCAATTCAGATTTTCATGAGTACAACATGTGACTGAAACTCTTTTTCATAATGTCTGAAAGATCTTTATAAATTGTATGTGTGCATGACATGATTAATCCTTTCCCTCATACAACAAATCTGCAGCAGGCGACATTGAAAACATCTTGGCAACAATGTGGAAATGAAAGTTTGAAAAGAATTAAAAACATTGTTGTGAGGGAAGAACTCCTCACTTTAAGCAATTTCGCTTTGCCACAATGTTTTCAGAAGCCGTCTGCTGCGGATGGAAAAGATTAAAGATTATGTATTCCTTTATAAGTTATAATCTTACCAAGTACAATCGGTTCCAGTCACACCTTAACCCCTCAGAGTCAGAGGCCTTAGCCCTTTCCCACCTGCAGATGCATTTTGACGCAAAAGCAGCAGACGACTTTTGAAAACAGTGTGGCCAAAGGTGAAATTGTTCATGATAATCATGGAGATTTTTAAGGTTTTTGTCTCTATGTTTGCAAAGTCGTCTGCTGCAGATTTCTTGTAAGTGGAAAAGGGTTAATTTCATTTCTAGTTAACCATTTTCCACTTGCAGACACACTTTAATGCACCTGCAGCAGACGACTTTTAAAAACATTTTGACAAAAGGAGATATTTACATCATGAGCAATGTTTTCAATTCTATTCATTACATATACAGTACTTGCATTCATAAAAACTTACCGTATGTTTGCCTAGAACTTTTCAAAGACAAGAACCTCTTGTTATTACAGTGATTGTGGAGCAGAACACATTTGCGTCGTGTGTGGAACACTGGATAAACAATCGACACCAGTGTAGTCATGTCAAGTTTGATGAGGACAGACTACAAGAGGAGGAAGTGATACTTAAAATGTCCAACTTGATTAAAACGGATTACGGTCTGGGGAGAATTGGTCTCACAGATAAGAGGTAAATTGGTTTGTTTGGTGTTTTTTGCCGTTTTCATTAATTTTTAGCTACATTGTCTGTAGTCAGTCAAGCTGTGTGCATGCATCCGTTAACATTTTGCTTCAAATGACCTCTTTAACCATTCAGCTAATTGGGATGAAACTTCACAGGTAGCATCCTCTCAAAGTCCTCTCCTAAATACTTCAAATCTTTTGAATCCATCCAAAATTCTATGGCAACTGAACAATTTTTTTTTTTAAATTCTTCTCCTCCCAAACAGGTTGGCTGATTTTGTATAAATGGTCCTTGATTGACCTTCTATCAGATTCCTTCAAGCCATGTTGATCTTTGTAAAGCATGGCCACAAGGAGGCAAGGTTGTCTTGCTTTATATGGCTTTTGTGCAAGCTGTTAAAATCAACCCCTCCAAAAGTGTCGGGCTGATTTTCAAATAATTGTGCAGAAATGTTCCTTGGTGGTATCTCTATCAGATTCCTTCAAACCATAGTGATTGGTCTAAAAACATGTCACCAGGGGGCGGGGGCTGTTTGCCTTATATCGGCTTCAGTGAAAACTTATAAAATCTTCTCCTAAAAGGTTCTAGCCAACTTCTGGGGAGGGGTCTGTTTTGCCTTATATGACTATAGTGATTACATTTTTGCCTATTGGAAGTGGAGCAATACTGGCCCTCTTCGGCCTCTTATTCAGCTATGTCATGGCGTTTCCTTGGTAAATTACCAGTATTACTGGTCCATTCATCCTGACACTAGCGAGTTGGTCGTTATGCTAACTCCACAACCTTAACACCAAGTAGGGAAAGCCATAACTAATACTTTTAACACACATAAAAGGTTAGTTTGATGAACCTTGCTTGCATTTAAAAGGTGATTAAATACACAGAACTCTATTACAATAGTTCTACTAATACTATAGAGACACTGGTGGTCTTAAGCTGGTGCTCCTATTCTAAGTAAATAGATCTACTTAGAGATTGCACCATTTGTAGAGATTAACAGAATTTGAGGGTGATATACTGGTTCAATAAACTGTAGTCTATGAATGTATTACTTCTCCTACCACTCTTATCACATACTTTTCACTCACTTGCTCCTACAAATTAACTCTTTTCCTCATTTTCCTCATTATGAGCAATTTCTTATGCGACATTTTTAGCTCACCTGAGCTTTGCTCAAGGTGAGTTATTGTGATCGCCTTTTGTCCGGCGTCCGTCGTGCGTTGTCCGTCGTGCGTCAACTTTTTCTCCTCAGTAACCAGTGGGTCAATTGGGATGAAACTTCACAGAAAGCATCCTCTCAATGACCTCACCAGATTTCCTTCAAATTTTTGGGATCCATGCAGAATTCTGGTTTCCATGGCTACGAAATGAAAAGAACTTCAATCTTCTTCTTCTCCCAAACTGGTTGGCAGATTTTCACATAATTTTGTAGAAATGTTCCTTGGATGACCCTCTATCAGATTCCTTAAAGCCATGTTGATTGGTCGAAAAATATGGCCACCAGGGGGGGGGAGGGGGCGGGCTATTTTGCCATATGGCTATAGTGAAAACTTAAAAAATCTTCTCCTCCAAAAGAGTCAGGCCGGTTTTCAAATAATTTTGTAGAAATGTTCCTTGGATGAGTTGACCCTCTATCAGATTCCTTCAAGCCATGTTGCTTGGTCGAAAAACATGGCTGCCAGGGGGGCGGGGCTATTTTTGCCTTAAACTTAAAAAAATAATTCTTCTCCGAAAGTGTCAGGACAATTTTCAAATAGTTTTGTAGAAGTGTTCCTTAAGTGACCCACTTTCAGATTCCTTTAATTCAAATAATTTTATAGAAATGTTCCTAGGGCGACACTATCAGATTCCTTCGAGCCAAGTTGATTGGTCGGAAAGTATGGCCACCATGGGGCAGGGCTTATATAGCTAAAGCTGCAGAGGCCTCAGAAAGTGTCAGTATGCTAATTTTACTGATGTTTCCATATACAATTTTAAAATACTGCAGGAAAAGAAGAAAATTCTGCTTTTTTTTATCAACTTTGTTTTAAAAAATAATATATATCCTGTAAAGTGACAAGAGGGTCGGTCCTAAACAATAACTTTTATGATATTAGGTAAACGTTTCTTTTGTTTTATTCCAGATTATTTTTCTTGTTGAATGTAACAAACAAATACTCGGAGATTGCCAAGCTACAAAATATCACCGTACTGGAGAAATCACAGTACTACGGGCTGTTTAAAAGTGCAATAGATATACTTCTTATACATAAAGCAGGTATGAGTTCACGTCTGGTGTCTTCTTGAACCTCTCTTTTCATGGTGTGTATGGCGTTTTATGCCACATTCAACAATTGTTCTGTTATATCACAGTGTTTCGAGGGCTTGGCGTGAAACGGTTGTAACTTAAATTGGTATTTTTTTAATCAAGGTTATTTACCTCGCCATAAAGTCTTAATAAGCGTTAAATCATTTTTCTTGGTAAACAATGGAAATTTAAGTGCCATTGCTCATTCTGAGCAATGGCACCTAAATTTGCATTGTTTACAAAAGGGTAAAAATTGCCCCTAATCCAGGGTTTTCAAAATAGGTTTTGAGTTACAACCATTTCACGCCAAGCCCTCGATACGGTGTTTTATGCCACATTCAACAATTGTTCTGTTATATCACAGTGTTTGTTTCCTGGGTAAGTTGCCAGTACTACTGGTCCATTCAATCTGACACCAGCATTATGCTAACACAAAATCCTGAGAGGCAAGCATTACTATCATTTTTAAAGCTTTTGGTATGGCCCAACCAGGGAATGAACCTGCAACCTTCCGCATCCAATGGGTGTGTTCTACCATTACACCTCCGAGGCGTTCTGTTTGATCATGATCCCCAAAAGTTACATAGGTATACAAACAACGAAGTTTGATTGATTGGGGTTTAACACCCTTTTCAACAAGTTTACAGTCAAATCAATGTGGACAGTTCATCTATCCCTAGCTTTCTCACCTCAGTACTACACACACACACTCACAATGATCCTTGTAAACGTCGGAATGAATGTAGGCTAAGCTGGGGTTCAAACTCACAACTCCCCGAGTGACAGCCTGCGTCACTGTCGACTGAGCTACTTGGCTCGACTCGCACCCAGTAAAGATTATGCTTCTAAATGTTTACCAGAAGCAATATGGCAGGCAGACAGTGAATTTAAATGTTCAGCTGGATTTTAGATATACCCAGATACAACAAAACCCCTTATTTCTTTTCAAAGTTTGTTTGTTTTTTAACCCTTTCCCAAATACAATAAATCTGCAGAAGTTGACTTTGACGACATCTAGGAAAAAACAGATGATTATTGAATAGAGTTGAAAACAGATGACAGTTAAAAAATCTCCTTCTTTCAGCAATGCTTTCAAATCTGTACGAAAATTATAGTCCTAGTTACTTTATCACAATTTTGATTATGTGTTGAAAATATTGTGGAAAAGATTCAGGAGTTGGACAGAGTTACAAACTGTGTCTAAAGGATAATGGCATTGAACAGTAAATGTTTGAAGTTTTACGTTTGAGTTTTGATGAGTGCATATCACTTGTTTTACAATCGATCCCCCTCTCCAACCCAGATATCTGGGATATTCCTTGTTTTATCAGGTTATTTTACATATGAGCCGTTCCATGAGAAAACAAACATTATGGATTCTGTGTAATGTATTGATCCAGATCAGCCTGAACAGTCTGCACAGGCTAACCTGGGCCGACACATTCCGTCTCAGGGGAATAGAGGTATAACGTAATGATTCCTGAAATCAGAAAATCCACAGGAAGCAAAAAGTGTCTGTCCGGATTAACCTGCATGGCATGCTTAGGCTGAGGGGATGAGAAAATTATAGATTTCTTAGTGAGAAATGATTCCCATGGGATGTTATCAGTCACATGGATGGGATGATATGACGTTATGTATATTATGTCACCACCTACTTCACAATACATATTCGCATGGTTTGAAAATGCCAAAAACACAGCTACTTTTATCCCAATATAATGACAGTTACTATAAATGACATATGTTTACATCAATTGTATATGGAATATAACATTTATATTCCTTTGAATGTTATATACGAGAATTCTTATCCCTTGTGATTTCACCTGTCTATTATAGAAGCACTCGTTTACGTATGTAAATGTCTCTCAGGGTAGTATCCCCATATCAAAAGTTCAATGAGAAATAATATCTTATATCTGTTTTAATCAAATGTATTATTTATAAATAATTTTATCTGCCAATGAAGCGTGTAAATTTTAAATCAATAGGTATAAAATTCTCAAATCAAAAGTTCAAATTGATTGTTTTTTTACACTCACTGGGAACGCTTTTTTTTTTCGATCAAAAGTAGTTATAATTATCGAGTAGATTGTTGCAATGGCTCAATGAGCGAAACATTCCATGTGATTGGATTTTTTCATTCATTATGATTGTTTCGTTCAGAACGCAAAATTCTGTTCTGGTCTTATAGCATTCAAACTTCGTTCCAATCACGCTCACGATCCAATCACGTTCCGCTCAGATTGTCAATATCATGATGTTCATAGCCGTTAACAGTTAAGAACATCATGAAATAGACTTATTTATCGTTCACACTCTGCTTCATTCCGTTCAGTCCCGCTCTGCTTATGTTCCAATCTGCTCTTAAAGTGTTCAGTTGATCAAATCATTGGAATTGCTTTTTTCCATTCCCATCAAATTGATCGCTTTTTTAGGCTCAATGGGAACGCTATTTTTTTATCAAAAGTAAATTGTTGCAACCGCTCAATAAGCGAAGCATTCATGTGATTGGATGTTTTCATTCATTGTGATTGTTTCATTCAGAGCGCAAAATTCCGTTCTGATCTGAAAGCGTTACACATTCGTTCCAATCACGCTCTAGATCCAATCACGTTGATTTTGTGATATCTTAACTGTTTCAGTTCCAATCAAATGTATTATTTATAAAGAATTGCATCTACCAGTTAAGTTTTGATGTCAGAATGTTATCCTTCTTGATTTAAAATATACATGCTTATATGAAACTGGTGCTAACACACTCATGGGTTAAAGTGTAAATATCTCTCGGATAGAAGTCCCATATCAAAAAGGTCAATGGTAAATAAACTCTGTACTTTACATAGTAGATGACTGTATTAACCCTTTCTGACAAACAACAAATTTTCAGCAGACGACTTTGAAAACATACCCAAAAACATTTGGAAACTCCCTTTAAATGAAAGTACAATAATTGAGTAGAGATGAAAACATGGTGACAACAGGAGAAATTGCTTTGTTTTGAGCAATTTTTAGCTCTACTGGTCAAAGGCCAGAAGGGCTTATGTCGTGGCGATTTGTCCGTCGTGCGTGCGTGCGTCCGTCCGTCCGTCCGTAAACAATTTCTTGTTAACACGATACAGTCTTCACTTTTGATTGTATCTCAACTAAACTTATACAGTAGTTAGATATCCATGAGAGCTCGGTTCCTTTCGAAAACCAGCAAGATCCGCCCATGCATGACTGGATTATGGCCCTTGAAATGGTCAAAATTGCTATAAAAGAGCTTGTTAACACGATACAGTCTTCACTTTTGATTGCATCTCAACCAAACTTATACAGTAGTCAGATATCCATAAGAGCTCGGTTCCTGTTAAAAACCAGCCAGATCTGCCCATGCATGACTGGATTATGGCCCTTGAAATGGTCAAAATTCTATAAAAGAGCTTGTTAACACAATACAGTCTTCTTTTTTGATTGTATCTCAAACAAACTTATACAGTAGTTAGATATCCATAAGAGCTCGGTTCCTTTCGAAAACCAGCCAGACCCGCCCATGCATGACTGGATTATGGCCCTTGAAATGATCAAAATTGCTATAAAAGAGCTTGTTAACACGATACAGTCTTCACTTTTGATTGTATCTCAACTAAACTTATACAGTAGTTAGATATCCATGAGAGCTCAGTTTCTTTCGTAAACCAGCCAGATCCGCCTATGCAAGACTGGATTATGGCCCTTGAAATTGTCCAAATTGCTATAATTGAGCATGTGAACACAATAGAGGCTCCATTTACTATCTGATCTTCACCAAACTTAGATAGTAGTTAAATATTGATGAGAGCTTGGTTCCTTTTGAAAATCAGCCAGATCCGCCCATGCAAGACTGGATTATGGCCCATGAAATTGTAAAAATTGCTATAATACAGCTTGTGAACACAAAAGAGCCTCCATTTACTATCCGAGCTTCACCATACATACATGCTCTGGATTGAAAATGACCAAAGAACCATACCAGTAGAGCATAGGCCCTCATGGGCCTCTTGTTTCTTTTGTCGCCATGTTTTCAAAAGTCCTCCGTTGCAGAGGTGTCATAAAGTGTCATAAAGTGTCCATATGAGGGAAAAGGTTGAAAGATCATTGTAAAATGTTGGTTTTACAATTTGTTCCAGATAAGTCAGTATTTATAGCCAATTTAAAAGAGGAAAGAAACTGGTGGTATTTACTGATTAATGAAATGTGTTCAGGTAAAAAGGTTGCCATGGGGACCATGGATATCATGGCCGTAGAGCAGGCAGTTCAGAACACTTTACTTATGGATGCTGTAATTGGAAGGTAACTAAACATTGTAAAATTCTCCTCAAAACTTTTGAACATTTACCTTATGTGATATTTTATAGACATCTTCTTTGATAACATCTAAAGGATATTTTTCAACAATCAACTTTTTATTAAAACATTGTAGAAACAGTAGTGAATGTGAATTTTTGGAGATATGTGCCCCTTTCAAACTTGTTCAAAGACATAAATTCCATGCAGAAATTTTAAAAACTTCTTTTCTGAAACCAAAAGGCCTAGAGCTTAGATATATGGTGTGTAGCATTGTCTAGTGGTCCTCTACCAAGATTGTTCAAATTATACTCCTGAGGTAAAAAATTGGCCCCCATCCCTGTCACCTGTTTAACATAGAGATGGATAGGGAAAAACTTGTCTGAAACAGAAAGGCCTAGAGCTTACATATTGGGTGTGTAGTATTGTTTAGGGGTCCTCTACCAATATTGTTCAAATAATACCAGTGGGATCAAAATTGGCCCCACCCTGTGAGTTACTGTTTTACATAGAGATATATAGGCAAATACACATCATGAACAAGTTCTCCTTTTGCGACAATGTTTTCAAAAGTTGAATGCTTCAGGTACATCAAAAATGTATTTTTTACAGCGGTCAAGATGACATTGCATCCCATTCTGAATGTGTTGATGAAGCAGCATTAAAGTTGTGTTACTTTACTAGATATGTAGAGAAACGAAGACATGTTCTATCAAAGGAAACCTACAAAGCTCTTCAGAACAAGCTAGACCCTAACTTTGGAGAGCGAGACAGAAAAACTGTCCAGGCTCTCCTTTATTCGGGTGGAGGAGGTAGGTTAACCCTTTCCCTCATAAAGACGCTTTCTGACGCATCTGCAGCAGATGGCTTTTTGAAAACATAGTGACAAAAGAAGAAATTGCACAAAAGGTGCAATTTCTCCCTTTGCCACAATGTTTTCCACTTTTTGTCATAGGGTATTCATTCAATTATGGAGATTTTCTATTTTTAACCAGGTTTTCCAAAGGAAAAATCTGGTTATTAGTCTGGCGAAGTCGGCGGGCAGGCGATTGAAACATCTTTTACCCTTTCCCACTTACAATAAATCTGATGCAAACATCTTTGTTAACAAGTAAACAAGTAAATTGATAGAATATCTCAGTAGATGTAGGCAAGAATATCATAAAATAATTCTCCTTTTGCAATAATGATTTCATAAGTCATCAAAAGGCGACTTTATGTGTGAATGGGTTAGAATTTTTCACACATAATATAAAGATCTTGCAGCAGATGACTGAAAAAATCATGGTAAAAGAAATAATGTTTTAATTTACAATATTTTAATTTCAATATCAAATCTGTACTTCCAATCTGGATGTTACTTTTAACCCTTTCCCTCATATAGATGCTTTCTAGTGATAAAAGAAGAAATTGCTTGTTTTGCTACAATGTTTTCCACTTTTAGTTATCCATTCAATTATAGAGATTTTCTTTTTTTTGACAAAATATGTTTAAAGTCTTCTGCTGCAGAATTGTTGTATGAGGTAAAGGGTTAACATTTTTTTATCATCAATGCAAACAACTCAAAAAATGGAATATCATGTCAAAATACTCCAAAAAACTATCAAATTACAAACACATTTTGATGCATATGTAGAAGACGCTTTTCGAAAAGTTGATGGCATAAGGATTAATTTCTGATAATGAGCAATGTCTCCTTTTGCAACATTGTTTTCCAATTGCCTCTGATGCTGATGCTTCTATATGTGGGAAGGGTTAAAATATCATGTCAGATAAACATTTGATCCTTTCAATTCAAGTCCTAATAGACTGGTCCAAAATTGTCTTGCATAATACAGTCAAACCTGTGTTTAAAGACCACCCATGGGAAGTGAACAATCTGGTCTTTTTTCATAGGTGGTCTTGAATTTCAGGGGCATTTATACAGATAATGAGTATTTGGGAAATTAAAAGAATGGTCTCTATAGACATGGAATTGCTATTGTGGTCTTTAACACAGGTTGGACTGTATACATACACAAGTTAATATTGCAACAAGCTATATGTGTTTCTAGCCAGGACTTCAAAGTTTATATTGGAAGGAATTAACCCGTTCCCAAATACAAATAATCTATAGAAGATTACTTTATCTTGACAAAAATATGGAAAATCTCTTAAAATGAAGGCTTAACTTTTATAGATGGAACAGTTTCCCCAAAATTGTGGTGTGGACTCAGCGACGGGAAGGTAAAAGTGTATAACGCTGTGACTTGGCAGGTGGAGGGAAACCCCCTACAAACTAAACAGTCAGTTGTGAGTATGCTTTGATAGAATAATTTTGACTTAATTCACCACAAATGATCATGATATCGAAATGATGTGCAGAGTGCATGTTATAACCGAATTTGGTTCAAGGTCAGGGTCAACACTGTCGGTCAAGGAACATAAGACTTATGTCTGTTTTACTGTCTATTCCATATCTCGTGAACCGCTTGAAGGCTATTAAAATAAATTGCCACAAATTTTCATCATAGTGAGATGATGTGCAGTGCCCATGTTTCTGCAATATTTTTTTTTCCAAACATCCTGTATTAGTATAACGAATTGTATGCCAAACAGCCCACCCATCCCAACCACTTGCTTGTCTATAAATACATAATATATCACACATACAACATATTGCCCGTCAAAAAGTTAACTCTGCACAGCGGAGGGTAGATAAAAACAATTCATCATCGTACAGCACAACTGCAGCAAACATCCAGGCTAAAACATGGAAAACCCCAATCAATAACAGTTCTTTTTGGCACGGGGTTGAAAACATTGCAACAATGTTTTCAACCCTATTCAATAATGAACTTTCAATAATTGAGGTTTACCATATTTAACGCTTGATGTTTGTAAAGTCGTCTCCTGCATATTTTTTCTATGTGTGATAAAGTGTGTATTTATAGACAAGCAAGTGGTTGGGGTTGGTGGTTTTGTTTGGGCTTGGGTACAGTGTTTACCAGCTGTTTTCCAGAAACTATGTACATATGAATTTCAGGCATGTTTTACAGCTGTTGGAGACAGCCATGTCTGGGCTGGTTCCTATGGTATATATATCATCAGTACAGAAACCATAACAATTACTAAAACATTGATGGAACATGAGGATCTCGTCGTTGACATTGTACTGTATGATCATAACAAGTATGTATGAATTGGACTCAGATGTTAGTACTGTTTGATCAAAACAAGTATGTATTAATTGAAATCAGATGTTAGTACTGTATGATCAAAACAAGTATGTATGAATTGAAATCTGATGTTAGTACTCTATGATCAAAACAAGTATGTATGAACTGAAATCTGATGAAACCATGTGTTAAATCTGCCTTGGCAGAGTGACACATAAAGCTAATGTCTTCATCATCAGTTCGCAGGCGACACATGTGATTATCTGTTGCCCAGGTGATAAGAATTGTGGTCACTTCCCACAATGCATCACAGTTTCCTCTCATGGAAGCACCATCAACACATGCTCTTTTAGAAAAAGGAAAAACGTCTGTTAAGAGAAATGATATCAATTTTCGTCTTCATGTATACAGTACACAATATATTTGAAATTCAATATTTAATAAAAGAATTCTAATACCTTGTGATTGTATGCCCTAATAACACACTCATTAATTGAAAAACAACAAACCCAGTGTGATTAAATATAGGTTCATTTACAGATATGTGTACAGTGTGTGTAAATATAGGTTCATCTGTTCATTTACAGGTATGTGTACAGTGGGTGTAAATATAGGTTTATTTACAGATATGTGTACAGTGTGTGTAAATATAGGTTTATTTACAGATATGTGTACAGTGTGTGTCAATATAGGTTCATTTACAGATATGTGTACAGTGTGTGTAAATATAGGTTTATTTACAGATATGTGTACAGTGTGTGTCAATATAGATTCATTTACAGATATGTGTACAGTGTATGTCAATATAGGTTCATTTACAGATATGTGTACAGTGTGTGTAAATATAGGTTTATTTACAGATATGTGTACAGTGTGTGTCAATATAGGTTCATTTACAGATATGTGTACAGTGTGTGTAAATATAGGTTTATTTACAGATATGTGTACAGTGTGTGTCAATATAGATTCATTTACAGATATGTGTACAGTGTATGTCAATATAGATTCATTTACAGATATGTGTACAGTGCCAGTCTAGATGGAACCATTATCAAATGGGATGTTAAGAAGTTAACAAAGGCCCAGCCTATCATTAACCTTCACGGTCAAGTAAAATGTCTTCGATCTTTGAAAATTCACAAGGATAAAATGTTTTGTGGTAAGTGAACAATTGACATCATTTTGCTAGAAAAAAGACATACACATATCTGTATGACTGTGTGTCTGATTTATTGATTAATTATGGTTTTATGACGTTTCAACTATTTTCAGTCACATTACGGTAGCCTGTTCATTTACCCATGCATTTCCTGGCTTTCTCAAACTAGTACTCTACACAACAGCTTTCCAAGCAGCTTGCTCACTGGCTTACCCACATAGTTTATTAGCCCATTTTTGAAAGACAAACGACCCTTGTCGCATTGGCCTTTTGTCAAACATCGGATAGAATGTTAGCTGAGCTGGGGTTCGAGCTAACAACCCTGGATTGACAGCTCACATTGCTAACAACTGAGCCAGTGGGGCTCGGCTACTGACTGTGTTTCTGAGACTGAGCTTCTAACTGACTTGGTCTGTTGGTTTATGAGACAAACCCAAGACTTGACCCTTTACCACATAATTCTTTCTGACGCCTTTGCAATGGACGACATCAGAAAACATTGAGGCAAAAAGGAGATTATGAGCAATTTATATTTTCCCCACAAATGTTTTCATCTCTATTCTGCAATTTTACTTTGATTTATATATAGTGTTGATATTTGTGTTTTAATAATTTCAATGTGTTTATTTCAGGTTCGTGGTCCTCTGTACTTATGTGTGATCTTGAAGGGACGAAACTCTTACAGTTTCAAGCTGTGGAATCAAACAAAATTGTAGAACTTGACAGTTTTATTATCCTACCAACTGGAGAGGTAAACTTGTACTTCATTTCATCATTAATGTATGTTAACCAACTGGAGAGGTAAACTTGTACTTCTTTTCATCATTAATGTGTGTGGTGTAACATTAACCCTTTCTCCATTTACTACAAATCTGCAAACGACGACTTGGAAACCATCTTGGCAAAATGCATCTTCAGGTTGCTTAAAAGTAGCGAATTCATTTTTTAGTCCCCATCCATTTTCAGCAGAGGGAGCTATAGATATATCCTGCATCTGTCTTGTCTTTGAGAACAATCTGGATTATGTGACAACTCGAAATATACATCAAGGGTTGGATTATCTAATCTTTGTATCTGTATAGAGCGCAATTAAAGAAACTTTTGAAAACATTTTGACAAAAGAATAAATTGCTCGTTATGAGAAATTTCTCCTTTTGCCACAATGTTTTCAACTCAATGCAATAATTTAGCTTTAATCTATAGAGATTTTCCACATTTTTGCTAAAATGTTTTAAAGGCGCCTGCTGCTTTTTTACTGCATGTGTGAAAGGATTAAGAGGATGTGTATGTCACAATGCAGTATTCTACCCTCTTTAATGTATTTCTACAATAACAAGATATTTTAGAAAGCGGGAAGTCTAGATATTTCATATAAGATAAACAATTATCACCCTTTCACACATACAACAAATAAGCAGCAGACAACTTTTAAAAACATTTTATCAAAAATCTTGAAAATCTCTCGGAACATAAGAATAATTATGGAAAAGAGTTGAAAACATTGTGGAAAAAGGTAAATTTGTCATTCTGAGCAATTTCTCATTTTGCCAAAATGATATCATAAGTTGTCTGCTGCAGAGGCATCAGGAAGGTTGTAATCAGGAATCTGCTGTGGTTAGAGTCGGGGATTTCGAAATGGGCGTCCCGGATTCGATTTCCAGGCGTGACGCAACAATCATGGTGGAGTGCCCTTTTGCAAGGCACATTTCCTAGCCTAGTACTTGTTTGTTTACCCAGGGATCATGAATAAAGGAACTGTCACCAAGATATAACATTTAATGTCTTACAGATGTGGACGGGATGTCGGAGAGAGAGTTGGATTTATTCCTGGAACATTGATACAGGAGATATGATCAGTAAAATACAGCTTCCAAATGACAGCAAGGGTATTAGTATAATGTCTCAGACAGACGACAAGGTACGGAAAACCATCCTTAGTCTAAAGAGTACAGGGGTAGATCCACTCTTATTAATCCTTTCCCTCATACAACAAATCTGCAGCAGACAACTTTGAAAACATCTCAACAATAATATAGAAAATCTCCCTCAATAAAAACACACTTATTGAATAGAGTTGAAAACATTGTGTCAAAAGATGAAATTGCTCGTTTTGAGCAATTTCTTCTTTTGTCACGAAGTTCTCAAAAGTCATCTGCTGCAGAGGCGTCACAAAGCGCCTATATGTGGGAATAGGTCTAAACTAGACATAAGATTCGCTGCAGTAGCCGACACTCATATAGATCTGATGATTGGCTGTTACAGACCTTCGCGACAGCCAATCAAATTGTCACCTACAAAATCGCTAGGTCTCAACAGGGGAGATAAAAAACTTTGGATATATTCCTGGAACATTGATACAGGAGATATGATCAGTAAAGTGCAGCTTCCCTGTGACAGTAAGGGTGTCAGTATAAAATCATTCTCCTCCGAAAGTATCTCGCCGATTTCTGAATAATTTTGTAGAAATGTTGATTGGGTGCTCCTCTATGAGATTACTTCAAGTCATGTTGATTGGTAAAGAAACATGGCCTCCAGAGGTCAGGGCTGTTTTTCTCATATGACTTTAGTGAAAACTTCAAAGATATTCTCTTCTGAAAGTATCAGAATGGTTATCAAATATATTTGTTAACATTTTCCTTGGGTGAACCTCTACCTGATTCCTGCAAGCTATATTGATTGGCCAAAAGACATGACCAACAGGGGCTGTGCTGTGGCTGTTTATCAGTTATGCCAAGGGTGTAAGATTTAGAGAATAATTTCCTGAAAAACTAAATGTCTGATTTAAAAATAATAATTTCACGTAGTACATAAACATTTCTTTTGTGACCTTATCAATTATATTAATTTGACAAAAGACCAACAACATAGGCTGTTGCTTATTTTCCTTTGTGGCAGTGGAGCTATACTGGTTTTCTTGAGTTTCTTGTTTTAGCTTACCTGTTCGCAAAAAGATTTATTGTTGTTGGCATTACAACTCAGGTGAGCGATCTAGGGTCTTCATGGCTGTATTGTTTAAATGTTTTCAACCATTTACCAAATTCATATTTGAAGAGTCATCTACTTTTAAAATTATAAGAGGACAAATAAGTAATGAATATGAAATGAAAATAACGGTATTGGTATAGATAAGAACCCAGCAGGCACAACAACGTTGAAACAACGTTGAAACAACGTCGTACTTCAACGTTGTCACAACGTTGAAATATGGTTGTATTTGAAAGTTGTATAGACGTTGCGATATCAACGTTGCGATATCAACGTTGAAACAACGTTGCAATTTCAACGTTGAAACAACGTTGCGACTTCAACGTTGAAAATTGTCTGGATTTGAGAGTTGAATAGGGGTCGGGATTTCAACATTACTTTGTTTAAGCAAATCCTGTTTGTACCCCATCGAAGAGGTTTTTGTCCAAAGTCAGTTTTTGCTCAGTTGATTGGGGCTTAACGCCGTTTTCAACAATTTTTTAGTCATATCACGGTGGTCAGTTCACCTACTCATATGTTTCTCGACTTTCTCACACCAGTACTTCATACAACATTCTTTCCAGGTAACTGGCTGGTTTTCTACATAGACTGATAGCCCATTAGTGGAAGACAATAACGCTTGTCACAATGACTTTTGTCAAACGTCGGAAAGAATGTTTGCCGAGCTGGGGTTCAAACTCACAACCCTTGACAGCTAGCGTCACTACCAAGGCTCGGCGAACAAACAAATGCAGTGTCATATACCAATGGTTTTAATTTTCACACATATTAACATATAGAAAGTTTATTGTGAATTTAACAGTAAATTTTATTTAAAACATACAATTGACGAGGTTAACTAGAGCGATCACAGAAGTAGAGTTATATAAATAATAGTTCGAATTCAGTGTACTAAGACCCTCACCACGATCATATCTGAAAAAACAGTTCAACCAAAACCATATAAACATATATATAAATATAGACAATCACTTTATATTTTCAATATATTTGATGATGTCCAATGAGTGTATGAAGTTTCAAAGCAATAGCATATGCGTTTTTAGCTCACCTATGCACGAAGTGCAAGGTGAGCTATTGTGATCACATTTTGTCCGGCGTCCGTCGTGCGTCGTCCGTCGTCCATCGTCAACATTTGAGCTTGTTAACACTCTACGGGCTACATTTTACATCCAATCTTCATGAAAGTTTATCAGAACGTTCATCTCCATAAAATCTTGGACAAGTTCGAAACTGGGCGATATGAGGTCAAAAACTAGGTCACTAGGTCGAATTGAAGGAAAATCTTGTTAACACTCTGGAGGCCACATTTTCAACTTGAGCATATTGAAACTTTATCAGAATGTTTGTCTTGATGATATGTAGGTCAAGTTCGAACATGGGTCACGTTGGGTCAAAAAGTAGGTCACTAGGTCAAATTGAAGGAAAATCTTGTTAACACTCCAGAGGCCGCAATTTTTGCTTCAGCAGTTTGAAATTTTGTCAAAATGTTTGTCTTAAAAATATCTAGGTCAAGTTCGAATATGGGTTATGCCGGGTCAAAAACTAGGTCACTAGGTCAAATTGAAAGAAAATCTTGTTAACACTTTTGATGCCGCATTTTTTGCTGCAGCAGCTTGAAATGTTTGTCTTAAATATATCTAGGTCAAGTTCAAATATGGGTCATATTGGGTCAGAAACTAGGTCACCAGGCCAAATTGAGGGAAAATCTTGTTAACTCTGTAGAAGCCGCATGTTTTGCTTCAGCGGCTTGAAATTTGTTCAGAATATTGAGCTGAATGATAGCTAGGCCAAGTTCGAATATGGGTCATGTCGGGTCAAAAACTAGGTCACTAGCCCAAATTAAAAGAAAATCTTTTTTACACTTTGGATGCCGCATTTTTTGCTTCAGCAGCTTGAAATTTGGTCAGAATGTTTGTTTTAAAGATATCTAGTTCAAGTTCAAATATGGGTCATATTGGATCAGAAACTAGGTCACTAGGCCAAATTGAGGGAAAATCTTGTTAACTCTGTAAAAGCTGCATTTTTTGCTTCAGCAATTTGAAATTTGGTCAGAATGTTTGTATAAATGATATCTAGGCCAAGTTCGGATATGGGTCATGCCGGGTTAAAAACTAGGTCACTAGACCAAATTGAAGGGTAATCATGTTAACACTCTGGATACTGCATTTTTAATTTCAGCATGATAAAACTTTATCAGAATGTTTTTCTTGATGATATGTAGGCCAAGTTTGAATATGGGTCATGCTGGATCAAAAACTAGGTCACTAGATCAAATTGAAGGAAAATCTTGTGAACACTTTGGATGCCGCATTGTTTGCTTCAGCAGCTTGAAATTTGGTCAGAATGTTTGTCTGAATTATATCTAGGTCAAGTTCAAATATGGGTCATATTGGATCAGAAACTAGGTCAATAAAGGAAAATATTGTTCAAACTCCGGAGGCCACATTTTTACTTTGAGCAAGTTGAAACTTAGTCAGAATGTTGTCTTGATGATATCTAGTCCATGTTGGAATATGGGTCATATCAGGTAAAAAATATAGATCACTAGGCCAAATGAAGGAAAGTATTGTTAACACTGTGGAGGTTGCATTCAGAATAATTGTCTTGATGTGTTTTGCATTGCAGTACATTGTATAATTAAGGTGGGCGATCCAGGGCCATCATGGCCCTCTTGTTTTAGAAATAGCTTTGCATGCAAAACTTTAACCAACATTTCAACGCCAACGCACACATAACTGTTATAGCTCTCAAATTATTAGAAAAGTCGAGCTAAAATCGGTAATTATATATCAATGGAGAGTGTAAAAACGACAAAAAGAGTTATAGTTCTTGCCGGTGTTTTATTCTCACAAGAAGTTTTAGGTCTATTCTGTCAGAGGACAAATTTAATTTGTAATACATTTATATAATACTAGAAGCGCCGCAATGCAACGAAACCAGTAGAAATTATAGCCTATTAGTTTATTCACTATCCATCAATCCTAACTAAAATCCTTGATTGACATATACTTTTGTAAATTCACAATTTCAGGCATTTGTCACTATTTTCACAATTCCAAGGGCCCTGGCCCCATTCACAAAAAGGTGGTGGGAAACACTGGTAACAGTTCCTGCACTTCTTTCATTGCATTGTTCAAGTTCTGCCTCCTCATCCGGCTCTTTCTGGCGCATATTTTAGGTATTTGGACATCACATCCCTCGTTTTTGCCTCCGTGCAATTTGGAAAGGCTTCCTGGAAGAATAATATGACCAATAATTAGGTAGGAAAGAATAATGGCAAATGTAATATTTTTGAACTGCTATTTAGATTGTGACCTTGTTCTTCATACTTGATCTGCTTATGTTTATTCTCAAAGCCGGAAATGCAAATTCATGGGTCATTCTTATTACTGTTTTTCGCAACAAAACCTGGTATTTTAATACTTTTATAATTAAAGGGAAGAACAAAAGTAAGAAAAACGGAATCGCCAGCCAGTGGGATGAAAGATTCCTCAATAAAATATACGATCCTCCGGATCACGGAATCCCGTTAATTAATTTAATAATTAAAATTTCACTTGTCCTTACAGGCTCTGGGACAAGCTATGCAATAAGGACAATGGATGTTGCCACCCGTGTCTGACCTAAATGTAAAATTTAACCAACTATTTCCTATTCTCAAAATCAATTAAAATTCATCAAAATTTATGTTTTTACCCCCCAAAAACAGGCTACACTCATATTCAAACCTAAAAGAAGGAGATATTTTGAAATCACATTTAAACTAAGGAGGAAAAACTAGTATAATTAAATAATTTGAAATTGGATCAAGCAGGTGGAACGAAAATGTTTTGGTACGAACCCAAAAAACAAACAATTTCGTATCTGGATATGCTGTAAACATAACTAGATCTAATACCAATTTGAAGAAAATTGTTAATATAGTGTGTATTGAAACAAAATAAACAAATAATGAATATATTATTACCTGATTCACTATAAATACAAATCTGTAGCTGTTTTACATGAAAGCTATCGTCTAGGATTGAACTATTCCCCCGGCAATACTATGATCTGTTTCCCTCTTGCACTATGACGTACGTGGCACGTGAATGACGTCATTTATAACAATTACGTCACCGTTATAATTCAAATTTCCAAACGGCATTTACAACACATGTTTATCAGTGTGTGTATACCAAATAACTGTATCCTATTGCAGGAATGAATATTAAAACTTTTAAGGAATAAACACAGAGATGGTGTTTATATGTCTCTGGTAAAAACATGTTAAAAATAACAAAGGTGAGAACATTGATACATCGTCAGCATGACAACCATTTTTCAACTTTGTAACTTCGACGTTGTTTCAACGTTGTAACTTCGACGTTGTTTCAACGTTGAAACAGCATAGAATTGCAACGTTGTATCTTCGACGTTGTTTCAACGTTGTAATATCATTGTTCGACGTCGTGACTATATTTCAACGTTGAAACAACGTTGAAACAACGTTGTGTGCCTGCTGGGAAAACATTGGAGGAAAGAAGAAATAGCTCAAAACAATAAATTGCTCCTTTTTCTACAATATTTTCTTAAGTTATCTGCATATGCTGTTTGTATCAGGTAAAGGATGGTCCAACCCGGTTGTTTCTTAACTCTTTTCCTCATATAGTTAAGTTGCATCAGATGACTTTTCAACATCTAAACATGAAATATAATTTATACATGGAAGTATAATTTTTAAATTGATTTGAAAATATTTTGACAAAAGGTGAACATGCTCATCCTTGGTAATTTCTCCTTTTGCCACAGTGTTTTCAAAAGTCATGTGCTACAGAGGTGTCAAAATAGGTATGTATGTGGGAAAGGGTTAAAATGTTCTCTTTTATGACAGGTATGGGTTGGAAGTAAAGAGGGGACAATCACTATTTTTTCAATGGAAACCAAACAAATATGTAAAACACTGAAGGCCCATGAAGATGCTGTAAGAGTGTTGATTCAAGTAACTGACAGGTAAGGTCAATCAACCATCTCACTTATACATCAACCATCTCACTTATACATCAACCATCTCACTTATACATCAACCATCTCACTTATACATCAACCCTCTTACTTATACATCAACCATCTCACTTATACATCACATCAACCATCTTATTTATATATCAACCTTCTCACTTATACATCAACCTTCTTACTTATACATCAACCATCTTACTTATACATCAACCATATTACTTATACATCAACCATCTTACTTATACATCAACCATATTACTTATACATCAACCATCTTACTTATACATCAACCATCTTACTTATACATCACATCAACCATCTTACTTATATATCAACCTTCTCACTTATACATCAACCTTCTTACTTATACATCAACCATCTTACTTATACATCAACCATCTTACTTATACATCAACCATCTTACTTATACATCACATCAACCATCTTACTTATATATCAACCTTCTCACTTATACATCAACCTTCTTACTTATACATCAACCATCTTACTTATACATCAACCATCTTACTTATACATCACATCAACCATCTTACTTATATATCAACCTTCTCACTTATACATCAAACTTCTTACTTATACATCAACCATCTTACTTATACATCAACCATCTTACTTATACATCAACCATCTTACTTATACATCACATCAACCATCTTACTTATATATCAACCTTCTCACTTATACATCAACCTTCTTACTTATACATCAACCATCTTACTTATACATCAACCATCTCACTTATATACCAACCCTCTCACTTATATACCAACCATCTCACTTATACATAAACCATCTCACGTATACATCAACCATCTTACTTATACATCAACCATCTCACTAATACATCAACCATCTCACTTATACACCAACCATCTCACTTATTCATCACATCAACCATCTCACTTATACATCAACCATCTCACTTACTTATACATCAACCATCTCACTTATACATCAACCATCTCACTTATACATCAACCATCTTACTTATACATCAACCATCTCACTTATACATCAACCATCTTACTTATACATCAACCATCTCACTTATACATCAACCATCTCACTTATACATCAACCATCTCACTTATTCATCAACCATCTTACTTATACATCAACCCTCTCACTTATACATCAACCCTCTCACTTATACATCAACCATCTTACTTATACATCAACCATCTCACTTATACATCAACCATTTTACTTATACATCAACCATCTCACTTATACATCAACCCTCTCACTTATACATCAACCATCTTACTTATACATCAACCATCTCACTTATACATCAACCATCTTACTTATACATCAACCATCTCACTTATACATCAACCATCTCACTTATACATCAACCATATCACTAATACATCAACCATCTAACTTATACATCAACCATCTCACTAATACATCAACCATCTAACTTATACATCAACCATCTAACTTATACATCAACCATCTCAATTATACATCAATCATCCCACTAATACATCAACCATCTAACTTATACATCAACCATCTCACTAATACATCAACTATCTCACTTATACATCAATTATCTCACTAATACATCAACAACCTCAAATCAACCATATCACTTTATACATCAACTGTCTAAACTTGTACAGAAGACCTCTTTACTTTTTATACAGCAGACACATTTTCAAAATATTTCAACTCCGTGTGTTAATTCTTGTTTCCAAGACACTTTTTTCTGTTTTAAAAGTAGTAACTTTTTCTGTCAGGTCTTATCTTAGTTATACAACAGTCAACCATTTAACCCTTTCCAACCTACAAACTCATTATGTCACATTTGTAGCAGATGACTGTCGAAATTATTTTGACAAAAGAAAAAAATGTTCATAATGAGTAATTTTGCCTATCCTCAATGTTGTCAACTCTATCTAATAATTTAATTATCATTTATGGAAAGTTTCCATAGTTTTGCATAGATATTTTCAAAGTTGTCAGCTGCAGATTTGTTTGTATGTGGGAAAGGATATGTTACATGTTATATATGCTGCATGAGGAAACACATTTAACATGTTGATTTTTTATATATATATATATAGGTGAATATATTGTGTTCAGTGAAGAACCAATTTGTCCCCTAAACCAAAATATTTTCAAGGAGTTTCGTCTGCAGAGACATCGGAACCTGATTTAGAATTGTCCCAATATGAAAACCGTTGAATTATCTGTAAATGGACCAGGTCACACAAAAACTGACCTTCAGGACTTCGTTTCTCTTCAAAATATATCTTGGTGAAAAGATCTTACATCTTGACAATATTGCAGGTCTTAATGTCACACATTGTTGAAAACATTATATGTAAAGAAAAAAAAGGCTTTTTCTCAGCAACCACTGGAAAGGTGATTAGATATTTAGAGAATATGCATGTGTTCAGAGTTGACATTATTTTCATTTAAGCAAGAGCCTGTATTTCGGAGAGCATCCATCAGTTTAACCCTTTCCCTCATACGACAATTCTGCAGCAGACGACTTTGAACGTATTTTGTCAAAACATAGAAAATCTCCATAATTGAATGGATAACCTATGACTAAAAGTGGAAAACATTGTGGCAAAAGGAGAAAGTGCACGTTTTGTGCAATTTCTTCTTTTGTCACTATGTTTTCAAAAAGCCATCTGCTGCAGAGGCGTCAGAAAGCGTCTTAATGAGGGAAAGGGTTAAGGGATATTGCCTTGTCTATCTCTTATTTCAACCAATCAAGAAATAATGTAGCCTAGTGGTTAAAGCATCTGCTTCAGGAGCGGGAGGTCGAACGTTTAATATCCCAGTGGCAACAGTAGCATCTGTTCTGATATGGCCCATTGTTTAGCCGCCAGCTGGATAAATATGGGTATCTGACGCCTGGCAAAAATATTGGACTAGGGAAGTAAAAATGTGTCTCTAAGTTAGAAATGACTGGCCCTTACAATTTGGGTGACACTATAATAAGCAGACATTTTCCTTTACTTACTTTTACTTTTATTTCAGGTATATGATATCAGGGGGAGGCAGTATGGATGGTAAAGTGTGTGTTTGGAGTCTACTAAACAATACAATAGATTCGGGCAGCTTTGGTTAAACACTTAACCCTTTCCCTCAAACAAAATAACAGAAAAAAAACCTGTATATATGATTTAAACTTAAACAGATGTTCTGTTCAGAGGCGTCTGCTTTGAAAATTGCATGTTTAGTTTGCTTCATATTTAAAAAATTGAAGAAAAAGGAGAAACTGGTATTTTACATAATTTATTATTTTTCGATGGTGTTCCATCTCCAAATCCCATTGAATAACATTGCTTCTGTACCTTTATGTCTCTGTTTAAATTCTACCACATGTGCCTTGGGTGTTTGATAATGAATGATACAGAAAAATAATAAAGTGCAAATTTATTTGCATAAAAAAAATATAATTTGTTAATGTGATAAACAAAAGACCATGAAAATATAATTTGTTAATGTGATAAACAAAAGACCATGAATGGCCTATTCATGGTCTTTTTTTTTATCACATTAACAAATTATATTTTTTTTATGCAAATAAATTTGCATTTTATTATTTTTCTGTATCATTCATTTTTAGCTCGACTTTTCAAAGAAAAGGCTAGCTTTACTACTTGTTGCCTTGGCGTCGGCGTTGGCATCACACCTTAGTTAAGTTTTTTGTACCAATTCACTTTTCTGTCAAAACCATTACAGATATTCCTTTGCAACTTACAACACTTATTCACCATCATAACCTCCAAGAACAGGCAAGAGTATATAACTCTGTCAAGGTCTTTGTAAGAATTATGGCCCTTTTTCGATTTAGAATTTTGGTTAAGTTTTTCATACCACCTCATTTTTTTCCAAAATAATTAGAGATATTGCTTTGAAACTTTCAACACTTGTTTCTCATCATTACCTCCATCAACATACAACAGAACATAAGTCTGTCAAGGTTTTTGTAAGAACTATGGCCCTTTTTTGACTTATAATTTTGGTTATGATTTTTGTAACACCCCACTGTTTTTCAAAACCATTAGAGATAAAGCTTTACCCTTTCCCACATACAACAAATCTGCAGCAGACAACTTTGAAAACATAGTGACAAAATCCTGAAAAATCTCCATAAAAGATAGTTTAATTGTTAAATAAAGTTGAAAACATTGTGGCCAAAGGAGAAATTGAGCAATTTCACCTTTGGCCACAATGTTTTGAAAAGTCGTCTGCTGCTATTGCGTAAAAATGCGTCTGCAGGTGGGAAAGGGTTACACACTTACAATACTTATTTAACATCATTACTTTCATTAACAGACAAGAGTTCATAACTCTGTCAAGGTTTTTTGTAAGAATTATGGCCCTCTTTCGACTTAAAATATTGTTTAAGTTTTTCGTAACACCCCACTCTTTTCAAAACCATTAGAGATATAGCTTATACACTTACAATATTTATTTACCATCATAACCTCCATCAACAGACAGGAGTACATAACTCTGTCAAGGCGTTGTTTTAGCTCACCTAAGCACGTAGTGCAAGGTGAGCTTTTGTGATCACTCGGCGTCGTCGTCGTCGTCGTCGTCTGTCCGTCTTTTAACAATTTCCTACAAATGACTTCTACTAAACCAATGGACAGATTTCGGGCGGATCTTGTTTTCATTATTTGTGCATTGTTAAAACTTTAAAAATCTTCTCGTCCAAAAGTACTGGCCCGATTTGAAAATTATCTCGCACAAATGTTCCTTGGGGCACCCTTTACCAAGATTGTTCAAATATTTCTGATCCGTTGAAAAACATGGCCGCCAGTGAGGCGGAGCTTGCTTTTCTTATATGTGCATTGTTAACAAAAAATAAATCAGGTGAGCGATCCAGGGCCATCATGGCCCTCTTGTTTAAGAATTATGGCCCTTTTTCGATTTAGAATTTTGGTTAAGTTGTTCATACAAAATCAATATTTTTCAAAACAATTAGAGATATATCTTTGACACTTACAATATCTTTTTACCATCATTACCTTCACCAACAGCCAAGAGTGCATAATTCAGTGAAGGTTTTTGTAAGAATTATGACCCTTTAACGACTTATAAAGCACTTTACTTATAAATAGTATGATAAAGTACTTGGTTAAGCCACCCTGACACTGGCACAAATTTTGTCCCCGCAATGCATCGTGGCAAGGCGTGCTATTTCGGAGCTACGCCGCGGAGCGTGAATGCGTGTTCATAATGCACACTATATATATAGCGTTTAGTTACACACACTTCATTCCTCGACCCTCTGTGGACGATTGCACGCATTGACACGCAACGTCCACAGTGTTCATGCATTGACACGCACCGTCGGCAATGTTCGCGCCGAGTTCGCGCATGGTTCACGCGAGTGGCAAGCACATGGTACGAACATTGATGCGTGCCGAATTTCAAAATTCTCTCTACGACATGGCACGCACCCCGCACCCTTCACACACTCCTCACACTCGTTCACGAAGACTTTAATCATTTGCACGACGCATTGCGTGGCATTGTCTGACAACATTCGTGTCAGTGTCAGGGTGGCTTTATGTTTTCTGTACCACCCAAAAAGGTTTTGTTTTATTGGCAAGCACAAAAAAGTCGAGCGTGCTGTTCTCCGACAGCTCTTGTTATATCTATAGTGGTCTAAATTCACAAAATAAATCAAGATTAGTTTGACCTATTCTGAGATTGATAATACTCTTCTCAAATATTTCCGTATAACATGTCAATTATTTAATCTTTGATATATGTTTTTCGCTTTACAAATGCTTAATGTGTATATATTGCAACAATATGTAAAATTATATTGTTAAAAAACATGTTTCTTTAGTAGTTGTACATTTTTTCACATATTTCTAATTTTTATTTTGATAAAATATTTTAGCCAAAGCAATTACTTTAATTTCGCACAAATTATTCCAACAGTAAACAAATCTCTTCACATCATCGTCAAATTTTGACTCGGAATTACTCATGATTTTTGGCAAGATTCTGTCTTTTTTCAATTGTTTCGTTTTTTGCTCACCTGAGCAAAGTGACCTACTGTAATCACCCTGTGTCTGGCTTGGATTGTTTCCTTCAACATTCTGTTTAAACAGCATATCTTAAATCAGTAGTCGCTAGTGTTATCTGCGTGTGTCTGACATGCGGTGTCGTCTACAACCTTTTTTAGCTCACCTGAGCTTTGCTCAAGGAGAGTTATTGTGATCGCCTTTTGTCCGGCGTCCGTCGTCCGTCGTGCGTCGTCCATCGTGCGTCAACTTCTTCTCCTCAGTAACCAGTGGGTCAATTGGGATGAAACTTCACAGAAACCATCCTCTCAATGACCTCACCAGAATTCCTTCAAATTTGTTGGGATTCATGCAGAATTCTGGTTTCCATGGCAACGAAATGAAAAAAACTTCAAAATTCTTCTTCTCCCAAACTGGTTGGTAGATTTTCAAATAATTTGGTAGAAATGTTCCTTGGATGATCCTCTATCAGATTCCTTCAAGCCATGTTGATTGGTCGGAAAACATGGCCGCCAGGTGGGGGCGGGGCTATTTTGCCTTATATGGCTATAGTGAAAACTTAAAAAATCTTCTCCTCCGAAAGTGTCAGGCCGATTTTCAAATAATTTTGTAGAAATGTTCCTTGGGTGACCCTCTATAAGATTCCTTCAAGCCATGTTGATTGGTCGAAAAACATGGCCGCCAGGGGGCGGGGCTATTTTGCCTTTTATGGCTATAGTGAAAACTTAAAAAATCTTCTCCTCCATAAGTGTCAGGCCGATTTCCAAATAATTGTGTAGAAATGTTCCTTGGGTGACATTCTATCAGATTCCTTCAAGCCATGTCGATTGGTCGAAAAACATGGCCGCCAGGGGGCGGGGCTATTTTGCCTTATATGGCCAAAGTGAAAACTTAAAAAATCTTCTCCTCCGAAAGTGTCAGGCTGATTTTCAAATAATTTTGTAGAAATGTTCCTTGGATGACCCTCTATCAGATTCCTTCAAGCCAAGTTGATTGGTCGAAAAACATGGCCGCCAGGGGGGCGGGGCTATTTTGCCTTATATGGCTATAGTGAAAACTTAAAAAATCTTCTTCTCCGAAAGTGTCAGGCCGATTTTCAAATAATTTAGTAGAAATGTTCCTTGAATGACCCACTTTCAGATTCCTTCAAGCCATGTTGATTGGTCAAAAAACATGGCCGCCAGGGGTGGTAGGGCTATTTTGCACTATATGGCTATAGTGAAAACTTAAAAAATCTTCTCCTCCAAAAGTGTCTGGCCGATTTTCAAATAATTTTGTAGAAATGTTCCTAGGGTGACCCTCTATCAGATTCCTTCAAGCCAAGTTGATTGGTCGGAAACTATGGCTGCCATGGGGTGGGGCTTATATAGGTAAAGTGAAAAAAAAAATCAGGTGAGCGATTCCAGGGCCATCATGGCCCTCTTGTTTAAATTACAAGGTCAATTTCTAACCAAACTTCACCGGAAAGATTCTGTGTTCCTCTTTTAAAGTTGTCAAAGAATAAATTCTTTGTAGAACTCTGGTTGCTCGCTGCAATATGGTAAACATGACAAAACTTTTAAAAATCATCTCTGGAACCTCTAGTCAGAAGGTGGTGGTATGACAAAACTTCAATATTTCTCTTCTCTGAAAGTGATTGTCAATATGTTTAGATTATATTCCAGAACTATTTCTTTGGCGACATTCTATGACAAGTGTTCAAGCCATATTGATAAGTTGTAAGATTAAGAAAAGGGACAAAATGACAACACTTTATGTTGTTCTCTAAGGCTGCTTGTCATTCAAGACACTTTGGTATAAACGTTCCGAAGGTGACCCTCCCTGTACAAAACCGTTGAAGCCATGATTGGAGGAATGTTGTGGACACCAAGCAGCATCATTAAATGGATAAAATGACAAAATCCTTTTCTTTTCTAAAATTGCTTGTCAGATTTCAAGGCAGTTTTGTAGAAATGTGTCTTAATGTGACCCTCAACAAAAAGCTGTTCAAGCCAAATAATTGAGCAATACACGACCATCTTCTAATATGGTATAGTCTTACAACACCATATGTGATTTTAGTTCACCTGAGCATGGAAGTGCAGGATGACCTTTTGTGATGACTCGACATCGCGTTGTTGTCTGTCTGTCCACATTTTCCTACAAACAACTTCTTTTCCTAAACTGCTTGGCTAATTTTTATGAAACTTCACAGGGATGTTCTTTGGGTGGTGCCCTTTCAAAATTATTCAAAGAAATTAATTCCATGCAGAACTGTGGTTGTCATGGCAACCAAAAGGATTTTAAAAAAAAAAGACAATCGTCTGAAACCGAAAGGGTCTAGAGCTTAGATATTTGGTGTTTAGCATTGTCAAGTGGTCCTCTTCCATGATTGTTTAAATTATGCCCCAGGGATCATGCGTCTTTTACCAATGGGCTAACAGTCTATGTGGAAAAGCAGCCAGTTGCTTGGAATGTATGTTGTGTGGAGTACTGGTGTGAGAAAGCTAGGAAACACATGAGTAGGTGAACTGGCCGCCGTGATATGACTGAAAAATGTTGGAAACGGTGTCAAGTGTTAATCAATCATTCAGGGAGTCACCTGTTTTACATAGAGATATATATGGAAACGCTTTGAACATCTTCTTGTCTGAAAGAGGAAGGTCTAGAGCTTAGATATTTGGTGTGTTGCATTGGGTCGTGATCCTCTACCAAGATTGTTCAAATTATGACCATGTGATCACCTGAGATGTATACGGATGTTTTTTGAAATTTTCTTGTCTGAACCAGAACGGTCTAGAGTTTAGATATTTGGTGTGTGGCATTGTCTTGTGGTCCTCTACCATTTTTTAGCTCACCTAAGCACGAAGTGCAAGGTGAGCTTTTGTGATCACCCGGCGTCCGTCGTCGTCTGCGTCGTCGTCGTCGTCGGCGTCTGTTAACAATTTCCTACAAATGACTTCTTCTACTAAACCAATGAACAGATTTCAAAATAACTTCACAGGAATGGTCCTTAGGTAGTCCTCTTTGAAAGTTGTTCAAAGAAATTAATTCCAAGTAGAACTTTGGTTGCTGCGGCATCAGAAAAGGGGAAAATTACCAAATCTTAAAAAATCTTCTTGTCCAAAAGTATTGGCCCGATTTGAAAATTATTTTGCACAAATGTTCCTTGGGGTACCCTCTACCAAGATTGTTCAAATGTTTCCGATCCGTTGAAAAACATGGCCGCCAGGGGGCGTAGCTTATTTTCCTTATATGTGCATTGTTAAAACTTTAAAAATCTTCTTGTCCAAAAGTACTGGCCCGATTTGAAAATTATTTTGCACAAATGTTCCTTGGGACACTCTTTACCAAGATTGTTCAAATATTTCCAATCCGTCGAAAAACATGGCCGCCAGGGGGCAGAGCTTGTTTTCCTTATATGTGCATTGTTAAACTTTGAAAAATCTTCTTGTCCAAAAGTACTGGGCCGATTTGAATTTTTGTTTGCACAAATGTTCCTTGGTGCACCCTTTACCAAGATTGTTCAAATATTTTTGATCCGTTGAAAAACATGGCCGCCAGGGGGCGGAGCTTGTTTTCCTTATATGTGCATTGTTAAAACTTTAAAAATCTTCTTGTCCAAAAGTACTGGCCCAATTTGAAAATTATTTTGCACAAATGTTCCTTAGGGCACCCTTTACCAAGATTGTTCAAATATTTCCGATCCGTTGAAAAGCATGGCCGCCAGGCGTCGGAGCTAGTTTTTCTTATATGTGCATTGTTAAAACTTTAAAAATCTTCTTGTCCAAAAGAACTGGCCCGATTTAAAAATTATTTTGCACAAATGTTCCTTGGGGAACCCTTTACCAAGATTGTACAAATATTTCCAATCCGTTGAAAAACATGGGGGCTAGGGGGCGGAGCTTGTTTTCCTTATATGTGCATTGTTAAAACTTTTAAAAAATCTTCTTGTCCAAAAGTACTGGCCCGATTTAAAAATTATTTTGCACAAATGTTCCTTGGGGCACCCTTTACCAAGATTGTTTAAATATTTTTTATCCGTTGAAAATCATGGCCGCCAGGGGGCGGAGCTTGTTTTCCTTATATGTGCATTGTTAAAACTTTAAAAATCTTCTTGTCCAAAAGTATTGGCCTAAAAAGACTAAAAACTTTGAAAACTATTGAAGTTCTATTAAATCAGGTGAGCGATATAGGGCCATCATGGCCCTCTTGTTTCAAATTATACTCGTGGTGTCAAAATTGGTCACGCCCCGGGGACCACCTGTTTTACATAGAGATTTATAGGGAAACTTTGAAAATCTTCTTGTCTGAAACAAAAAGGCCTATAGCTTAAATGTTTTGTATGTAGTCTAGCGGTCTTCTTCCAAAATTGTTTAAATTATGCCCTGGTCCAAATTGGCCTCGCCCAGGGGGTCACCTGTTTCACATAAAGAAATAAGAAAAACTTTTAAATCTTATCTGAAACAGACCTATCAGTTATTTCATATTGATTTGCAAAAAGAAGGACACCGTTGGTTGGGTTATTTTGCCTTGAGGGAAGTGGAGCCATACTTGACATTGGGCTTCTTGTACTAGCTTACCTTATCGCATTACAAATCATATTGCCCTCTTGTTTGTTTATTTGGATGGTGTTTAAAGCAACTATTCAAATTATTTATTGCAATGTTATGTGTAAAACTAGTTTTACTTATTTTTCGTTGCTTAAGTATCAATAAACAGAAATCCAATTGTAACATTCCTTGTCAGTTGTCTTGTTTCCTAAAAGAAGTCAATACATTTAACGCATCTGAGGCGAAATTTAGTTGCATTGCAAATACAAACAATAGAGATCCAGACAAGCCTGTATATTTGTATGTTTTGTACATCGCTTTCAACATTTCCTTGGTAAGTTACCCGTACTGTTGGTCCATTTTTCCCGACACCAGCAAGTCAGTCGCTATGCTAACCCTCCATGATGAGCGCCAAGGTGGGAAAGCCATAACCACCATTTTTAAAGTATCTTCATACTAAACTCTCCATCTACGTGTAATATAGCCCTAGAGACAAATTGACAACATGCTAGAATGCGTCAAAATGCAGCTGCATGTGGGAAAGGATATATTTGTGGTCTCCAGTTTGGGCCTGACTTAGCCATTGTTTCTTACTTGTGAAAACAGCTACATAGCATCGGGATTAACATCTATCACACTAAAATAGATGAGAGGGATATCATGGGATGTGTGGAGTTGCATGCCCCTACCATAACATTATCGGGTCTGGGTCGGGCTTTTTCAGCTGGGTTACATTGAAACATGGTAAAATGGCAATCGAATGACTATGCAAACCTATTCGAATAAATCAATATTTATATGGGTCGTGGGTTCGAGTCCCTCCCTGGGCGACAATGTAACCCAGCTACATTAGCCCGACCCGACAAGGGCTCGAGCTCGGGACCTCTTGTCCCCGAGGCGAACACTACTACGTCGCTATAAACGTTAGCTCTATAGCATGGCAGTATAAGTATCTCCTTTAACAAACACATGGCTACATATTGTCTATCTATAGGACTGACCACTCTACTACATATCCATCAATAATGACGGCATCCTTTTCACATGTTGTTGCAAGCAAATCGCTACAGAAACGTTCGATGGATTGATACATCAAGTTAATCGCTAGTTTGCATAACAATAGTCACGGTAGCTCAGTCGGTAACGACGCGGGCTGTCAATCCAGGGGTTGTGAGTTCGAATCCCGGCTCGGCCAACTTTCTTTCCGACGTTTGACAAAAGTCATTGCGACATGCGTCATTCGTCTTCCACCAATGGGCTAAGTCTATGTTGAAAAGCAGCCAGTTGCTTGTGAAGATTGTTGTGTGGAGTACTGGTGTGCGAAAACCAGGAAACATGAGTAGGTGAACTGGCCGCCGTGATATGACTAAGAAATTGTTAAAAACGGTTAAACCCCAATATATAAATAAAATCAAAGCATGACAATAGGGTTCATTGAAAGTTCTTTCGTTTACTAACGTCTATGTATTCGGAAATTTGCGGATCCGTACGAATCGGCGACGATAAAGTTACTCAAGCCTTAACTTGTAACGTTGGCACAATACAAGGGGACGTACAAAGTACAATATTTTTATTTTCAATTAATGAGGGGTTTTGAACATACAGGTATGTTTTGTAACGGAGCAAATCGCTGATATGATATGTATGCTTTTCGCCGTTGTCGTAACGAATTCCGCTGACACCGCTATCTAGTTACAATTACAAGTAAATTCTGTGAAAATTACGGTTTGACTATCAACTGGAACTACTAATACGTATAAGTAGTTCCTGCTATCAATGCGAATAAGACAAATAATTGTATTTAGGAACGGTGGAGACCTGTGATCGTACGAACACTGGTCCTAAAAGGGCACCTGGTAAATGCAGAGACATATAAACTGTGTTTATATGTCTCTGGTAAATATTACATCAGTGTATAAATACACGTGTCTTCATTACAGATCAATTATTTTGTGAAAATGCTATTATTATATCAGACTAAGTTGCTAATATTGGTACAACAATTGAAAACACAAAATAAAGAACTCTTCCAGCTCGCAAATTACTTGAAATATGCATTCATAAAAAGAACAAATATTTTTCTCACTTTACTAAAAGTTATTGGTAATAAGTTAATTCACATTCTGTTTATGCTAAAATGTATACGAGACTAGTTGTATTTTATATTTTTGATTTTTGTTTGTTTGTTTTTTAAAGAGAAAGAATAATTGATACATACTTTTTGATACTTGATCCTTTTGTATTGCATATGAATAATCATGAGACATATAAAAGTACAATCTGTCTCTGGTATTATAACTATGTATATGTGACTATGTGCCTGTGTGCTTGTCAAATAAAAGTACAATATGTCTCTGGTATTATAACTATGTATATGTGACTATGTGCATGTGTGCTTGTCAAATAAAGATGTATTTATCATATTCACTCCTAAATTGTCCTTGACAAAGGCAAAAATAAAACTTTCTGTCCAGGCCCGGAAATCAATTCGGCTATTAAGTCATTCCAGAGGTCTTTTGGAATGTTTTCCTTTACTGAACATTTCAAACTATTTGATTCTATGATTAAGCCTATATAAAGTTATTGGGCTGAAATATATGGGACGGAAATGTCTGATATTCTCGAGCAAGTTAAAGTTCAAAAGTGTAAAGATTTGTCTTGGAGTTGATACTTATGTTAATGATTGTGTTCCATTAGGAGAATGCGACAGACTTCCTGTATGTATTGATCATCATAGCCATAAGTTGTTTATTGATACTTGTCGGTATTTGTGGATTCCGAGAGAGTATCGAATATGAAGATATTGATTTGTTAATTCTGATAGCAGAATTTCGTGTATTCTTTAAATGCTATTAATACAGACAATAAAGACAGTTATATATGCATCCGTTGTATAATATTTATTGGAGAGGACCTTCAATAAGCCATAGGCTTTTCTTTACAAATAATTTTTTGAAATTTTAACTTTGATTTCTCAACAAAAGAACAGTTAGACATGTAATAAATAACACCCGGCCGCATAGGGTTGTTAGGGAATACTTTCGCAATTCACTTGATGTAATGCGTGAATCTATCCAACATAATATTACACATTGTTGGAAAGGTAGCAGAGACCTTATTTTTCAATGTCACGTACCGGGAACCGTGTCTAGCTAACATAATTTCAATACATTCGCAATTTATAACGCACATAGAATAAAACAATCATTATACCTTGGTTTCCATTCCTTTATTCCATAAGTCCATGTGTCCAATTAACAATATATAATTGCCATAGTAAAGTAACTAAATGTTTAAGAAATGTTACGAAAATACAACAAACGTACATTCATCGACCTAGCTAACACCGACACAAAAGAAATCATTTTTAATTTTCATAATTTATAAAAACATTATTTCTTTGATATGAATGATATGAAACCTTTTCCTTTTTTTTTTTTTTTACTATCCGATTAATAATTTAGGTGAAATAGGTACCTACCAAACATTATGCAATTTATAACGCACATAGAATAAAACAATCATTATACCTTGGTTTCCATTCCTTTATTCCATAAGTCCATGTGTCCAATTAACAATATATAATTGCCATAGTAAAGTAACTAAATGTTTAAGAAATGTTACGAAAATACAACAAACGTACATTCATCGACCTAGCTAACATCGACACAAAATAAATCATTTTTAATTTTCATAATTTATAAAAACATTATTTCTTTGATATGAATGATATGAAACCTTTTCCTTTTTTCTTTTTTTTTTACTATCCGATTAATAATTTTGGTGAAATAGGTACCTACCAAACATTATGCAAACATAATTAAACAATTTTAATGATATTGAATATGATAAATTCTTTATATGGTACAATTCAAATAACACTCTAGTACTTAACAATGAACATAAAAAGATTATATGAAAATAAAATATATACATTATTTACAAACTTGTGTGTCTTATTTAACCCAACTCTAGATATTATATGTTTTGTTTTGATTTACAATGCGTCCGATAAGTGTATGAAATATTTTCTTAAATCAACCTTGCGGTATTTGATTTGTTATTCTAAGAGATTTTTGTGATTTAATTGAGCACGATTTATCTTTTTTTCCAAAGTATCAAGGTCAATGTTGTTTGTTTTTTCATCACAAAATCTGCAATCCAAATGTGTTTTTATATCCATCTTAATTTTGTAACAAAAACTATGGACAACTTTTCTGCAACAACATGTAAATTTGAAATGATTTCCGAATTTAAACAATATTGACAACTGTCAGTTACAAATCTTTCCAACAATTTTAATCTGCGTTTCGTTGAGAAACGTAGAATTCTAACTATTGATCTCTCATTGGTTGGGGCAGCGTGGAATTTTTGATAAAATATTGAAAATATTTCATAACATAATTCGAATTTCCATGAAAGAAATATAATCTTTTTTTCATTTTTTAGCTCGACTATTCGAAGAATATGAGAGCTTTACTACTCGCCCCGGCGTCGGCGTCGGCGTCTCCGTCTCCGTCGGCGTCCGGTTATAGTTTTAGGGCAAGTTGGCATTTTCATTCATAAGTATTTGTGCTAGGGCTTTAATATTTGGAATATAGTTACATCTTATACCTTTCTTCACATTGAATGTTAAAGGTACTGAGTGTGACCTTCTTTTTGGGGTAAAAAACATGATTTACTGTGGTTAAAGTTTTAGGGCAAGTTGGATTTTTTTTTTTCTCAATAGTTACTTATGCAAGGGCTTTTATTTGGAATATAATTACATCTAATACCTGTCTTCATATTGTATGCTGAAGATTCTGAGTGTGACCTTCTTTTTGGGGTAAAATATGTGATTTTGGGTGGTTAAAGTTTAAGGGCAAGTTGGCATTTTCATTTAATTTTTTAATTTTTCTCAATAGGTATTTGTGCTACGGCTTTAATATTTGGAATGTAGTTACATCTTATACCTTTCTTCACATTGAATGCTGAAGATGCTGAGTGTGACCTTCTTTTTGGGGTAGAAAACAATTTTGGGTGGTTAAAGTTTTAGGGCAAGTTGGAACTTTTTTTTAATTTTTTTTTCTCAATAAGTACTTATGCTAGGGCTTTCATATTTGGAATATAATTACATCTAATACATTTCTTCATATTGTATGCTGAAGATGCTGAGTGTGACATTCTTTTTGCGGCAAACAACATGATTTTGGGTGGTTAAAGTTTTAGGGCAAGTTGGCATTTTCATTTAATTTTTTAATTTTTCTCAATAAGTACTTGTGTTAGGGCTTTCATATTTGGAATATAATTACATATAATACCTTTCTTCACATTGTATGTTGAAGATGCTGAGTGTGACTTTTTGGGAATAAATAACATGATTTTTGTTTGATTTTGAGAATTTTAGATAAATTCATAATTTTTGGTTACATTCCTTTCTAATTGTGATCATTCATTTATCAAATATAATTCTTCAACATATCAAACGGGTTTTGCATGATGTCAAACATTTGGTAAACCTTTTTTTTAGGTTTTGCTATTTTTAAACTCGGTCAGTTTTAACATTTGCGTTAAAGTTTCATAATTCAAATCACTTCATACTTCACACATTTGTTAAGGACCATCGTACAATTAGGTTAGATAACTCCATTGCATCCTAAATATGGAGTAATGGTCCTTGAATTACTTAGAAAATTTTGCCACAATGATTTCCACTTTTTGTCATAGGTTATCCATTCAATTATGGAGATTTTCTATGTTTTGACAAAATAAGTTCAAAGTCGTCTGCTGCAGAATTGCCGTATGAGGGAAAGGGTTAATAGTACTTAAGTGCAATATAATGAAATAGTACTTTATGCGAATAAGCGGCATATAGTCGAGCGCGCTGTCCTCCGACAGCTCTTGTTATTTTAGATATCAAATAAAACAATTGTTCATCGAAAGAAGGCATTTGGAAATATTGAGTAAAATCTATTAAGTACAATAATGGAATCTCTTTCATCATTTTTAACAAAAAAGGTTTACTATAAACATGGTCATATCGGTCTAAAAGAATAAAGAATCCCCCCCCCCCCCCCCCCTTTAGCGTACTTTTCCTTATACAAAGTATCATCATATACAAATGAAAATTCTAACTCTTTACTTTGGTTTTCAATTGGGTGACCCTGCGGTCTGTAAAAGTGTTTAAAATATTCAGAGTTAAGAGCCACGCACGCCAAGTCTACTTCCACCGTATTATTCATAATGAATATTCTTTAATATATCTAGCAAATCGATACCGGAACTTTATTAATTATTAAAAATGTTTACAGCGACATAAAGTTCTTTTTTTTCAGAATTGAATGAATACTGTATCATCTTCCACAATCAAAGTTATGCAATGAATAAAGCAAACACCAGATACAATACAATGTAACTTTTCTTAATATTTATGTTTTCTCTCTCTCACTTTAGATAACAACTATTAATTAGAGCGTTAGTCCTTGATTTATCTCCCTTTTCCTAAGTATCAAACGTAATTATATGTGTTTATGCTTATTTAATATGCAATCATATCTTGTAAACAACAATTAATAAGTTTAAAATGAAATTATAATATATAATATTTCCATGCAACCTTTAATAATGTAATATATTTTGAATATAAGTTTAACAATTCAATAATTTAATTTTGTTGCTCGCCAAATAGTTAATTCTGCACGGCGAGGGTAATTAAAATCAAATCATTGATTTGACTTTCGTCGTGCTGCTCGCCAAATAGTTAACTCTGCACGGCGAGGGCAAAAAAAATCATATAATTCATTGAATTTTGTAAAAGCACACAAAAAGCAGCTAACTTATTATCTTAACATTCGGGTATGTTTTCAAAGTAGTCTGCTGTATATTTATTGTATGTGGGAAAGGGTTAAATATCACAGATCATGATTAGGTGATGATTGCAAGAAAGTCTCTGTATTAATAATTTCACCAACTATTTCTGTTCTAATTCTCCTATAAAAAAGATAAAAAGACGGGGTACATCCGATTGGTATAGTCTCAAAGAAAGTCTTACATGCCATAAGGCAAGTAAAGAATTGATCAGGAAAATCAGGAAAGTTATGATAAACAATGTTAAAAGATCGCAGAAATTCTAGGTATTATTAATCTCGAAATAGCAAAAAGGAATCGTCAAATGGAAAAGGATAACCTCATAATTAGAGTTACATTTAAAGTTAGCAAAACCACAGATATTCCTGTTAGAAAATTCTAAAGAAATTAGATGGGAGGCTGGAACACAATTCAAAAGAGTAGTTTTATTTAAGGAAGTACTGAACTGAGAAGTGGATATTTAAAAAAAAAAATATTGTAACATTGTTATTATTTCTTCTGATTATATTGTCAATTAAAACATGTTTATTCATTATGCCTTTTTATAATGCTTCAACATTTAATACATAGTGGATTAAATTTGTTTGAGATAATGAGCTGATTTTTTTTCGTGAGCCTTCCAAGCGCTGTCCAGACGCCATTTTTGATTATATAATATAGCTGGGTAAAAAGAACATATTTAAATCCATGTATATCAATTTTATTCTAAAACTTGTATAGTATCATATGCTTTTGAAAAAAAGTAGAAAATATTGGAATACTTTAATGACAATTGAAGATATGTTTGAAAAATAAATAAATAAATATTCATATTTTAATCTTTTATAGGCATTCAGACCAGAAAAACTGAAAAATTTTGCTCAGTGACATATATTTTTCTTTTTTAATATTGATAAATGATAGTGTTATTGCAATAATCTGAAGAAGTTTCTGAAAAAGTTAAATATTATAAATATGTTTTTTCTTTATTTCAAAGTTTTGAAATTGTCTATTCTTACACCTGACAGATATGGGTTCTCGTTAGGGCAAAATAGCGTCTTTTTCTTAGGTTTAATTGTAACATATCACGTGAACATACAAAGATATGGATAACATAACTTCAGAATGAGATTAAAACCACAAGAAGACAAACAATTAGCATATCATCTTTCAAATATTGGTAAGTTACATGAAAACGTGTTTATTTCATGTGCTGAAATAGCAAAAAAATGCATTTCATAGAGCTTTCATAAATGAATCTAGCATAAAATAAAGCACACTAGCATACCATTTTTTATTGTGTGTTTTATTTTATTATCCATACATCTGACTTTATAAAAAACAATGTTACAACAAAAGTTAAATATTATCAAAAAATCTACTTTTCAGTTCAGTACATCCATTTAAATATCAAACACCCGTTCAAAGAGACCAAAGAAAACAAATAGGGAAAACAGAGAAACTTATGAATATGCAACGGGGTTACAGGTTTGTTTTATTTTATTGGGGTTTTACGTCGATTTCAACATTATTTCAGTTATTTCACGGCGACAGTTCACATATTCATGATCCCGGGTTAAACCAACGGGGTTGCAGGTAAAAGTAGCCCATACGATATCTCAAATTTGACCACGAATATGGCATTACCAGCTGAAAATTTAAGTCATTATTAAATTTCGAAACAAATCGAAACATTATAAAGGTATCATTAGAGCTCAAAGACTCCTATAGTTTTTTCACTACAACTAATAATCTATAACCATATTGTTCAATACTCAAATATAAACTGCAATGAAGTCGAACCAAAGTCTATCAGATATAACTGTACTACGTGGAATTAGAACTGACGATAATGTATCAAATTATTCGCCTAATACTGGTATAACGTATGATAAACAACGAACTCGGTAAGTGTTTAATCCCAACCCAATGTGAAGAGTGAAACTTTTTTAATTGTAAATACAATGAATATTTCGATTCAAGTCCTACCAAAGCAAACCAATACTGTGCAATTCAAAATATGGAAATTAATATTAATTAAAACATAAATGTACTCTACAAAAATGCTGATTGCTTGAAAAAAGAAAAGAAAATATAATTATAGAAGCTTAAATCACTAACTCACATACAGTAAATATGCAACAGACGACTTTGAACAAATATTTGCAAAAATCATTATAAATAATAATATAATAATTGATTAAGGTTGAAAAAACTGTGGCAAAAGGAGAAATTGCTCGTGTTTAGCAATTTCTCCTTTTGTCATAGTGTTTTCAAAAGTTGTATGCTGCAGAGGCATCAGAAAGTGTCTGCATGTGGGAAAGGGGATAATTGTGACATCAAAGTAGTAACTGAAAATTTTGAAATTATTCGAGGTCAACAATATATTCGAATTTTCACATGTTTTAGTCCACTGAAGTTTCTACGAGCTACATGGTTCGAGGTAAACTATATATTCGAATGTTCACATGTTTGAGTCCTGAAGTTTCTACGAGCTTCATGGTTCGAGGTAAATTATATATTCGATTTTTTACATGTTTGAGTTCACTGTAGTTTCTATAAGCTACATGGTTCGAGGTAAACTATACATTCGAATTTTCACATGTTTGAGTCCACTGTAGTTTGTATGAGCTGTATGGTTCGTGATTAACGATATATTGGAATTTTCATACGTTTGAGTTCACTGTAGTTTCTATTAGCTACATAGTTCGAGGTTAACGATATATTCGATTTTTCACATGAATTATTCCACTGAAGAAGATTCCATGAGCTGAAAAATGTTTTTTTCGAAATACATTAAATCTTGTTCGATATTTTATATTTGATTGACACATTCTCCATCCAAAAACTGCCACCGACATGTTCGCTGTTGCTTGAAGTCTGTCAGACGATATTCGACTGCATTTTGTATGTAATTATTGTCGGTAACAAAGTCCTAGATCCTACAGGTTCCCGTTGAACAATAGCACATTATTTAGATGATGTCTTTATTTACACGGGAACCACGTAACATGAAAACTATCCTCCAGGGTTACCCGTTGTACGAGTATTCAGATCAGAAAACATGCTTGAATGGATATTGCATCGTGAGAAACTTTGAGAATGTTAAGGGGATTTATGGCGGTTAGGCAAAACCCTATTAATACCCTGATCTGATTGGTAGCAGTGTTCAGAATGTCGTTTATCCCGTAGCGCGGCCTATTATACATATGTAGCTCTACCTCGTACCTGGATCGTATAAATCTGCTTTCTGAAAATGCGTGATTAATCTTCTGCTTTGTGAAAGTATTTGGTGTTTCCGGATTTTCTTTATTTTAATTTAATGATGAAGGAACTTCTTTCATTGTTCTGTTTGTTCTCTGAAATTACTTGGTGCAGGTATTGGGTAATTCCTTCAGTACTTCTGTTTGTTCACCATATTTGGCATCTTCTGATCGGTTAACAACCTTCAGTACTGCTATTTGTTCCGTATCTTTGTCATCTTGTGATCGGTTAACCGACTTCAGTACTGCTGTTTGTTCACCATCTTTGTCATCTGCTGATCGGTTAACCGCTTTCAGTACTGCTGTTTGTTCACCATCTTTGTCATCTTGTGATCGGTTAACCACCTTCAGTACTTCTGTTTGTTCCGTATTTGTGTCATCTTGTGATCGGTTAACCCCCTTCAGTACTTCTGTTTGTTCGGTATCTTTGCTATCTTGTGATCGGTTAACCACCTTCAGTGCTGCTGTTTGTTCGATATTGTTGTCATCTTGTGATCGTTTAACCACCTTCAGTTCTGCTGTTTGTTCGGTATCTTTGTCATCATGTGATATGTTAACCAACTTCAGTACTGCTATTTGTTCGGTATCTTTGTCATCATGTGATTGGTTAACCACCTTCAGTTCTGCTGTTTGTTCGGTATCTGTGTCAGCTGGTGTCTGGTTAATCGCCTTCAGGACTTTTGTTTGTTCCATATCTGTGCCATCTGGCGTCTGGTTAGCAGCATTCAGGACTTCTGTTTGTTCTATATCTTTGTCAATAGGTGCTTGGTTAAGCTTCTGTGAGTGTGTCAGAGCTGTAAAACATTTTACGTAATTTAACCTTTATACCCGATCAGCATTTTAGTACAATTTAGACCAAAGTTGGCCTTTGCATACGTACATATTTCTTATCAATAACTGAATTAAAAGATCTTTCATTCACCCAACAGCTTGCGCGTTTAACCTTTTTAATTCACATTTCATAGTTGTATAAGTTTCTTTTCGCTTTTTACTTTTCTTCAATAAAATGTTTAAGTAAATGAAATTGTTCTTTTTTGTTTGTCCCTAATTTAAGAGTCACAAGTAAAATAAAGTTCATTTAAAACGAAAATTTTACTTATACATTGTATGTACAAGTACGAACGCAAGACATATAGTATCTGTGAAATATTGACCCAGGCCATATAGAATCGGTGGAATATTAACCCCAGGTCAATATAGTTTCTGTGGTATATTGATCACGGTCCAATATTGTATATGAGGCATATTGATCCCAGGTCAATATTGTATATGTTGCATATTGACCACAGGTCAGACAAAGTATCTATGGTAAATTGTTTCCAGGTCATTATTGTTTATGTGGTATATTGATCCCTACAGGTCAGACAAAGTATCTATGGTAAATTGTTCCCAGGTCATTATTGTATATGTGGCGTATTGACCCCCAGGTCAGACAAAGTATCAATGGTAAATTGTTCACAGGTCAGACAAAGTATCTGTTGTATATTGACCCTAGGTGAGACAAAGTATCTGTGGTATATTGATCCCAGGTCAGACAAAATATATGTTGTACATTGACCCTAGGTCAGAAAAAGTATCTGCGGTATATTGATACTAGGCCAGAAAAAGTATCTGTGGTACATTGGCCCCAGATCAGACAAAGTATCTGTGGTATTTTGATCCTAGGTCAGAGAAAGTATCTGTGGTATATTGACCCCAGGTCATACTAGGTATCTGAGGCATAATTTACACAGGCCAGACAAAGCATCTGCAATATATTGACCCTTTGTCAATAAATATATAGAAGCAGTGGTATATTGAACCCGGATCAAATACGTTTTAATATCTTATACCATAAAACAATGACTTAGACCTCATGTCTTACCTTTGAAAAAAACCGACCTATATTTGTAAGTCTAGACACGCATGAATGTACTCTTGTAAAATGCGTGGTTACGTCTGTTTCGAGAGAAGGTAATAACTATATTCTAACCTCTTTGATCATATTCTATAAAGGCACCATAGACACCAATAGTGAGTTCAGGACACGCCCCCATCCAGATGGTAAGCCTTTGGTCAGGTCCACCTGATAGTTCGGGGTAACTGTCAATATGGTGCTCTGTGTTTCGTATTGCCCTCAGTAATGCCGTCACGCTGTGCTCTTTGTATCGACCTTTGTTTAGACCATTACAGAGACTTTCTTTCAATTCTGCAGGTAATTCAACCATCCATCCTCGAGATCGTACGGTTTCCGAGGCTTCCAGTTTGGCTTTTAACATATCAACCATTGGGTCTTTAGATTCTTTAAGAAAGTTGCTCTTTTCCTTGAAATATTCCAGAATCTTTTTCGATTTCCAGATTGCTGGGTGATTCAACACGTCTTCGGCAAACATACGTTCAGTAATATCCGTTTTGATCATTTGACGAATGAGACACCGATATTCTATGCTAGCTTCTTCCAAGTTTGGTTCTTCGGCATTCTTAATGCGATCTTGTATTGTATACCCATCTCCCCTGCCGAAAGGATGCATGCCGTTGGAAATTGTAAAGTAGAAGATCAGACCAAGAGAATATGTGTCCGACTTAACGGTGAAATATTTCTTCTCTTTCTCCATCTTCTTCTCGTCGACGTTCCGGTACCACTTCCATACTTCCGGTGCCACATATCCTGCCGTACCGGGTGCGTTAGTAATGGACATGGAAGAAGAATGTTCAAACTGCATGCGACACATCTTGGCCGAGCCAAAATCCCCGATGACAACCTTTTCTATTTTCGTTCCCTTCCCGTTTAAGCCAATAAATATATTGCTAGGTTTTAAGTCCCTGTGCACCACGCCTTCAGCGTGAAGAAATCTGAGTCCTTCTGCAAGACGACGGTTTACAACTGTTGCACTAAAACTGGTCCTAAGTTTTTTATAATCGTCCTTAACGTAGTGCTCGAGCGTACCGTGAAACAGTTCTGTAAATATATATAAATATTTCTCATTCAGAAATAGTTCATAATAACCAACAACGTTTCGATTGCGTTTCTGTTCTAGACCTTGCAAGATCTTTGTTTCTGATATCTCTCTCATTTTTTCTGGGTCCTTGTCCTTGCGCAGGATTTGTTTGACGGCCACCGACTGCATAGCTCCATTACACCCACTTCTTCCTTCATATACAACAGCAAAGCTTCCACGTCCAAGTTCTTTGGTCGGGTAATAATATTTACCCTCTGTAATATTGACTGAAATAATATTGACTCTTAAAATTTAAAATGATAGATAAATAAATAAATAATTATATATAAAGATAAATAAATAAATAAATTAACAAACTAATTTATTTAGTTACCATCAGTAAACTTGACTGAAATAATATTGATACTTATAATTAGAATAAAAAGATGTAAAATATTTTTTATAGTGATAGTTAAAAGATAAATAAACGTATTTGTTTTCATAGTTTGAATAACTCAATGTTGTAATGTTTTCCGTAAAGTTGTATGGCACAAAGGTTAGCACCAAAAGTTACCCGCATGACCTTCATTTGGACTTCTTTTTGGCCATAAAGACTAGCCTTTTAGGTTCTGGAGAATTCAAAATCATGACGTGTAAAAATGTCTAATGGCTATTTCCGTCAACAACAAACATTGGTTTGATACTTAGTTTGTTTATATGGCGTTTACAACGCTTTCAACAATATCGCAGTTATGCCACGGCCTTTTAGGGGTAAGTTAACAATACTTGTGGTCCGTTTATCCTGACACCAGTCAGTCAGTCGTAATGCTAATAACATACTCCTGAGCGCCAAGGAGAGGAAGCCATTTCTACCCGGACGGGGATAGAACATACGACCTCCCGCATACGAGGCGGACGCTCTACCACTATACACCGAGTCGATATCATGACATGTTGACCAAACGACTGATGTATGTGTTACAGACTCCGCCTTTTGAGGTCGCTATTCAACCCAGGGTCATATCATAGCCTTAACACTGGTTGTACAGACTTCGATCTTTTGCGCTCAGGGATGCGATAGGATAGTAGCACGGCTGATTATTTAGTGGTAGGACAACATACCGGAAGTGCTTGTTATTCCTCCAGGAGTCGCCGTGACATTACTGAAATACTGTTGAATTTAGCGTTACACATGCAACCCAAAACACAAACAAACAAATACTCCATACAAAATCTGCTTATCTCACCAACAGCTAGGTCTTCCGTCTCCAACTGTAAAATAAGACACATTTAAACCTTTATTTCCCCCTAATACGACATTTGTAACCTTCACAGCAGCCTGTTGTTGAAAACTTTGTAGGCAAAAAGAAAGCATGCCTTCGGGTATAATCTCAATTTCCTACAATGTTGTAAACATGTAAAACTGTACACCAAAATTATTGTTCGACTTTTATTATTTTGCATATTATTCCCCAGATGTTTTTAGCAGATGACTTTCAAACATAAAGTAAAGAATTAAACTATTGGTGAACTACAGCTGGTATATACAGTCGAACCTTCGCTAAGAACCACCGTTGAATAGCAATTATCTGTCTATAGCAACCACACTTTTAGATTCCAAATTATTCATTTTCTGAAGAAGAAATGAACCTCCAAATTAAGATCACCTGTGAACCAATACCAGAATATTGTCTTCCCATTGGTGGTCTTTATACAGAGGTTCCATTGTATATATAATCTTTTTTTATTTTTATCTTTGCTTTCGAAATATGAAGGATAATCATATAGCTGGATTTGTTCCAATTGTGGGGGCCGAGCCCCGGTTGCGCTGTCGGTAGCGACGCGGGCTGTCAATTTAGGGGTTGTCAGTTCGAACCTTAACTCGGTATACATTTTTTCTGACATTTGTCAAGCGTCACTCGTCTTCCACCAATGCGCTAATAGTCTATATGGAACGCAGTTAGTTGCTTGGGAAGAATGTTGTGTGGAGTACTTGTTTGAGAAAGCCAGGCAATGCTTGATAGGTGAACTGGCCGTCGTGATATGATTAAAACATTATTAAAAACGGTTTAAAACCCCAATTAATCAATCCAATCATGGGATTTTGGATTATATTGGGTTTGGCTTCTTTCAAATGAATATCGTTTTCATCCATGTTTACATAAATTGGAATAATCTTAAGTTTCATATGACCTACATCAGGCGAAACAGGCTATGTTGCATTTGATTTTTTTTTAACGACTATCCAATCTCTTTAAAGTCAAACGTAAATACTTCGCTTTGCGTATATTGCATCTGACAACACCAAATAATAGGTTGTCTCGAATTGACCCGATACATTTTAATATTCATGAGCAGGTGCTGATTTTTCTGTTCAGTGAAATCGTACGATACAACTTATGCTCGGTCCTGCTATCAAAATGGTGACTATGCAATCGGAACGCTCGGCCATCACAGTTTCTCTTTTCTGATTATTTATATGAATTATCTCCCCTGGTAATACGTACCTAATTTGTAAAAGACACTTTGATTGGCTGACCTAAAGACGATAAGTAATAGACAGTCATCAGATCTATACGAGCGTTTGATACTGCAGCGAAGCTTAGGTCTATTTTAATAAGATTGACGACCTTTCAAACACTTAACTGAAATGAATGCCTTTTATTTATGCTATTCGTGAATTCGTCTAATGAAATCTTAAGAAGACCTTTATTTACAAAGAGGTCTTATAACGTCAATATTGACGTCATATTGAGATTTCACAATGGACTTTCACAACTGGCGCTACAACTTTGTGTTCGCGTTTTTGATAATATCGATCGTAGAACTAATATGGCTACACGTGTATGACTTTATCAGAACTACTATTCCATATGCATTGAGAATGCGGACGTCAGTTAAGCGTGGATTCATCGGTAGGTCAGATTGTTCACAGTTCGAATGATATTATGCAACACGACCCAGATGTACTATGTATTCGTTTTGGATGGCTGGTAGGAATCCGCTGTAGTCGAGTGGGAAGCGTTGAGGAATTGTAACCGGGCCACCGGGCTAAATTCTAAACCGCGATTGTCATTCCCTTGTCCAAGGCATATTTCCAAGCCTTGTAATTGTTTGCTTATCCATCGATCATGAACAAGTTTAAAACGAAAAATGTTGACTAATGTTGAAACGACCTTAAACCCCAATTAAACTAAACGTATTGACTTTCACTCTCCAAACAAACATTCTTTGATTCCAGATCTAGTTGTTTTTCTGAAAACGGAGGCTATCTTACCTGTTTTTTTTGTGTGTCCATAATAAATGGATATAACCTTGATTCAATCTTGATTCTTTATTGGAGTTTTACACCGTTTCAACATTATTTATATCACGACAACAGTTCACTTTATTCATGATCCCTGGGTAAAAAAAAACAGTACTAGTCTAGGAAATGTGCCTTGACCACGGGCACTCCACCATGACCGTCGCGCCACGACTGGAGATCGAACCCGGGACGCCCGGTTCAAAATGCCTGACGCTAACCACTCGACAACGGCGGATTCTTTGATTCCATCTTGACAGAAACTTCCACAATCTTAAACAATTGTTCTATTTCTGTCTCACTGATTGCATCTCTTGTAAAACTAGTGTGTATTTCTTTCGCCTACAGACCAAAACAAATACCAACAGTGATACAGAGTGTGTATTTATATCGCCTACATAACAAAACGTATTTATATCGCCTACAGAACAAAACAAATAACAACAGTAATACAGAGTGTGTATTTCTATTGCCGACAGAACAAAACAAATACCAAAAGTAATTCAGAGTGTGTATTTTTATCGCCTGCAGAGCAAAACAAATATCAACAGCGCATACTAGTAATACAGACATGATGCAATCTCATGAAAACCATACCTTAACTTCCCTCGCTTGTATATATATATATATATATATATATAAACGAGCCGTTCCATGAGAAAACCAACATTGTGGAGTCTGCGTTAAGTATCGACCCGGATCAGCCTAACCATGCCGCGCAGGCTAATCCGGGAAGACTCTTTTCACCACCTGTGGATTTTCTGTTTCAGGAATCGTTACTCTATACATGTATCCCCATGAGACGGAATGTGTCGGCCGGATAAGCCTGCGCGGCCTTGGCAGGCTGATACCGGTCGATACATTACGCATAGTCCATAATGTTGGTTTTCTCGTGGAACGGCTCACATATATAAATTATATATTTTTATATATATGATGCAAATACATGTATTCAAATAACACACATTCAAAAGAAGTATTATAAATCCGATCGAATCCTTCTTTCGAATATGGAAACTATACATTACGTCTGATGTTATAGTGGAAACAGTTCAGTTATTGATAAAACCACAAACAAAAGACTGTACGAGAAATGTTTAAGCTATCTCTCGAAATTACTGCATAGGTCAAACAATACGAAGATTTTTAATGGAAGCCGCTAGGAGGCGGCTTCCTGTAGGAATGCCTAGAAATTATGCATAAGGAGAATGTTTAGACCTGCCAGTGTGACCACATATCGGGATTTCTCTTTGTCCTTACTAAGTACATTAATGTAAGGTAATGACTTTTATTACATTCCTTTTACACTCTATATTTATGTGTGAATTTTACAAATTAAAACCAAAGACAAAGGCCAGTATATTAAATATACCAAACCTTTCAATTGAGATATTTGACTAAAGCTAAATCCTAATATTTAGTTAACTTTTTGGATTCCCGGTAATCTAGATTTAATCCGTATTTACCAACGCGTTTAAACCGATTCATCTATAGTCTATTTATATATATATATATTTTTTTTCCTAATTTCGCATCTCAATGTTTCAATCATCCTAACTTTTCATTTGCTTTGTTTTTAATAATCTGACTTTCATGTTCAGTATAATATGAGCCGTCCCGTAAAAAAACCAACAATTCTTACATCGCGTGACCATGGAAGGGAAACAAAAAACACGACATTGACATGTGTAAAGAACATCAGAAATTAGGAAATTCTATAAAGTATAATCCTTGAAAACAGTTGAAAACATTATGGCAAAAGGAGAAACTGCTAATTTTGAGCAATGTTTCCTTTAGTCACGATATTTTTCAAAAGTCGTCTGTTAAAAACGCGTGATCGACGTGTTCAATAAAAGGGTAAATTCATTTTTTTTTATATTTGACCAAACTTTCAAAAGATTTATTTGTTTGTTAAAGAATATATTGTAAAATAATTTCTCACAAACCTGCATAAAAATCCCTTATAATCCAAATTATTTCTCACAAACATGCATAAAAATCCCTTATAATCCACATGAAATCGTCCAATTTTACAAACACAAAAGGTCACAGATTTTAACTGCGAAATTTGGGAGAGCCTATATGGGACATGACTACGTCATAGCGCGTGAGAACTTTACTCAAATCAACCGCGTCAGCACAAATTCCGCATTTGGATAGTTTTATTGTTAATGGCATAATAAGATCAATTTGCATTTTGGTGTGGTAGGTTTTCGGTAATGAATCTCAAGAGGCTTACAATGCGATTTACGACTAAAAAGCAAAGACAACAATTCATGATCAGACTGATCTCTTCCTCGGAAGGTTTTCCCCCTTTTCGTATGGTCTGGTACAAATCCTTTACACGACAAATTTGGGGCAAAAGTGAAATACATTTTCCGAATTTGTTAAATGTGGATAATCCAAATTAATTGGTGGGTATACCGATAATCATAATATATTATATATCTCATAATTGAAATAAAACGGAATGGTGTGCAAATAAGACATAATGGACAGTTTTGGACAATTAACCCTTTCTCACATACGACAAATCTACACCAGACAACTTTGTAACCATCTAGGCAAAATGTGTACAAAACTCTTCTGGTTGATTAGATTTTGACACTATTTCAACAATTTTCAATCATGTCACGGTCACAACTTGGAACATCTTGCTAAATGAAGGTATAATTGATGGACATAAATTAGAAAACATTGTAGCAAAAGGATAAATTCCTTGAGAGCAATTTCTCCTTTTGTCACAATGTTTTCAAAAGTCGTCTGCTGCAGCAGCTTTAAAATGCATATGTTATAAGAAAATGGTTAACAAAATATGGACTTTAACCACCCATTGAATTGTACATTTATTGTGAATTCGCTGTGGTCGAGTGGTTAGCGTCGGGGATTTCGAAACCGGGTGTCCCGGGTTCGATCCCCAGTCGCGGCACTACGGTCATGGTGGAGTGCCCTTGGGCAAGGCACATTTTCTGGCCTAGTACTGGTTTGTTTACCCAGGGATCATGAATATGTGAACTGTCGCCGTGATATAACTGAAATAATGTTGAAAGCGGCGTAAAGATTGGCCGCTTTAAGATTAATGTTAACTGTACGAACATTGTAGACGTGCCCCCATTTTCTCTCTTGTCAGTGTTTCGGATTACGTTAACATTGAAATGCGTTTTCTTGAATTTCTGAATGCTTATCACGACAAGAGTTCACATTATTGTCGTTAACTCGAGATTGTGCTTTTGTAATCCGACAGCTTTGATTTTCAATTGCTCCATTTGTCACAATAATTTAAACTCTTACTATCATCTATGGAGTTTTCTATGTTTTGCACTTGATTATTTCAAAGTCTGTCAAGTTAAACATCATTGAAATCGTTGTGGCAAAAAGAGAAATTGCTCATTATCATACGATCCTTTATAATTTGTACTTGATCTGCTGCAGATTTGTTTTATGTGGTAAAATGGTTAAACTCTTAGCCACTATCATGACTTACCGATAAACCAAAAACAGATGTTCTGTGTCAGCATTATTTGACAAAACATAATTATAACAGGGTGTGTATTCAACAAGAATAGTTGTTGGTACAAATTGAAATTTATCATAACCTCTTGTCCATTTATCTTTAGTATTATATAAGTCACTTCCCATGATCAGTTTAACTCTTAATCATCTCATTCACTTAAAACACTGACCCTGCCAGGTTTAATATCCTACATAAAAGTTATATCTTCAAATGCCGATATCAGCATTACTGACTACAGTTTAAATTGTTCTAATGTTTGTGGATTTAAATGTTCTTTTTTTCTTATTTCTACATGTGCAACGAAATATTGCGGCTTCTCATTGACGCTTTGCGTCAAACATTCATCTTGTTCTGAGCTTGGAATAATGTACAAACACACGTACCTGCTTTTGATTTGCTTTCTCCTGTTGCTTGTCTTTGGCTATATTTTGTGTTTCTTGGTTTCTCCTCATATTTGAAATTTTTAAAAATTGAAATAAACGGTTACACGCTGTTTGGAAATATATGGGTGTCAGAATAATCTGTTATGTACAGGCAGTACATCATTTTGTATATAGTTCCTTTACACTGTAGTACCAAGCGTACTTTGATTATGTTATGATTACGTTGATAAAACACAAATTGTTGATTTTTAACTGTTTTATTATTATGCAAGTTTTAGTTTCATGTTTCATGTATATTAAAAGGTTAATTCAATATATAAAATGGCATATATGAAAGTGTGGTATCGAAAGTGGTTTCGTTCGATTTTTATCTTTAAATGAGTTTTAAATTAGTTTCAGTCATAGCCCTTATAGAACATTTTATAAGACTAGTATAACCAGTGCATATTTCGGTAAATGAAGGGTCCGCTACGCAATCCGCTACACGAAATACTGCGATTTCTCCATCAATGCTTTAAATGTCAATTAAACATATATAGACCACTCTACCAGAGGAGAGTATCAGCTGAAACATCCTACATCGGTTGAGCAGTTCGAACCTATATACGTGGTTCGGCATCGGTTTAACACTAGGACATTCGCACAGGGTGCTCAGAGTTTGAGTTGGTTCGGAAGAGAAGTTTTCAAACAGACGTTGAACGGATAGGTTCAACACCGTCTCAGAGTTTGAGTTGGTTCGGAAGAGAAGTTTCCTAACAGACGTTGAACGGATACTTTCAACACCAGCTCAGAGCTTGAGTTGGTTCGGAAGAGACGTTTCCAAACAGTACGCTGAACGGATCAGTTCAACACCGTTCCAGACAGAGGAAACCATATACCAAAGGTTGTTTGAGACGAGGAACATTCTACATACCGTCCACATTGTACACAGTCTCAGTTAAGACATTGTCACCTGACTCAGTCAAAAAATCGGATAAAGCTTATCACAGTTGTATATTTAGTCCAGAAGTATCATGAACAAATTGAAGCTTAACAATTTAAAACATTTAGTTATAAATCATGTATCTGAGGCAATCATGAATTCCGTATAAGCTATAGTTTGTGATTAGTCATTGTTCCTATACAGAGAATGTATATTTACTTTCTTATACTGAAAGGAAACGGCTTATCTTGAACATCAAGTATTTCCAATTGCAATTTAAAAAACAGCATTACTTGACTGTGATACTAATCGAGCAGATAACAATGTATTAAGCCTATATAACAGTGAGTGGATAATAACTTACTGTGGTTTATTTGAATCATCTTCCCGGGCAGCGTCACTTTCCCTTGCCTCATTTCCACTTTTAAGGACAGGGTTCTTTGTTGCTTTGTGTATTTCATGCATTCTACTGCAATTATCACATACATATTTGTATGCAGAGCAGCTCTTGCAAAGGATTTCTTTTTTGCATTCCTTGCACCAGTGTATAGCTTTTATATTGTCACTATTCTCGTCACATGATTTACAAGTTCGGATGGCTTTCAGATTGCTGCTAGTTGACAATACAACGATGTCCCCATCATCTAACACCTATAAAAGTACATACACTTTATATATTTAACAATTACTTCTATAAATATTATGTGCAAATGACAACAAATCAATATTCTTAGAAGTCGAGTTTATTTGACAGTTAATGAAATCGTTTATTTTTTAGAATTCCAATAATCTAAATTTCATAGAATAGAAACAGAATGACGATACTCTGATGCCCCCACCTCTAACACCTATACAAGTACGTTTCACATAAACTGTACTTATTTAACAATTACTTACATCAATAATATGTGCACATGAATAATAATATATAATCTTAGTCTTTTAGAGTTAGAGTTCATTTGACGGATAATGAAATCGTTTTTTTTTCTTCAAAATTCCAATATTCTAAATTTCATAGAAAGAACGAGTTTATTACTAAGACGTCGCTTCAACTAACGTTTAATTCCGACACTATAAAGAGAGTTCAACTCGTTTTGGTGTAAAATTTGTAGAATGTCGGAAGCGACGCGGGCCTTCCATCCATGGGTTGTGAGTTCGAACCCCAGCTCGGCCAGCATTATTTCCGACGTTTGAGAAAAGTCACTGTGACAAGCGGCATTCGTCTTTCACCAATGGGCTAACAGTCTATGTGGAAAAGCAGCCAGTTGCTTGGAAACATATAAGTAGGTGAACTGGTCGCCATGATATGACTGGTTTTTTTTTTAAACGGCGTTAAACCCCAATCAATCAAACAATTGTAGAATGTCTTAACATCTGGAAACCTTATGTTGAAGAGAGATGATATTGCATATATATATCCGATGTAAATACATGTAATTCAAATAACACACATTTATAAGAAATATAAGAAATCCGATGGAATTCTTCTTTCGAATATGGTAACTAACCATTACGTCTGAGAATATGGATGGAAACAGTTCAGTTATTGATAAAACCACCAACGAAAGGTTGTAAGAGAAATGTTCAAGCTAACTCTTGAAATTACTACATAGGTCAAACAATACGAAGTTCTGGATTTTTATTCTAAACTTGAAATAATGTACAAAAACACGTACCTGCTTTTGATGTGCTTTCTCCTGTTGCTTGTCTTTGGCTGTCTTCTGTTGTTCGTTGTTTCTGCTCATATATAAATAATGTGATTTGATTTTTTTAAAAATTGAAATAAACGGTTACACTGTTTGGAAATATAATGGTAAGATTTGACTCAGTCGAAAAGTCGTATTAAAATTGATCACAGTTGTATATTGAGTCCAAAAGTATCAAGAAAAAATTGAAGCTTAAGGATGTACTGAACTGAGAAGTAGATATTTAAATTTAAATTAAATAATGTTACATTGTTATTAAATCTTTTGATTATGTTGTCAATTAAAACCTGTTTAGTCATTATACCTTTTTATAATGCTTCAATTTCTTTTAAATAAATGGATTAAATTTGTTTTAGATAAAGGACTGAATTTTTTCGTGAGCCTTCCAAGCGCTGTCCAGTCGCCATGTTTGATTACGTAATATAACTGTGTAAAAAAAACCATATTAAAGTCAATGTATATAAATTTTAATCTAGAACGTGTACAGTATCATATTGTTTTGATAATAATTAATAAGCAATAACAATTTTTAGCCATTCAGACAAGAAAAACTGAAAATTTTGCTCAATGACATATACTTTTCTTTTTAAATTTTGATAAATGATAGAAAAAAAAACAAAAGAAGTTTCAGAAAAAGCTAAATATTATAAATATTTTTTTCCTTATTTGAAAGTTTTGAACTTTTCTATTCCTACACATATGGGTTCTCATTAGGGAAAAATAACGTCTATATTTTAGGTTCAATTACAACGTATCACATGAACTTCCAAAGATATGGATAAAATAACTTCAGAATAAGATTTAAACCACAAGAAGACAAACAATTAGCATATCATCTTTCAAATATTGGCATTTTGCGTGAAAACTTTCTTTTTTTTCATGTGCTGAAATAGCAAAAAAATGCATATCACATGGCTTTCATAAATGTATCTAGCAAAAAATAAAGCCCACTAATATACTTTTTTTTTTTTAATTAAACATACATCCTACTTGCAAAAAAACAATTACAACACAAGTTAAATATTATGAAAAAAAAACCACTTTTCAGTTCAGTACATCCTTAACAATTTAAAACATTTAGTTATAAATCATGTATCTGAAGCAATCAAGAATTCCGTATAAGCCATAGTTTGTGGTTAGTAATTTTTCCTATACAGAGAATATATATTTACTTTCTTATCCTGAAAGGAATAGGCTTATCGTGAACATCAAGTATTTCCAATGGCAATTTAAAAAACAAAAACATTACTTGACTACGATACTGATCGAGCGAGTTACAATGTATTTGGTCTATATAAGAGTTTTTGTATAATAACTTACTGCGGTTTATTGGAATCATCTTCACGGGCATCGTCACATTCTTTTGTAATTAGAAACACATAACACACAATTAATTTATGCAAAATTTCGTTTTCTTCTATTGATGAATTTTTGCAGTATACACAGTTTAAACTGATACGTTCTTGTAAAAGTACGGAACGGCCCGCATATGCTTCAAGTTGTGTCTATGACAACGCTTTATAACAAAAGTGAGGACAATATAGAATAAATCTGGTCGCCATAAAGTAGAATAAAAAATATACATATGGTATGAATTTCATCAATGTGTATGAACTACTAAAAAAGTTACTAAGAAAGTCCTATTACTTTTTGATCACCACTCGTACATATTATGGAAACAAGAACATCACACAGGTGTTATTCCTGTTCGATTTATCAATATGTCTTAATACTATCGACTTTTTTTAAAAACTCTTAACATAATCATTATAAGTTTGGTATTTTCACAGTAGAAGATTTTTTTATTCTGATGCCACTGGTACACGAGATCTACATTTGATTTCTATGCGTTCTCTGTTGTTTCATTCTTTTTACCATTTACACAGGCTTATCTCAATATCGTTAAACTTCGTAAAATAGTGAGCTAAATACCAAACGACAAATGAAGATGTTAAATAGTTGAGATGAATAAATGAAAATTTCTGTTATGTAAATAATTTACCTGAATCACGTTTTCTTGATTTACGTTGTACATCTCCAGCTGCTTTGGTATCTGTGCTGTTAGACTTGTGAATTGATGGGTTTCCACTGTATTTCATATTTGCTATACTTGTAATTTCGTGGTCTTTAATAGGCGATATTTCTTTATGCTCCATGCAACAGTCACCACAAAGAAATTTCGAACAGTTAGTGCAGTTCATCTTTGCAGGTTTATGGCAACCTCCGCATACGCTTTTAGCCTTAGCAGACATTGAGTTTAATTACTTTTACTGGCCATCGTATCAATATCTGAACCAACTTAACTGAGTATAAGTCTTCTTGATTTGAATGTAGAGTTGGTGGTTAAAGAAACAGTAAGCAACTGAAATTGAATGAAATAGAATGTGAATGTGTTAACGACTTTTATATGTTTAGTAACTACACTATTAATCAATAACATCATAAACGATGGTAGAGGCATGTTTTACAAACCGTGTTGCAGTGCTTGTCCGGATTGCGGTATAACTCTACAAAGTTTGAAAGCTAATTGCAGACCTGGGAAAAAATATTCTGCATAATTTGATCTTACTCTACTGACCATGATGCTGCAAATAATAAAACCGTTACACAGACCGGTTTAACACTGCAAAGTTAATATGTGTATGTGTCATCCAAAGATTCACCTACGTAAGTCATAGCAACGGACAAAAATGTCTAGTTTCTCGCCGAAACGAGGTATTTATCGGTATAATACTAATTTTTCATTTGGGTTTTACCTTCTGTACCATTAATTGACCTGTGAAAAATAGCTTCAAATGAGAGTTTAGTTAACTGTTTGGTGATATCTAGGCCAAGATGAAATATAATTATGTCATTTTGGGTAAAATCATGATATCAAATTTTAGAAAAGAAAATCCTGAATATCTCTATGTTAAACATGTGACCCACGGGGCGGGGCCAATTATCACCACAGGGGCATAATTTGAACAATCTTGGTAGAGGTCTACTAGACAATGTTCAAAGTTGTTTTTAAAGTACTTTCGGTTGCCATGGCAACCAGTTATAAATGGAATAAATATAATTGTATAATTTGGAAAGGGCACTACCAAAGGAAAATCCTTGTGAAGTCTCATTGAATTTGGTCAAACTGTTTAGGAGGAGATGTCGTTTAAATAAATGATTAAACGCACCACCAACATCGCACGACGTACGACGGACTTAAGGCGGACACAGTAGCTCATTTGTGCACGACATGTAAAAACCACTTGTCACAAGGAATGCAAATGCTTAATACTCAAGCCCTGTATCCAACAGTTGGCAGATGTTTTGGTTTTTGACAAGTATATTAAAGGCCAACGACATTGTTAAACTATTAGATCTTTTGGATTAATTGAAAGGATTTTTCACAAGGACCACACATGCGTTTTATGACGCAAATGTGTGTTTGTTCACGCGTGCGTCGGTCTGAACTAAATTAACTTGTAGATTTTTAAATAAATAGACATAATTATGTACATGAACGAAATGGATCACGATGTGATCGATCCAGGACAGCAGCTTACTGCTCAATTTAGGTACAGATGTATAAAACGGATGCAACGGTACGTGCACAGGCTATTTAATTCTAAAATGGTCAGTGCGTAACCGTTTTCTTTATGTGACGATGAGTTATGTTCAAGAGTTAGGAGTGTAGCTCAAATGTCAAATTTTGAGAGCCCACCAAAAGGTTATTTAAAAAAGCTTTTGACCACTGTATGAATGTTAGCCCAGACGATATCTATTTTACGCCATGTTGAGGTCTTATCTGAAACATGACACATCGTATCATTAAGTTGTAGCTCGGATACATTACGACCTTTGGCCATGAAACGTGACCCAGAACTTTGAGCTAGTGCTTGATCGCTCAAGTAACTCATGCTTCTTGAGTGTTCAGAAATTGTTCTTAGAATTTTCCCAGTGACCTAGATTCGCACCCGACATGGCCAACGTTAAGGTAACCTAGTGATATACCCGATATAACCCATTTTCGTACCTATCCTAAATATCACCAAGACCTACTGTCTGATAAAGTTTCATCATTCAGGCCTCTATAAGATTGTTCTGAAATTAAAACATAACTAGCTAGCTTTAGGTCGGGCCTACACATGCTCAAAATAGGCCGAGACGCACAACAACAAATATTATGAATACGTTTCGTGCAGATCGAGTAAAAACAGTAGACACCATGTACAGTGTGTTCAGAAGCAAGACGACTGACGATGACAAAGGCCTATCACAATAGCTCTACTTGAGCATGTTTGGTTCAAGTGTGTTAAAGCTCCCATGGATGTCAGATCAAAGTTTAGCATTTACCTTGATCAAAATGTTGTATTAAAATGTTGTTTGGTTAATTTTGTAACATTTCCAAGTAACATTTGGGTTCCATTTTGACGCAATTTAACGCAGTCAAAATGTAATGTTATGCCGGTTAAAGGTGAGCCAACAAAAAGGATGAGGTTACATATTTATAAAACATTCAAACATTTTTAAAAAGAGGCTCATAGTGGCCCTGTAACGGTCACCTTTGCTTTGTATGATAAGGTGTTAAACTAATACATGACTAAATTTGACCTCTTGACCTAGGGACCCAGTGACCTAGTTTTTAACACGAACTTTATACATATTCGAAATCAGCATAGATATCACCAAGACAAACATTCTAACAAAGTTTAAACCCACACAATTAAATAATGCGACCTCTAGAGTGTACCACATATTTTGCTAAAATTTGGCCTGGTGACCTAGTTTATGATTAGCTTTTGAAATCATGAAAAACATTCTGACAAAGTTTAACATGTTAAAGTAAAAAGTACGACCTTTAGCGTCTTTCTTTTACATATGGAGCTTAACCTTTATTCCGGTAGCTAGGCTCACTCTCCTCCTGGTATATGAAGGATAAATTGCTTGTAGCAATTGCTTCAAGTCTGTTTTGAGGCAATCTATTTTTTTTCATACAATATTTTATTTTGTTGTGCCTTGAGTTTATTAACATCTGTCAATGTTTAACATCCTTTTTATAGCAGATTGTATACACTTTCGGCAGGAAAAATAAGCAGTAGCATAGGATGTTATGTGCCATCACTGAATCCCTTCTTCAGTACAATACAGTTTTTCATTTGGTATGGTTTTTAGAAGAGTTCATCCTTATCCCGTTGCTGCCATCAACCTATAAATATATATTTTCTTCAGGCAATCTTGCAACGATAAACGGATTGAAAAAATACTAACCAAGGAGCAAATTACAAAAAGTCCCATGGCTGAATTGAAATCTTTCTGTGACGGGAAAAAACATTTTTTTCGTAACCAAATTTCAATTTGGGGGCAAACGTGAGAAATGTACATGTTCTCTGACCGACAAATCCAACAAACCGAAACTCGTAAGAGCCCATTGTCAAATTCATGTACCTGCTCACGATTTAATCGCGCAATCCGTGTGTGTGTCAACCATGTGGTTTTACACAGGTACATTTGTTAGTCGCCACTTTCTGACAATTATCCAGCTTCTGACTAAGTAAAGGCTAAATTTTGACCGAGTTTTGTCCATGCTTAAATGTGGTCGAAGGGAAAAACAGGTCGTCAGACGTTTTAACGTCTTCCGTTCGACAATAGTACGTCTCATTCGACGTATAAGAGACACGGGAACGTTTGCCACGTTCAGGTAGACCGCGTGTAACCATAGTACTGCAGGATAATTACATACGTTAACGCCATCTGCATGATATATTTGTGACGGCTGATTCCACGTCACGTTTAATGGTAGGTAACCGTTGATTCCCTGTAAGTCGACATAAAAACAAAAATTTGCTTAGAGAAAGGAGTAGTAGCCGACGCAGGCCCTACCGCTGTCTAGTTCTTACGCGACGCCATCGTCATCAGCATCTTCTTTGGGACCGCAAATTTGCTGTCGTGCGTCTCGGCCTATTTTAAGCATGTGTATGCCCGACATACAAGCTAGCTAGTTATGTCAAATGTCAGAACAATCTTATAGAGTCGCAATTTTATCCCTGAATGATGAAACTTTATCAGACAGTTGATCTTGGGGATATTTAGGATAGGTACGAAAATGGGTCATATCGAGTATATCACTGGGTTACCTAAATGTTGTAAATAGACGCTAGGCGTATCTAAATATTTTTTTTTATAAAGGATCTAATTTGCCTCAAATAAGATTTGAAGCAATTGATCCAACACAGATTTTCCTACATATAATAGGAGGCGGACCCGAGCCCAGCTACCAGGCAAAGGACCGCCGAACAGCGGAGACGTTGTCGAGAATCATTGCACACAATGATGTCTGCTAAAAGAGTAAGGTTCCTTGTGCATTAAAAGTTGTTGTATGGCATTAATTAAAAGTAGAGTGTTGCAAAGGGAGATCACTCTGCAATATTATATATTTGGACAATTTGTATTCATAATTCATAATCATAATAATAATGGAGGTCACTTTCATTGAGGAGCGGTGACATCCAACGTGACCGTCGAGAGGTAACGCGGCGTCTGGAGGAACGACTTGAGCTGAATTTGGCCATTTACATGGACATCGTGTATGCGAGCTTGTGGTTCATTGTATGTTGTTCAGCCTACTTTGCAGGAGTCTGAGTTGATTAAATAATTAGTTTTATAATTTATAAGAACATTATGAGAGTGCCTCCTAGTGAACAGTTCATGTTTATTTAAATTATTTCGACTCTTTTCCCCACACTGTTTTCAAAAGTCAACATTATGAGAGTGCCTCCCATTTTCTGACACTGCTTAATTAATTGTTATTGCTTTCACACGACCTAGGCTAAGCCTATTAACATATTATTGTGTGATTTAAATTCAATTGTAATGTGATATACAAATTCGTGATTTAATTTTTGGTTATTCTACCATTCATATTTTTCTAAATTAAACAATGATAAGCATGTATTCCTTTTCTTTTTCATTTTCCCTTTTTTATTTTCCCTTTTCACTCAATTTTCATAACAAATGGTAAAATTACGACGAAATTGAGATCCTTTAAAATTGTGCAATATAATACCGAATTTCTTCGATATTTTTGATAAAGTTATCTGCACTGCACTATAAAATGCGGAACAGGCTGAGTTGACCCGGTCGAGTTAACTCGAGGCCGAGTTGATTCAGGTAGGGCGGGGCGAGTTGGTTAAATTCCGAGTTGACCTGTTATCATTTTACCTGACCTAAATAGATTTTGAACAACATGTGTGAGCAACATGTTCTTGGTGATGTTTTAAAACGTTATCTATGGTTTCATGCAGCGTTACATCGCATTTTTAAAGTTTCTGTTTTAGTTTGTGTGACAACAACAATACTACAACAATAGCTTCCCCTATAGTATCCGCTGACCTCTCTTGACTCCCATTCTCCCCCAAGAGTCTGATCGGAGCAGCAGCCCCAACACAAAGTTGTTCTCTCGTACTCTAAATTCACATTCCCTTCTCTACAATACCGGACATCTAACAAATTAAGATATGCACATCTTTACTGAATAATGGAAATCAAAGGTTCAAGCAGCATTCGAAACAATTCAGACACTCAACATACGTTGCTTTTTTGTGTAGCTATATTACACTCGGACCGATATTTAAATAACTGAGAAGCGCCTTGAAAGAGAGGCGTTGGAAATATATCAAAAGGTGAGATGCTAGATCCGATCCGTTGGGCAAGTTAGAATCGAGAATGAAAGGTCTGATTGATCTATCTTACAAAATTAATAGAATAATATATGATGGTAAAAATGGTGTCAAGTCTATGTCGTATGAGGCGCCGTTTTACAATGTTTCCTTATTTGATATCAGGAATTCGATTTTTTGATATCAGAAAATCATTTTTTGATATCAGGAAATCAATTTCTTGATATCAAAAATTCGATTTCCTGATATCAAAAAATAGATTTTTGATATCAGAAAATCTTTTTTTTTTATATCAGAAAATACTCTCTATTTCATGATATCAAGAAATCCATTTTTTGATATAAAAAAATCTAATTCCTGATATCAAAAAATAAGGAATAAATAGTAAAACGGCGCCTCATAGATGTATCAGTATTCTAACATATGTGTGCAGTAAATATTAAATACTGCGTAAACAATGTTGCAGAAGGTGAATATGTCAAATATGAGCATTTCCTTCCATTTTCCTCAATATTTCCTATATTATCCAAACCGTATACCTTATTTAGATGTTCATTTGTTTTTTTCGGATGATTTCATTAAATAAAAAGAATTATTGCTAATTGATTTTGTGCTACCCTTCTCTCATACAGACATATTCAGACGTGTTTACAGCTGACAACGTATAATCATTGTTTGGAAAATTAGAAATGTCTCATAAAGATCATTTGTATCTTTTCCAACCATGCTTTCTTCTCGATTCTTAATCTTTAATTTTGATATCTTTTCTATAGTCACCCATATGTTTTTAAAGTAGTCTGCTACATTTTCTCTGTATGTGGAAAATGTTTAAAGAAAGGATACTATTTCAAATTTTCCATATTATCTAACAGCATAGTCCAAGTGTCAAGTGAATTATTTACGAAAACATTGGGGACTTTGTATAGTTCATTATCTATTGACGTATGAATCAAACGTTACTGTGTTAATTTTACTTCTTAACTGATACATGCTTATTTCAGACTCTCTCAAAATTGAAAGCATTTGTTTTTGTAGAAATTATTTCAAATATTTCCTAAGCATTGTTTTGAAACAGATAAAAAAGTAAAATTTCCCCTTTCTTGATGTAATTTGTTTCTGAATGGCATCTAACGGCATCTCTATGAGGGTGTGAAATGAAAACCGGCATTTCTGTGCCGTGGTAATTACACGAGAAAGGACCTTGTAAAATTGTCCACTATTACGCACGTATACTGTTACATAACATGCAAGAGTAACGAATTTGCATTGTAGCGAAGTCGACTTATTGAGGATCCATTTATCGAAATAGGCAGCTTCAAATCTAGTAAGTACAGGTTTAATTGTCCTGCTAACCTTTAAATATTTCAAGAGCAAGCATCGTCAATAAGCACGCTGCATACCCAGCCTGTCGTATATTTTTGTTTACATTTAAAGCCTTATTTAATGATCAAAGTGCATTCACCAGACGATCATTACAACATAGAGTATGTACATCGTCAATGTCCGTGAAAGGGCGGCAGTAATCGGGACTGCGCCAGGTGTAGCCAATTGTGCAAGTTAGTATAAATACCGGTGTAGTGCGATAGAAAGTCAGTTCCGTGTTTTTCGTCGAACAGTTCACATCTCTGGGAGACTTTCTAGGACGTTGGGTGTTAGGCATCAGTAGACTTCTTTCTCTCGAAATATTCTATCGGATATCAAGAAGCAAGCTAGCCGTGCTGCTCGGGTCGTAGTTCGAAGTCTTGAGAGAGTGTGGGACTGTGGTAGGTAGAGATGACTTCATTGAGGCCATTGGGTCTCGGTTGCATAATTGGCTTCAAGGAAGCCTTTGTGAAGTATAAGACGGCTTCAAAAGTATGGACCTCTGTAAGGCCGAGAGGGGGGACGTCACGGACGCGATTGAGCGTCTTGGTGAAGGTCCTGTAAATACCTTGGTTCGTTGTTCCCTATCAGTTCCGTATTGAGTTTATTTGAAGCCATTTCGTTGAAGCGTTATTGAACTCCGAGAACGTTGAACAAGGACAGACTATAAATGCTGGTATATTTCTTAAGGTTGGGATCTTGACTCCTAGGCTCAAGTACTGCTTGTCAGTCTAGGGCTTTGGATTGACAGGCCTAACGCTATATTGTATTTATGTTATTAAAAGCCTGTGTTTGACTGTTATTATGCCACAAGGGAAAGGGTTTCTGATTCCAAATATCTGCATCAGTCTTTTCAACGAGAGAAAGGGTTCTTTGTTATACCGAAGACAAAGCCGAATGGTTATATATATGGCACACAAACATGGCTTTACATAAGATGCAATAACATACAGCTTACTTTACTGAGAGTCACAAGGAGACAGAAACGCTTTAGTCTTGAGATTTGATGTCTTGTTGACTCTCCATAACAGGATCAAAAGGGAGATTAGCGTAAAACTACTGAAGCTTACAGTTCTAGTCTTATTTGTCATAGGTGCATCTAGGAATAAATTTCTTAACACAAAAAAAGACCAAATCGCTAGACAGGAATCCATTTATTTAAGCTTATTTACTCGCTTAGAAGAGACTAGATAATCATCTGTATTTGGGAAAGGGTTCAAATATACATTTTTTTCTGATTCAGACAACTTATGGAAACAATGTTGGCAAGGACAAACAATATTAAATTGAACAATATCTCCTTTTCCAACAACACTTTACACTCCCTATCATATTAACATTTCTTCCAATTGTCTAGATATTTAAAAGAAAAATCGAGAGGACGAAAGAACTATCTTTAAGTGTTATTCTGGTTTTGTAGGCATTACATACTTTTGTTTGTATTTTACTGCGTGACTATATACAATATAGTGTTTTGAATTAGGGGATTGGTATGAACCCCACAATCTGTACTTCCATAAGTCATTTGATTAGTTATAGTGTTGTTTTTCACAAGCCAATGTTGTGGATGGGGGTTTGAGATTGTATTATCACCAACACCTTATCATAACCTTGTAGCTTTGGCCGTTTTCCTCTTACTGATACCAATTGTTTTTGTGTAACTTTTTTGAAATTATTTATGGGTATTCCTATTGAAAGAGTAATCATTGTTATTGGAGTTTGAGTAGAATTTAACTTTTGTTATAGCTTATTATCATACTGACAATTAAGGGTGATAGTTAACTGGGTCATTTGGTTCTTGCAGAAGAATTGTTTCATGATATATTTGCCCTTGTGTTGGCAACCTGTGGAGTCCTAGATCCTTCAAAGGGACCAAGGACCCTTTCTTTCATATGTGTTATACATACATGTATATAGTCAATTGAAGTCCATCCTAACCCTCACGTTCACACCTTCTTAGTCTCTTGTTTCGATAACTGCTATTATCAATTACTGTGTATTGTCTTTGATCATGGACCTTTATATATGGAATTATATGTTTGAATGCAGCCTTTCAAAATGATGTGCAGTACAGTTTGGCAAGGGTCATCTGCTCATTATAGATTCTGACTAAATGAAACACTTACAATCATATACCTTGGAAATAAATGTAAGATCTTATTGTTATTTATAAGCATTAAGGGTAGCCCCTTTCTTGTGCTTGTCACATTGAAAGGCTTAATAGCATATAATGGTTGATACAATATGGTGATTGTTTGTATATATTGTATTAATATGATACTAATAGTTGCTTAAAGTATAATTATGCCATAAAATTTTCCTAAAATCTTTATTTATGTAAAAATGTTACAAGTGTTTCGTTTTTTTTAATCAGAATTTGAAGTTGCAAATATGTATTTTATATCATAATCTTTTGCGTAATTTGAGAAAATCGACTTTGGCTATTTTTGCCAATCCTACAAAGGAATTTTACTGTAAGCGAGGTTTATCAGTCTAGATGTGGTAGACCATTGCCATTTAATAAGATTATCCAATCAAATTATCTTTCATAACTTCATAATTAAAAACAATTAGATTTGAACCTCTATGGGTATACAATATGATGCACATCAGAATTCAGCACCTTTCGCCAAATGGCTTTATGCCGAAAGACTAGGGTAACCAAACCCATATGATGATGCTTCAGCACCTTTTTGCACACTGACCCTACAAGACTTTTTACACAGTGGCGTAATTTCAGCAAGAATATAGATATCAATTATTTAATTACTTTTGTTTTTATTGTTTAAATTTGGGAGTTCTAATTTAGGACTTGTGATTTTTGAATATGCTATTTTAGATTTTTCTATTCATACTTATTACTGTGCTTTTAAACCGGGTCTTTGAATCTTTTCATACTTGAAACTTTGGCATAAATGTTCTATTATGAAACCAAATACTCTTGTTCTGGTTTAGTCAGCGGGGTCATTTGTGGAGTGAAATGCCCTGCTAAATAGAAACATTTAGACTAATTACATTATACACTTTCTGGTTTTATATATGTTTAGGTAACCTGTAAATATGTTAACAATAGTTATTCTTTAATTTTGGAAGTGTTTGTTATTTTCTTTTGGGTTGAATTAAGCCAGTGGAGTCTTCCTGATAAATATTATATCCGCCCTATCCTAACCTATTATCAAAGAGCCCTGTAAACCCACGAAACAGGTTTACAACAATAATTCAATTTCTTCCAAGAACACCCAGGGTTTAGTTTCGTTTTCCATTGTTCAAATGTGCATTCAGGACTCAAATTATATAGACCGTATACTAGCTTTTTTAATGTAACACAAAGACAGGGACGTATGAAATTGTGATCATTTCATAATCATCAAATGTTATGACCTAAACATTTCCTTTGCAGAAAAGTGCAGGCTCAAAATCAGTTTTATCATGGTATACACTGATCTTTTGAATTTTGCTTCATTTTCGTATCTTATAGAAGAATACAACTTTATGGATGGTTTTGCTGATATAAAGATTTGGTATTCGTCTTCTTTACCACATGTTGATTTAACAGAAGACTTGTGTAAGGGAAATAGCTCGCAATGAGCAATTACGCCTTTCCCCACACAGTTTTACAACTCTTTAAACAGAACCATTTTTTCATACTGCTGCAGAGCCACCAAAAGTCATCTGCATCAGGGAAAGTGTTCAAACCCACTGTATAACTTTATTAGCCACGTACATAGGTTGAAGTGAGGTCGTGGCCATCCCCTCCCAACCGTACACTCTTTTGTGTTAATAGTTAATAAAGTAGTTTGTGTTAGTACTTGACTCATTGCGCGCTAAACGGCAGATTTCGCCAACCGTTTATGGTGACTAATGCAATCAGTTTTGATCCAGATTAAGCCCCACATAACATAGAGTTGACCCGTGATCCAAACAGTTTGGAGCCCAGATTCTTTTCAGACAATAGAACATAATTTTCAAAAGTGCTGCAGATAACACTAGTTTAGCATGCAGAGATTCAAGAATAGAAATATTTATGAAATTATTACTTCGTATTACTAATTATATCTATCTAATAAAATTATACAAACATGTAAAGAGAAAATTAAAGAGAGAGAGAGATAAAGAGAGAGAGGGAAAGAGAGAGAGAAAAGAGAGAGAGAAAGAGAGAGGGAGGGAGAGAGAGAGAGAGAGAGAGAGAGAGAGAGAGAGAGAGAGAGAGAGAGAGAGAGAGAGAGAGAGAGAGTGAGAGAGAGAGAGAGAGAGAGAGAGAGAGAGAGAGAGAGAGAGAGAGAGAGAGGGAGGGAGAGAGGAGGGAGGGAGGGGAGAGAGAGAGAGAGAGAGAAAGAGAGAGAGAGAGAGAGAGAGAGAGAGAGAGAGAGAGAGAGAGAGAGAGAGAGAGAGAGAGAGAGAGAGAGAGAGAGAGAGAGAGAGAGAGAGAGAGAGAGAGAGAGAGAGAGAGAGTGAAGTGGGTATATATCCCAGTGTACCTTGATTTTGATTTGCTTGAAATTTAACAACATCGTATCTAATTTATAATCAGCATTACATAAACCTATAAGGATTTTAGCGCTATTTATTTGTATTAATGGGTCTATTTCTTTTACTATTGATATTAAATGTTGTAAAATTGGTTTAACCTTTTCACATTCATAAACTAAATGGAGCAGTGTTTCTTCTCTTTTATTACAAAAAGAGCATATGTTACTTGGCTTAAGATTCATTTTTTTGTAGGAGGGAATTAGTTGGGAAAATTCTATGAACAATTTTCGTTTGCATCCATCGAATATATGAATTTTGAGTACATTTAAACGTGTTCCCGTATATCTCTTATACCGAAGGTAATTTGTACAATACATTTAATAGGGTTATAGGTCTCCATTTTTGGTAGAGCTGCGCATGCGCGGCTTTGCCATAGTTTACATGTTGGATTTTGAAGTCACGTGATGTATATGCCGTTCACCGACAAATAGTGCAAATTTGTTTGACTAATTAACGAATACTTACAAAAGCAAACATGGAGTAATTAAGAAAAAAAAATCCGATTATTCAAGCCTGTCATTTAAAATAAGAAGTATTATTGTAAATATCATATTTGAATGTACATTGTCTTGGAATATTCTTACGCAAATCAACCTAAAATCGGAGAACGCCTCGTCAAGTTTAAATCCTTTCTTCAACGAAGAACTGTTTGTTTGATTGTGTTGAGAACGTAATCAATGGTCTTTCAATGCGAATGGCATAGCCTCTTTAAACATATTTTACTGCACGTATAGTACCGCAAGTAAACGTTCTGCTTGACTCGCATGTGAATTTTCGACACAAGCTCTATATGATGCGAAACCTTCTTTAACATGTAGTTCAACGTCATGATAAAGACAGGGTTTGTTAATCAGAATAGAATGCATGAATATGCATACGGTTAACCGGATTATAAACATAGTAAGCGTTTTGCTAGACTTGCATTTGGCTTTTCATATACGTTCTATTTTGATGCGAAAAACAGCTGTAACGCAGTTAAAAGCCATGTTTAATCTATGGTGGCCCTGAAAATATACGTCCTTTGAGTTACCCGAATGTAGCCCTGGATAATATACATGTACTCGTACCCTGCTTTTAGTATGTATTAAGAATCAGCCGTTATAACTGCGGAATACCACCTGAAGGCGGGGAAAAATCATTGTCATAGCGTCACTTTGCGGGAAGGAAAAATAAATAAACATCGGCTGGAAAGAAACTGAAATGCAAACATAAGCAAAAGTAAAATAAGTAAAATAAATTCACTTATTCTAGGTATCCAAATAAAATTACAAAGTCTCTTAATGTGTAAACATCATATTTAAGTGTACACAATTATTTAGATATCACTACGCCAATATAGCACTTCACCGCGCAATTACCCTTTGTAAATTGTAACCCTTTCTTCACTCTCGGCAGAGATGTAAACATCCACTCGCCCGCTAGCATAAGCGAGTTGAATACATATTCGTCCATACATATTCGTTTTAGTTATGCATTCGTTTTCAATAGGTAATTTTCCTTTCACATATATACCACAAGCAGGTTTCCGCAAAAACATGAGTTCAATCGACAATAAGTCAACGATTAACGATGATTTTTGCATTTTGGATAGGTGCTTTCGACAAGGTCCGCGTCTAAATTCCCGACTTTTAAGAAAGAGATTTCATCAAATCATTTGAGCGCTTTAAATTACGACGATTTCGAGTTCTAAACACTTGTTTATAAAGCGTTTAGAATACTTTGATTATAATAGGGAGAACGAATAAGGAACGAATAAATCTTGCAATAAATCGATCATTTCTTTCGGCCAAAATCAGGTAAATGACCCTCGGATATTGGTTGTTACAACATAACTGATTCATCCTTTTAATCTAAATTTGTATTACACAGTTCAACATTTGATGTTGACAGTTTGTTCGTTATGATTTTAACGCAATTCAAGATTTTGACGTGATTATTTTGTTCTTAGAGTTGATTACTAACAGATGACTGAGTTGATGATGGAAAGAATATTAAAAAGTTAAGTTAATCTAAAACATGCACAGGCAGGCGAGTGTTTCATTAGGATAAGTGCAACACTCAATTCCCAATCCTGCTTGCCCTTTAACAAATGACAACCCACCCCACAATATAAAAACTCTGCAGCAGACGAATTTTAAAAAAAATCTGAGCAAAGATACAGAAAATCAGCTTTATTGGAAGTGTAATCATTGAATAAAGTTGAAAACATTGTTGCAAAAGGAGAAATTGCTTGTCATTAGCAATTTCTTCTTCTGCATCAATGTTTTCAAAAGTACGTATGCAGATGGGAAAGGTTTAAATAAGAAACACTTTTTTAAAATGATAGTCAGTTGGCTATTCTAGTATATAATGTCCGTCTGAAATAATAATGACCAAACTTTCAAAAAACAAGAAAAAGATTTTTTACAATTTAATTGAAAATATATTTAATCAAAGTTGTGAAAGTATAGTTGTCCATTTCCGTGTTTTTTTTATGAGAGTTAGCAGTATCAAATAACAGGAAAATCTTATGGGATAGAGTTGACAAATAACACATTGACACAATATCAGATTTAGGCTTTGTTTCTATCAAACTGCTGAAGAAGACAACGCTGAGACATACATTTTGATTAAAAGTTTATTAAAAAAAAACGATCGCAATTCTACCTTCAGTACTATCAGTACTTTGATTTTAAGAAATGTTTAGGTCTATTATCTTTAGGGATACATGCAATTATTCCGGATTAGATATTACTTGAAAATGAGTCGTTTATATAGGCATAGTTTAGACATCGAACAACAAAATGACCAATTTTAGACCAGAATACATCACATCCTTTTGTCATTATTCACATTTTTGAAAGTATGAGATACTTCTTGGTAATTTAAAAGACCCTCCAATTGTTTTGCATTGGTATCGTTTAACTTATTTACACTTGAATTTTGCAAAAACTCTTCCAAATTGAAATTTGAGGTATCCTGTTCACTATATAAGTTTTCATGAAATGTTTTTGTTTCATGCAGTATTTCATCTTGTCTTAAGATTTGTGTCCATTCCACTTAGCGTATATATTTTTGTTCAATGCATTCAGTGAAGTGAATTTCTTGTAGGCATAGACTATCAGTATTCTTTTCCATGAATAAATTAAACAAATCTTGGCGCTTTTTACTGTTATTTAGACCACGGCAATTGTACGAGTGAATTTTAAGATTATCCACTTGGTAGTTTATGTAGAAAAGTCGTTAATGAATAGTTGCTAACTGAAAATAGACAAATTCGAAACTTAATAGAAGTACACTGTCGCCTATATACACACATAGGAACAATTTTGTTAAGAAATATGTAAGAACGCATTTTTGAGAGTGTATCTGAAAAACCCTTACTCAACGCAAGTTTAAGAATTATGCTACTCAATTATCATCTTACCCCGACATGTATCGATTGGAGGTTATTTCTGTCCCCAAGCAGAATACATTCAAAGTCCCATGTAACATACGACTTTTGAAATAATTGTGTGAGAAGGTGAAATCTCCCATCTTTGGCAAATTAGGGGCACTTTGTTACATGTATTATGTAGAACAGTGTCCCTGGGCAAATTCACCTTCACTCTCAATGCTTTCCCCTGATAACACAGACCCTATATCCAATTGCTCAGATATGAGTTTATATTACTTTGTTAGAACAGTCTATGAAGTAAAGCGTTAAAAGTTAAATTTGTCCAATCAGATAACTGTCACTATTTACTAAAATCATTGGCCCCTGACAGGCCATTCTTTCATAGGTCATTGCAATTAAAGAAGTAACATATTGATTGGTTGACAGAGTATTACGTAAAAGAGGGCGTGACAATGTAGGCATTATACAAGTTGTCATACATATAGCTCGTCAAATGGCTTTATGCCGAAAGGCGAAGGTAAATAAACCCATACGACGACGACATATACATACACTATTTAGGTCTCTGTCATAACACACCGTTGAAAGTGGGCGGGACAATACAATCATTGAAATGTTTCTTTCTCTTTGTCGATTGAATAGTCTTATTTTAAACTACAACGCATTGAGGTTTAAAAGAATATTTGTATAGCACTTTGAGCTTAAATCAGAAAATCCTGATAATAACTTGTGAAATAATCAGATTAAATAAAAAAAAAAGGACCTTTCGGTTACCTTGGGACGCCACAGTGACACTACTTGTCCTTCAAGGAATTTGTTGGTCGTTTTGTTTTCCAATATGTTCTTAATTAAGTAAAGCAAACAAAATTTACCGTAGGATGCCTCAGTGAACATCGCTGCTTATCCTTCAGGTTATCATCAAATGGGAAGTATAACAGATCATTTCAACTCCACATGAACAAGTTATTACACGTATATATCGTTCAAATACTATTTAACCCTTACTCCCATGCAGATTGGAAGTATAAAAAGATCCTCAACTCTACATGATAATTTAAACAAGTTGTTACACGTAATAAACATCGTGCAAATGTTATTTAACCCTTTCTATGATACAGACAATAGTTTACGCACTGTGTTGATGTATTTTTTTTATGAAGAGCATTTCAAGAAAGGATGAGCCTGCACTCGATGAGCAATTACACACTTCCACATAATGCTCTCAACTTACCATTAAAAATCTAATTGGTTTACTATCATGATTATATTTTCAGTTAACCGTGGATAATGCCTATCACTGAAAGGGTTAAACTCCTACAACAATAAGATATTTTCTTAGTACTACTGTTCCATCAACTGGTGTTTGTTTTAAAAGACCTCCTTCATTCTCTATATCACTGGTATATTAATCGCAATGAGTTTTTGTTATGTTAAAGTCAATTATATAATTACCCAATGCATACGACTTTTGACGAATCATGCAGCCAATTATTTTTTAGAACAATGTCCTGAAAGGAGAAAATGCCATCAATGAGTAATTTTACCCTCTTTCACATTGCTGTCAATGCTAGATTAAAATTCTAGTCCAATATATCCTAATTAAAAACCTTTTGTAATCATTTCTTTGAACTAGACAACTTAAAATTGCATAAGAGTGAGAGTGTTATATCACTACTGATATGTATTAGGACGGATTCGAGTATCAGGAGTACTCATTCATGTTTTACCCACAATCAATGAGAACAAAAAACGTATTTGTCATTGTATATGCTAGTTTAGTGCTAAGTTATAATGTGTTATAAGAATGCGTTGCATTAAAAGTATCTGAGATATCGTGATTGGATAGGGTGGAGACTTTACAGTCGTACAACCCCTATTCCACTCTCGTCATTTCAGAAAATGTGCAAAAAAGGTACAAAATTACCATTTTTTATGGTTTGATATAGAGTCCTGTATAACTGTATGACCGTCTTTGTCTCATGATGTTCTACTTACTGTTATTGTTCATCGTCTTTATTATAACATGTTTAGGCCCAATTCTTTTGGAAGGTAGTCGATATATGGCCAGGATGTCTTGTCTATGTAGGTCTACGCCTGGGTTTTTTAGGATATCATAAACGTTAACTGTTAACACTTCTATAGTTTTGTTTTGTTTTTGCTTCACGTCCATAATGTTTACGGTGTTTTTCCTCGAGTATTGCTCGTTATAAATAGCCATTTGAATGGCATCATTTATTCTATTTGAGGAGCTTTCTGACATTGTTTTCAACAAGACGTAGCTGAAACCGGTTTTCATTACGCCCACGACATGAGGACTAGTGAAAACTCTGGTTTTATTGCACACCGATGCATTAATTACCCAACTCGCTGGACGCGGCTTATATCTGTGTACAAAAATAACACTCCGGATCATGTTGTATAAATAGAGAATATTACGTCCTTGACTTAAGATATGAACTTTATCTGAAGAGGTTGGGATAATTATCCCTTCTCCGAGCCGAGTCAGATAAATTTCATGTCGAAAGTCAAGAACGTAATATTATATTTATCTTGCATGCTATAAGTACATACCACGTATATAACACGTATTACAGGGTCATTTATGTGTGCGAATAAGCGCTCGCATTTGTTTTAACCGTTCCCCATATACAGCAAATCTGCAGCAGATGACATTTAAAGCATTTAGTAATACCTGTGAAAACTCTTTATTAATGGAATGAAAACATAATTCGCCTAACGGAGAGGCCTCAGAAAGCGTCTAAATTAGGGTAATGGTTAAAAAAAAATACAAGTTGTTATGGAAGTTTGGATCTCAAGAACAAGTATTAATATGACAACCTTGACAATTATTTAAATATATTCGTTATACATGTGTACATACACTTAAAAGGGTAATAATACTTTAAGTTATTTGAACAACCAGTGCAATCACTTACTATACAATTCAAAATAAGGACAGGTGTGTATTCTCAGTATGCGCATCCTAACTTATGCATGTCATTAACCATGTACAGCAGTCGTTAACAATGTGTGCTTTATTGATACATGTAAACACGAACATGGTATCCATTGGCTTACTATGTGAAGGATGATTTTCATCGTAACATTATCTAATTGACGTGTGTTATGTTTGCCCTGACACCTGTGCATCAGTCGTTATATTATCAAACAATATTGACCTGATTCTGACCTTTGTTATGAAACATAATTTATTATAAGGTACATGTATATGCATTGACATCAAATGTGGGATAGTTTTTATTTTATGACGAAGGACATGTTGACCAATGGCGGACATTAGCTCCTCCGGACATACTCCCCTTCCTTAAAAAGTGCATTGGCGGAAATTAGCCCCTTCGTCTATTTCACATGGCGGACATTCTCCCCTTCGTCAGTTTGCGCATGACGGACATTAGCCCCTTTATCCGCGGAAATTCTCCCCTTCATCATTTATAACATGGCGGACAATAGCCCCTCCACTGGCATGTGGTTTAAACTGATTAAAAATGGTATTGACGGTAAACTTTTTAGAGTAATAAGGTCTATATATGACGAAGTTAAATTATGCGTTAAACATTTAAATACGGTATCCGATATTTACGATTGTAAGGTAGGATTATTGCAAGGTGAGATTTTGTCACCGATAATGTTTTCTCTGTTTGTGAACGATATAGAACTGTTTTTACAACAGAACTCTTGTGGAGGGTTAAATATTGACCAATTAACAATATATCTAATCCTATTTGCAGACGACTCGGTATTGATATCCGAAACAGCAGAAGGCCTCCAAAAATTAATAGACTCTTTTAAAATGTACTGTAATAAATGGAAACTCACTGTTAATGTAAGCAAAACCAAAATAGTTGTTTTCAAAAAAGGAAAATTAAAGGAAAATTTAAGATTCATGTACGGTGACAATAACATAGAAATAGTGGAATCCTTTAATTATCTTGGGGTTGTGTTATCAAAAAGTGGTTCATTTGTCAATGCAACAAAAACCTTACGAGGAAAATCCCTCAAAGCCTTAGGCGCGTTAATGTCATATACAAAAGGTAGAGAGATCCCAATAGACATAATGTTTGATTTATTCGACTGTTTTGTGTCATCTGTTTTAAGTTATGCTTGTGAAGTGTGGTCATTCACTAACATAGATACTTTAGAAAAGGTACATAAGAAATTCTTAAAGTGGCTATTAAATGTCAAAATAAGTACAAGCAATTCTGCTTTATACGGTGAGACCGGTCGATACCCACTAATTATAAATATGCAAATAAGAACAATTAAATATTTTTTAAAACTTTTTATATATAAACAAAATAATTGTATACTGTCAACAGTGTTCCATAGTATGAAATACGATGCTGAAACACATAATGTTAAAAACTGGGCGAGTAACGTTAGAAATGTATTACAAAGAAGTGGATTCAACGATGTATGGTTATTTCCTAGTTCGGTAAACATAAATAGTTTCATACCATTACTCCGCAATCGATTAATTGATCTTTATATTAATGATTGGCAACGTGATATAGAAAATAAACCATCTTTAGTACTTTTTAAGGAATTAAAACAAAAATTCGAACCCTCTTATTATCTTATTAAAATGAATATATCTAAATTTAGAATTATTATTTCGAAATTAAGACTATCCTCACATGAATTAAATATAGAACAAGGAAGGCACAGAAATATACCACGCAATGAACGGAAATGTACACTATGCCCGCTAAATGAAATAGAAGACGAATTCCATTTTATTCTATCATGCCCGTTCTACAAAACAATTAGGAAATCCTACATAAACGAATATTATTACATTTTCTCTCATTTTTTTTTTTCTCTATATCCTCTTCTTTATTTTTTGTGATTTTTTTTTATATATATTTTCTCCTATTTTGTAACGTATGTATTATACATGTGAATTGACGAGGAGCAGATATGCTCAAGTCAGAATGAAATAAATTGAATTGAATTGAATTGAATTGACTAACCCGGACATTAGCCCATTCAACAGTTTACTTATACATATATGTTCTTAATTGAACAATTATCGGATTTCCATTAAAAATATTTAATCCGCAATTGTTTTGTGTTTAACAGTTTGCCTTTTAATCCCCAATTAACAGTTTGCCTATAATTACCTATAATAGACAGACGGTCATTAAACAATCAAATGAATTAATTTCATTGATGCTCGGACTTAAAACAGAATTTCAACTTGAAATGCAAGCTGTAAATGAAGAATCATATATTAATATGGTCACGTATCTTTCAATTCAATACTTTAATTGCAATCATGGAGTTAACAGCAAGCACTCGTGGAGGTAGGAAATTGTGTTATGCAGGCTACGCTTACAGATTAAAAGCTGAATCCAAATCGAGCCAGAGATGGGAATGTACACAAAGACGAGGAAAAGATGTAACAAAACTGAAAACGACTGCAATCGATGATTTTTGGCATTTTTTGAAAACACTGCGGGTAAATGTTGAAATTGCCCATATTGCCTTATTCTTAAGTAACGTCCAAAGTCGTAATAGTTTTTATAAATTTTATTTATGTATTTCAGATCTGTTTTCTCCAAGAATGGTAAAATAAAGTTCCGACGTACTGAACCATTATTCAAACTCGAGACTTGAAACGTTTTCCTTGCCACCTTGACGGGTCAAGCGCGAACTAACAATGTCTGTGAGGTTTTGAATAAGGGTTTCAGTAGGTTGGTTGGCCACAAGAATCCCTCACTTTGGACCGTTCTCCAGTGCCTTGATACGGATGCGACGATGGTAGAAGCAGACATCCTCAGACATCAGATGGGCCAGACTTTCACGCAGAGGTGTAAACGTTCAGTAGTCAAACATCAAGAGACTTTTCACACATTGTGTAGCCAGTACATTAAAAAACAGTAGTCACTTTCAAAGTTCTTGACCACTACTGGTTCTAACATTAAACTTTCATAGTAACTTTAAGGGTACCAAGAGTCAAAAAATAAAATTTGACTATCAAAAAATTAATGCTTAAATAATAACATAAGAACAAAAAACAAAAAAATGTTTTTAAGTATGAAAAGATAAATTGTGTGCAATAAAATTACGCTTTCACGGAAATTGCCGAGTGCGAAAAGTGAAAATAAGCTGACTTCTGGTTAACCGTGATGACGTAGTGATAAGGAGTTGTTTCGAAGCAGGACGTGAAATTGTTCGTGATGAATGATTCGTGCTATTTTCAGCTTAAAAGTATTGATAACATGCGAGAATAAATTATTTTTTGTAAAACATTATTTTAAGAAGCATTTAAACTTTAATTATTTAATTCTAGAACTACTTTTAGTTTGATATCTGTTCGTTTGAACAGGGATTCTTTTTTTACTTACCCTTGGTTGTTGAAACTCATTATTCCAAGCGTCTACAGAGACAAAATCGTTGTGGGAAGAATAACAATCATCGGAAACGACTTCCAGATCAGAAATATCTTATTGAATGTCAGACGGGATGAAGCCAGAAAAAACCCAGATTCAGACTCGAAAAATCGGCCATATTGAACAATGCAATGTACAGACAATAATTAAAAAACTCATCTTAATCAAAAAGGTGTTCTCAAAAGAACTGACCAGTATTGTGTCCTTTCAGCAGAGGACTATACAATATTGAGACAGAAGGAGTTATTGCTCAAAACTAGCAATATCTCCTTTTCTCACAACATTTTCTACTAAGTTCACTAATTAGAATAGGGACTTTCCATACTATTGCCTTGGTGTAGTTAATGTCGTCTTGGGTATCGTGGATGTAGAAAAGGGAAAGGGTTAATCCAGTGCAGATTAAATAAATGTTCTTTATTTATATCTGTTGAAGGGGATAATGTCCGCTTTCAGCAATCCTATGAAGGGGATAATGTGCGTATACGAAGGGGATAATGTCTGCTTTCATCAATTAGGTGAAAGTGCTAATGACCGCATGTGAAGGGGCTAATGTCCGCCTATGTCCTTTTTGATGAAGGGGAAAATGTCCGGAGGAGCTAATGTTCGGTTACCATGTTAACCATTACACACGAACATATTTAATTGGATGACGATGACTGTGCGTTATTATAATACAGTCAAATATATGCTAAGGACAACCTTTGTATAGCAATTCCCTGTCTATAGAATCCACACTTTTAATTTCCCAATTGCTCATTTTCTGCATAGATGACCCTGCAATTAAAGACAATATGTGAACAAAGACCAAATTGTTCTCTTTCCACGGGTGGTCTTTAAACACAGGTTGGGCTATACTTGCACAAAGGTCAGGATCAGGTCAATATTATCCCAAAACCCAAGTGCTATAAGGAGGAGGGACGAATCTATTACACTTCTAAAATTCTGGTCATCAAGCTCTCGAGGAAACGAGCTTGCGAATACTCTACTGAATACGTGATATAGTTGTACATATAGTTTTAAACTGTTTGCTATCGTACCAGTCCAACACTAACAGAAGTAAAGTACATATAACTTTTATTTTACCAGAGCAACTATCAGTGATACCGAATACAAATATGTTTGAACGTTTGAAAGGGACTTTAAGAGCAGCGAATTTCAATATCCGTTTAGTTTTAGCCTATTTATTTTACGATGATTGCCTTATAAGAACTCGCGTCGTTTTAGTTTAAAAAAACCAAGGCATCACTCGCTTATCACGGGAATCGAACCCAGGACCTTTAGTACGCTCTATCACTGCACCACCGTCTTCCACAAAATCAGTGGGTTTCAACAGTTCTCATTCGTTTTCCATTCATGGGAAAGATCACGGAACTAACACGGTCGAGTGGCTTGGTCACCGTGATAAGTTTAACTGAAATGCGCTAAACCCAAATAACATATCTAAACAAAATTTGATATTGCCAGTTTCACCTTGAAGTAGAAATTGGTTCACAGCTACAAATACAACACCTATAATGTAATCAAGTTAAAATGGGTCGCGTTTGTGAAATAGTGCGTAGTTACTACCGTTTAGTATGAAACCATCGCTATGTATCATAAGTACCAAAATACATCTTCGGACAAGAAGCTGAAATAATTATTTGTATCAATGTATACATTTATCGGAAGGTTATTGTATTCGCGATGACGTAATAAAGCTTGTTGCTGTTCCCTTACCTATTCTAACTGTGCACCTTTTTCATTTAATTGATATACCAGCAATTAATTATCTGACATACTGTATAGATAATAAATTCATTTACTTTTGTCTAAGCCATATTCTTCCACTTTGCAAATGGCCATAGACAAATTGTGTCGATATTTGCCAATACATGATTGATTTATTGATTGATTGTATTAAACAAGAATGTTTTTGACAGTCGTACATAAAAAGCACATACCTTTCTTCTCACGAGTCCAATTCCTAAATGAACGTTTAACAGTAAGAAGATATTACAATCTGTATTTGTAAATATACAGTTAGTTACCCTAGAGTCTTTATCTCCATGTAGTTGATAACGAACATTGAACAACCCGACCAAGTTTTTTCTTATTTAAACATGGCTGCCGGATTGTGGAAATTCCCCCAAGAGTCTTTATCTCCATGTAGTTGATAACGCACATTGAACAACCCGACCGAATTTTTTTTCTTATTTAAACATGGCTGCAAGATTGCGGAAGTTATTTAGATTTTTCCAAGAAACACTTCTGATAAACAGATCGAGTCAAGTGAAAATGGCTGCTTCGTAAACATGATATGAAATATTTTAGGAAAATATACAGTTACAGTTACATTTACAGTACATTAAGGCCCCTATATACAAATAACATATGAAATTATCACATACAAACACAATACATGGTAGTGTGACATTAAACAATAAAAGTGACATATTGCTTGAACAACCTAAATTTAGAACCGATACAATAAACAAATATATTGCATGTAACAGATATTACATAAACTTACAATACAATAATATTTCACCAGTGAAAACACTGCTTTTTGGTAACACTCAGAATAAACATCTTCATCTATATATATCTAGCTGTGAAAGATAGACTTGTCTTTCTTTCAATGCATGGAATGTATACATGGCAAATTGGCGTAAATCACGTGCATCATCAGTATACATTAATCGATATAAATCGTCAGTTAAAAAGCGTGGTTTAAGTACTTTTGTGGTATATACGACACTATACGACATTCGTTATTCGCTGTACGGTGAGCATACTAAAACGAAATGTTTCTCTTCCTCTATACTAGTTTCACAATAAGTACAGCTACGATACTCTTTAGGAATACCATAGTGCCTACCTCTTTCTACCACGAGAGTATGTGATGCGCCTCTGAAGTTAGCAATACATTTTCTAAATGTATCAACGTCAATAGCATGAATGTATTTTTTTTTATAATAAATGTATCAATATATAAATGTTCTTAATTGTTTCCATACATCTATTTTTTCCTTGTATTGGTTTACCATTAGTCTGCTATTCGACTTTGTTCAACTTAAGTGTTATATGTATGTGGTATGTTGGGCAAACTTGCCCTTTTTCCTGAATAAATCTATCTATCTATCTATATTTCGATAATCTTAGAGTGGGATATGTATGTAAAATGAGATTATATCAACATGTCTTCCTTATGCATATTGAATTCTGGACTCAGCTAGTTTTTGGTAATTGACCAATTGATGGTTTGGTGTTTTATGCCGCTTTCAAATCTTTACAGTTGTATCACGACGTTTCCTATGTCAATTATAAGTACTACTGGTCGATTTATATCTAATGCTAACCCCGCAACCCTGAACGATAAGGCGAGCAGCAATTTGTACCATGTTTAAGTATTTAGTATGACAAACGACATCCCGCACACGAGTCAGACGCGTTAATTTTGGGTAATAATTTAGTTTTCCAAAAAGTTATACATGTAACCGATGCAAAGTCTAGTCAACAATGATAATCAATGTAATCTAGGGTTACCAGTATTCCTACAATAGATGATTCGTTCGACAGATGATTACAAACGTGACGTATTAGTCACAGCCTGTATCCTCCCGTATTCCTACAATATATTATTCGTTCGATAGATAGATGTTTTCAAAAGTGACGTTTTAGTCAAGCCTGTACCTCCGTATTCAAACAATAGACAATTCGTTCGACAGATGTTTTCAACAAACGTGACGTAAAAGTCCACAGCCTGTACCCCGTATTCATACAATAGACAATTCGATCGACAGATGTTTTCAAAAGTGACATATAAGTCCAGCCTCCCCCGTATTCCTACAATAGACAATTCGTTCGACAGATGTTTTCGAACGTGGCGTATAAGTCACAGCCTGTACCTCCCGTATTCCTACAATAGATAATTCGTTCGATAGATGTTTTCAAAAGCGACGTATAAGTCACAGCCTATACGCCCGTATTCATACAATAGACAATTCGTTCGACAGATGTTTTCAAACGTGACGTATAAGTCCACAGCCTGTACCCCGTATTCATACAACAGACAATTCGTTCGACAGATGTTTTCAAAAGTGACGTATAAGTCCAGCCTCCCCCGTATTCCTACAATAGAAAATTCGTCTGACAGATGTTTTTAAAAGTGACTGATAAGTACAGTCTGTACATCTATATTCCCACAATAGATAATTCGTTTGACAGATATATCAAACGTGACTTATACGTCCAGTCTGTACCCCCCATATTGCTACAATAGACAATTCGTTCAACATACGTTTTCAAACGTGGCGTACAAGTCACAGCTTGTACCCCCTGTATTCCTACAATAGATAATTCGTTCGATAGATGTTTTCAAAAGTGACATATAAGTCACAGCCTGTACCCCCGTATTCATACAATAGACAATTCGTTCGACAGATGTTTTCAAACGTGACGTATAAGTCCACAGCCTATACACCCGTATTCCTGCATTAGACAATTCGTTCGACAGATGTTTTCAAAAGTGACGTATAAGTCCAGCCTCCCCCGTATTCCTACAATAGACAATTCGTCTGACAGATGTTTTTAAAAGTGACTGATAATTACAGTTTTTACCTCCATATTGCAACAATAGATAATTCGTTTGACAGATGTTTCAAACGTGACTTATACGTCCATTCTGTACCCCCATATTGCTACAATAGATAATTCGTTCGACAGATGTTTTCAAACGTGACGTATAAGTCACAGTCTGTACCTCCATATTCCTACAATAGATAATTCGTTTGACAGATGTTTTCAAACGTGACTGATAAGTCAAGTCTGTACCCCCGTATCGCTACAATCGACAATTCGTTCGACAGATGTTTTCACACATGACTTATAATTCCAGTCCGTACCCCCGTATTGCTACAATAGACAACTCGTTCGACAGATGTTTTCAAACGTGACTTATAAGTCCGGTATGTACCCCCGTATTTGTTACACTTAACAACTCGTTCGACAGAAGTTTTCAATAGTGATTGTTACAATAGACAGTGCTGTACCCCCGTATTGCTACACTAGATAATTAGTGACGGATGTTTACAACAGTGACTTTAAAGTCAAGCCTGTATCCGTACAATCTGGTCAGGATCATTCCAGTTGATCTTGAATTCGCATCATCGAGCCCCGGTAGCTCAGTCGGTAGCGACTTGGGCTCTAAGTCCAGAGGTTGTATGTTTGAAACCCAGCTCGAACAGTCAATGCGACAAGCGTCACCCGTCTTCTACCAATGGGCTAGAATGTAATTTTTTAAAAACGCCTGTTGCTTACAAAGACTGTTATGTGGGTTAACGGTGTGAGAAAAAGCAGGAAACGCATTGGTAGGTGAACTGGTCGTCGTGAAAATGTCATCAAACACGAATCATTAAATCGCACAAGCTCCCTAGAAATCGCTCAAGAAAGACGTTAACAAACACCGTTTGCATTCTGATCAGTTTCCAGTCAACACTCGTAATGTATACCCTTTAATATAATGGCTGCCCTCCTTTGGGCTCAGGGTTAAGGGTTAGCATTACGGCTGACGGACTCGAGTTAAGTTAAACTGACCAGTGGTACTGGTGACTTACCCTGGAAACGCCGTGATATAGCTGAACAATTGTTGAAAGCAGCGTAAAACACCAAACAATCAATTACAGAAGGGAGAGCCATTCAGAGGTTGCTAACAGACAAGTAGGTGTTTGAAAGGGTAAAAGGATAAACTTTAACAAGAAATATAAACGGTGATAATAATCAAAACAATCAGTAATTTTCCATGAATTATAAAATTTTCGCAATAATCTATGTGTTTACCAAAGGCTAATCGGCCATCTCCATCCAGGGTCAGTTTCTATAAATAAATTATCAAGGCCGAGAATACATGCCTGGAGATTACGCGAGGCTCCCAAGAAGTGTATAAGTTTCAATTGACGATAAATAACTGAAAACTTATCATGTTTCAAAAATAATTAATATTTTGCTCTTAAATATTATATTTCATACGTTTTGACTGATTTTTTTCACTGAAATTTATTTCTTCAGGAAAACAATTATAAGTTTGTATGCAGAACATTTCATTTTAAAACTTCATCATATTAGTGCCTCTCGTAGGATCGCCAACTTAACTATGAACCAATCAAAACGTTTCATTTCCTTTATTTCTTCGACATTATTCATTAAATACAACATTTGATCGGTCTACAATCTAGATTATTTGTTAAGCATATAGGACAACACTGAGGTTAAACAGCTATCGCCGAAAAACTCCCGGCCTAAAAGTTATAGATAAGAACAAAGTAGGACGGGATTGTTTAGTTATAAAATAAAACTGGATATATATTGCTATCGCTATGGACCCAAAGTAAGCAGTTTGATTTTTCCAAGAAAAGAGATATGGTTATCCATGATGTGTACTTTATACGCGACCGCTTTCACAAGTAGCGGACAAAACCGTCGTTAACGGGACACTTTCGAATAGAGCAGGGACATTTCGAAATGATTGAATATGAGCGGTCCCGCGAGAAAACCAACATTTTGGCCTCTGCGTCATATATCGACCCAGATCAGCCTGCGCAGTCCGCTCAGACTGATCCGGGCCGACACATTTCGTCTCAGGGGGATATAGGTAAGAGTAATGATTCCTGAAACAGAAAATCCATAGGAGGCGAAAAGTGTATATCCGTGTAAGCTTGTGCGGCCTGCTTAGGCTGATCATGGTCGATACTTTACATAGAGTCCAAAATGTTGGTTTTCTCGCGGGACGGCTTATATGTGTCTATTTAAGACCAAATAGTCCCTAAAAAACGCTGTTTGCGCAGAAACGAGTGTATGCCTTCACCAGAATGCATTGCATAAATGACATTGAGTTTAAATTCATTGTAAATGTGTATAGAATTATTATTGATTTGATCATTTTTAGTATTTTGACCTTGTTTGAAAGTGAAAGTAGAGAATGTGAAAACCAGTTATGTCCCAGCTCGATTTCGTCCAAAATGACGATAATCATCATCGCGGGTGAATTCATTCTTGCATAATACATGAGCCCCCTATTTTCTTTGGATTTGTTTAAAGCCTAGAGGTAACTCTTTTCAATGATATAGGCTGTTCCACCTGAGAAACGCTTAGAAAGTCAATTGAGGGGTGATACTGGTTGATTAACATGAAAACAAAGAAGGAATATATTTGGTGTATCGTGACCTTTATTGAAGACTGTTTGTATATCCTTAAGTAGACGGCTAGAACAAAACTTGTGTAAAAAATAACTTCATAAAAAAGGCTTTTTCTTTGCCCGTTCCCAAAATATGTAATCAGTTATGTTTCTAATCTACATTGTAAGCTTCAAAATTCGAATAAGAGCCATCCCGAGAGAAAACCATCATTATGGCCTCTGAGTAATGAGTCGGACCGGATCAGTCTGCGCGGATTGCCCGTCTCAGGGGAATAAAGGTATAGAGCAATGATTCCTGAAACAGAAAATCCACAATAGGCGAAAAGTGTCTATCCGGTTAAGCCTGTGCGGCATGCTTAAGCTGAGCTGGGTCGAAACATTACGCAGAGTCCACAATGTTGGTTTTCTCGTGGGACGGCACATATCATCTGCGTAATGTATCGACCAGATCAGCCTGCGCTGTCCGCGCAGACTGATCCGGCCGACACATTCCGTCTTAGGGGGAAAGATGTATAGAGTAGTGATTCCTGAAACAGAAAATCCACAGAAGGTGAAAAGTGTCTCTCCGGGTTAGCCTGTGCGGCATGCTTAAGCTGATCTGGGTCGAAACATTACGCAGAATCCACAATGTTGGTTTTCTCGTGGGACGGCTCATAGACGACTGACTCATATGTTGAACTATTTCAGTCGTATATTTTCAAAGCAGCCGGCAAACACGTTATTATGAATTATCATTGAAAACATGTAAGTTTAATAGAAGTTGCGTAACTTTCGTTCAGGCGAAATCTTTGAGTGAAGTAAGATTTATAATAGTGTGTTATATAGCGAATTATAAAGTAAATTAGTACGTCTGGTCACCTCCTCTTAAATGTTGCTATCGCAGTAAATTAGTAAATATACAATGAGTTTAGTCTAAACTTATTTATTTTACATCGACTGCGAAACAAGCTTTCAGCTTATATTAATCACGCTAGATGTCTGTTTCCTGGAAACTTAACAAGTACTCGCGCCGTTTGTGTTGATACATCCCAAAGTCAGAACTCGAACCCGGGACCTTTGATACGAAAGTCCGATGCTCTACCTCTGCACCACTGTCTTACATAAACAATTAATGTCATTCAGAAACATGATCGTCGTAAATCTCCACCTCCAACTTCGTCGAATCTTTCTCACACCCACGAACTGCCAATTCAATAGTAGCAGTTACCATTCCCACTATTCATTTTAAATATAAATGAATTTCGTTTGTATTTATTTATTCATTTCTGATTGGTCCGTTAATGGCCATGATCCAACGGTCTCGGTGGTATAGTGGAAAAGCGTCCGCCACGGATTCGGGAGGTGATGGGTTCGATCCAAATACCAAATACTTTAATAATGGAGGTAATTGTTTTTCCTCTTGAGCTCTCAGGAGTGCAGAGCTAGCCTTACGACTGACTCGCTGATGTCAGATTGAATAGACCAGTTGTACTGGAAACGTGCCCAGAAAACGCCGTGACCAGTTATACTGTAGACCAGTTGGAAATTTGCCCAGAAAACGACGTGACCGGGAAAATTTGTTGAAAGCGGTGTTAAATACCATACAAACGAATCTGGCGACTTGAATGTACTTATAGATATTATACCGATTCATTCTCTATCAGAGTCCATGGTCAGAAGACGTTTGAAAAAACAAAAAAATAATATAAAGATATCACAGGCGATAGATTTAACATTAACTTTATTTTTCATTAAAAGCGCGTTGAATAAAATCATATTTTGTATAAAAAGAAAACAACAAAAATAAAACAAACAAGTTAGTACATCCGTGGAAACAAACAATGCCTCAAAGTCATTTTAAAGCAAGGACAGTCATGAGGATATTAACAACAGTGTAAAAGCTGATGTATACTCTAGTCTGGATCTGCACTTTGCCGATTGGAGATCGAAACTTTCGGAAATACGTCTTTGTATTAAAATGGTAACAATATCGTCAGATATAGTCAGGCCTTGAAAGAACGCTTTTAACCCTTTCATTGTCGAATGTCCTAAAGTCAACTCTTCTATGTTGAAAATTGGTCCATTCCATTGTCCGTCCACTACAGGAAGTTCGGTAAAATGTAATGTCTAAGTGGCAAAAAATGCAGATTTCAGGTGAGACAGCTCGTTATATGAATCTGCATTGTTTGCAAAAGCCTTTAATTATATTTGACAGGGAAATAGAAATAGTTAAGCATTGTAAGAATAAGAGAATTTAGTTTGCAATGAATATTTGAGAAACGTTACAGAAAACCCAAACCTTGAACTCTCCCCTTTCCTTCATAAATCAAAGCGCCAATGGCACTGTAGTGGCGATCGTATGGAAAATCCTGCAAAGTAACAAGCAGTATATTGGTGTAGGGCTTGCGATGACTCTGGTGCGGGTAAATTTGAGAATGTATCAACCCTGCATCTTTTGACAGTATAATAATGTTAGTTTGCCAGAATGTTGTCTTGGTGATTTTTTAGTTACGTTCTGAAATTGGTCATGATGTGTTAAAAATTAGGCCATTCCAAAGTTATGAAAAATCTAGTTGGTATTCGATAGACCACCGTTTTAGCTCATTAGAATGGCTATTTGTAATCTAAATTGTTCGGGTAATCACATGTTCATCACCATTTGGTGTTTGTTTCAATGGTGTCCGATATTAAACAGGTCTGTTCAATTTAGTCCCTTCACATTGCATGATTGAGGGTTGTCAGAGACATATAAACACAGTGTATTTATATGTCTCTGAGGTTGTTAAACTGCTTCGAATAATGTGAGTGCAAAAACAAACACAAAACATGCTCAAAAAGCACAATTTCACTAATTCGCAAACTGTTCAATTTATAAAAATATAGGCGTATATTATAATGCTCGATCTCCAAACTAAATTAGGCTACACTTTCAGCATTGATTGCTAATTGACTCTAGAACGTGCAGACGTGTATACATAACGTGTGTACACACTGACATCGTGTGTCCTTTAAACCTTTGTAAACCAGTCTTATCATCTAGACGCTTTCATATATTTAAACAACTACACAATAAAGCGTTTATAATATTGAGATAGTCTCGCGAGCTATTTATAGAACCTTTTGGAATTTCCAGATTTGAGTATGATCAGAGTTATTTGCAAGGCAGATAGAACGCGCAATGATATTTATTATCTGCCCAATCATAACGAAGATAATATTTACTTATTTTAACTCTATGTAGATAATGTCTCGATAAAACTCAAATATTAGTAACAATCTGGTACTAAAGTAGCACTGACATAATTATTATTAATCACGTCCATGCATCAATGATGGAACTATAACGGATGTGAGTAAATTAGTTTGCAGTAAGGAAAACAAATATCAACCGATAGTTCAAAACCGACTATGTAAATATGTTTCGTTGTTGTTGTTTCTGTTAGCATTGTGGCGATTGTCAAACCAATCGCCACAAAAACGCTGCAGATGGCGACTTTTTTAAACATTGTTGCAAATGTAGAAATGAGCAATTTCTCTACGTGTTCTTATGTTTTCAACTCTATTATATAACTTAAGTGTCATCTTAAGAGTTTTTCTACATTTTCTTCAAATTCGTATATTGAAAAGTGTGTAAGTATTTCTGATACGTGTATCTTATCTAATTGAGATATACAATGGTTATCAGACATGTATTGAAAGTAGCTTTCACAAGCCGACGTGTACGTTACACAAATATTGTTGGGAAAAGAGCTGTATACGCCTCCTTATCTGGACCTCTGCATTTTACTGTCAGCCATACACTACTGCGTTCAAGGGTTATATACAAAGTGTTTCGTTGAAAGGGTCTTCGATGATTAATTTTATAAAAAAGTTACACACCTGGCCCAAAGGGTCTTTAAGTCACCATACATAATACATAATAGAAATGGTTAAAGTCAAATGAGTAACTTACAACTTTAAATTACAATCTTATTTGAAAACTGTGTTGAAATTAGTCATCGCACATAATATGCAATGTTAATTTCACACAGCGTTTCCATGAACTAAAATACAATCTTCATTTAAAAGACGTTATAAGATAGTTAATTTACCGGGGTAAAGAGGGATAAATCACAATGCAATTGATCTACCATACATAGCTGATATCCTCCCGAAATAGCTCTTGACTATAAACTTACATGTCATCAAGAGAATTTGACAAGGACGATATAGAATAAAAACCCATTTTGAGGTGAAATGGATATTACTTTAATAACAAAGATGATTGTCTGGATTTTCTAAATTATCGAACAATGAATCATTTATCAAATATCTTCTGTCTATTTCTAAATTTAAAAAGAAGTATATATTTTCGCGTACAAATCCACTTTACATTTAGAAAGAAAAGTTATAAACCGTTAACGGAACTTTCTACTGCAGCAAACGTACATGTTTGTCCAAATTAGGATAACGAATGTTTTTGTCATCCAAGCATAACATTTAAATTCGAATAATAAATTCACCAGAGACCAAATTGAGGTGTAGTCTTTGGGGGCGGTGGGAATTTCCACTTTCGTTCTATTAGTTCCGGTGTCTCCTCGATAAGTTTCTTCTCTCGCTAAATACCTTATATAAATACTCCGTCTGGAACACACAAGACAAGCCATTTTAGTGTATTGTAGTTTAACAATGTTTTCAACATTATTTCAGTTTCATCACTTCGACAGTTAACTAACTCATGATCCCTGGGTAAACAAAGCAGTATTGGTCTAGGAAATGTGTCTCAATAAAACATGAACCATCTCATTTATACATCAACCATCTCATTTATACAGCAACCATCTCATTTATACAGCAACCAACTCAATAATACATAAACCATCTACTTAATACATGAACCATCTCATTTATACATTAACTATCTCACTTATACATCAACAATCTCATTTATACATCAACCATCTCATTTATACAGCAACCATCTCATTTATACATCAACCATCTCATTTATACAGCAACCAACTCAATAATACATAAACCATCTACTTAATACATGAACCATCTCATTTATACATTAACTATCTCACTTATACATCAACAATCTCATTTATACATCAACCATCTCATTTATACAGCAACCAACTCAATAATACATAAACCATCTACCTAATACATCAACCATCTCATTTATACATTAACTATCTCACTTATACATCAACAATCTCATTTATACATCAACCATCTCATTTATACATCAACCATCTAATTTATACAGCAACCAACTCAATAATACATAAACCATCTACCTAATACATCAACCATCTCATTTATACATTAACTATCTCACTTATACATCAACAATCTCATTTATACATCAACCATCTCATTTATACATCAACCATCTAATTTATACAGCAACCAACTCAATAATACATAAACCATCTAACTAATACATCAACCATCTCATTTATGCATTAAATATCTCACTTATACATCAACCATCTCAATAAAACATGAACCATCTCATTTATACATCAACCATCTCACTTATACAGCAACCATCTCAATAATACATAAACCATCTACCTAATACATCAACCATCTCACTTATACAGCAACCATTTCACTAATACATCAACCATTTCACTTATACATCAACCATCTCACTCATACATCAACCATCTCAATAATACATCAACCATTTACCTAATACATCAACCATCTCACTAATACATCAACCATCTTACTTATACATCAACCATTTCACTTATACATCAACCATCTTACTTATACATCAACCATCTCACTTAAACATCAACCATCTAACTTATACACCAACCATCTCACTTATACATCAACCATTTCACTTATACATCAACCATCTTACTTATACATCAACCATCTTACTTATTCATCAACCATTACACTTATACATCAACCATCTTACTTATACATCAACCATCTTACTTATACATCAACCATCTTACTTATACATCAACCATCTTACTTATACATCAACCATCTTACTTATTCATCAACCATTACACTTATACATCAACCATCTTACTTATACATCAACCATCTTACTTATTCATCAACCATTTCACTTATACATCAACCATCTTACTTATACATCAACCATCTTACTTATACATCAACCATCTTACTTATACATCAACCCTCTCACTTAAACATCAACCCTCTCACTTATACATCAATACTCTCACTTATACATCAACCATCTCACTTATACATCAACCATCTCACTTATACATCAACCCTCTTACTTATACATCAACCATCTCACTTATACATCAACCCTCTTACTTATACATCAACCATCTCACTAATACATCAACCATCTCACTTATACATCAACCATCTCACTTATACATCAACCATCTCACTTATACATCAACCATCTCACTAATACATATACATCAACCATCTCACTTATACATCAACCATCTCACTTATACATCAACCCTCTCACTTATACATCAACACTCTCACTTATACATCAATAATCTCACTTATACAACAACCATCTCACTTATACATCAACCATCTCACTTACACATCAACCCTCTCACTTATACATCAACCATCTCACTTATACATCAACCCTCTTACTTATACATCAACTATCTCACTAATACATCAACCATCTCACTTATACATCAACCATCTTACTTATACATCAACTATATCACTAATACATCAACCATCTCACTTATACATCAACCATCTCACTTATACATCAACCATCTCACTTATACATCAACCATCTCACTAATACATCAACCATGTCACTAATACATACACATCAACCATCTCACTAATACATCAACCATCTCACTAATACATATACATCAACCATCTCACTAATACATATACATCAAGATCTCACTTATACATCAACACTCTCACTAATACATCAACCATCTCACTAATACATCAACCATTTCACTTATAAATCAACCATCTCACTTATACATCAACCATCTCACTTATACATCAACCATCTTACTTATACATCAACCATCTTACTTATACATCAACCATCTCACTTATACATCAACCATTTCACTTATACATCAACCATCTTACTTATACATTAACCATCTCACTTATACATCAACCATCTCACTTATACATCAACCATCCAACTAATACATCAACCATCTAACTTATACATCAACCATCTCACTTATACATCAACCATATCACTAAAACATCAACCATCTAACTTATACATCAAACATCTCACTTATACATCAATCATCTCACTTATACATCAAACATCTCACTTATACATCAACCCTCTTACTTATACATCAACCATTTCACTTATACATCAAACATCTCACTAATACATCAACCAGTTGACTAATACATCAACCATTTCACTTATACATCAACCCTCTCACTTATACATCAACCATCTTACTTATACATCAACCATCTCACTTATGCATCAAACATCTCACTTATACATCAACCATCTCACTTATACATCAACCATCTCACTTATACATCAACCATCTCACTTATACATCAACCATTTCACTAATACATCAATCATCTCTCTTATACATCAACCATCTCAGTTATACATCATCCATCTCAAATCAACTATCTCACGTTTAAAGGTAACCTCTTCACTTTTTCAACTCGGTGTGTACATTCTTGTATCCAAATTTGTTCAAGACACCTTTTTCACAGATAATTTAAGCAGTAATTTGTTTCCGTCAGGTCTTATCTTCGTTATACAACAGTCAACCATTTAACCCTTTCCAACCTCCAGACACAGTTTGACGCATTTGTAGCGGACGACTTTTGAAAACATTGTGACAAAAGAAGATAATGCTCTTGATGATCAATTTTGCCTTTCCACAATGTTGTCAACTCTATCATATAATTTAATTATCGTTTATGGATGGTTTCCATAGTTTTGCATATATATTTCAAAGTTGTCTGATGGAGATTTGTTTGTATGTGGGAAAGGATCAATATGTTACATGTTATATAATGGTTGTAATTGTCACATGAGGAAACGCATTTAACATCATTCTGGAAAAATGGATTTTTTTTTATACAGAGTTGAAAACATTGTGTGCAACGGAGAAAACCGAGAAACAACTTGTCCCTTTTTAGTTTTTACCAAAATATTTTCTACTGCAGAGGCATCGGAACCTGTTTTAGAATTGTCCCAATTTGTAAACATCTTAAGAAAACCTTCTAATTATCTGTACATGGAACAGGACACAACAAAAAAGAACTTCAGAAATTTGCTTCACTTCGAAAATATCTTGGTGAAAACTGTAACATCTTGAGTTCTTGACAATATTTCAGATCTAAAGTTCACACATTGTTTAAAACATTGTATGAAAAGGAAAAAAGTGCTTTTACTCAGTAACCACTAGAAATATCATTAGTTATTTAGAGAATATGCATGCATGTATTCAGAGTTGCCATTATTTTCGTCAAGTATGAAAGACCTTTCATTTCACCAAGAGCCTGTATTTCGGAAAGCATCCATCAATTTAAGGGATATTGCCTTGTCTCTCTCTTATTTCAACCATTCAAGATAATCTAGTGGTTAAAACATCTGCTTCAGGAGCAGGGGGGAAGTCACGGGATTGATACCCGTCAGGGTCATACCAAAAATGGTAGTAATGGCTGCCCTCCTTGGCGCCCAGGGTTGTGGGTTTAGCATTACGTCTGACTGACTGGTGTCGGGATAAATGTACCAGTATAACTGGTAACTTAACTTGGAAACCCTGTGATATAACTGAACAATTGTTGAAAGTGGCGTAAAACACCAGACAATCAATCAGGACTTAGTGTCGAAGGCTAAGATCCCAGTAGCAATAGTGGGATCTGTTCTGATATGTCCAATTTGTTAGCCACCAGCTGGTTAAATAAGGGTGCTGAAAGCATGTCTGACTTGTGCCTTGCAAAGATATTGGACTCAGGAGATAAAAATGTGTCTAAGTTAGAAATTACTTTGGGGGTAACCACTATGATAAGCAAACACTTCACTTTCAGCACCTTTCCACCACATTTTAGGAAGACTCCATTGTCCATTTGTTTTGTGAAATTCAATGAGCGAAATCACAAAATTGTGAAAATGTTATGTATTAATGATCTATTATGAAATCTTATGAATTAACACTCTATATTATTGTGCTTTATGACTAAATGTACTTCCTTCTGGATTATGCAAGCATACATTTTATATGTTTTCTTTGTGAATTTTTTCCACATGAACAAATCTTGAAGTAGCCTAAATTCGGCCTCTAATATAGTAGATGGAAATGCGCTAAGCTGACTTTACTTAATTTTACTTTTATTTAAGGTATATGATATCAGGGGGAGGCAGTATGGATGGTAAAGTGTGTGTGTGAAGTCTACTAAACAATGCATTAGACTCGGGCAGCTTTGGTTAAAAAATAACCCTTTCCCTCAAATAAAAACACAGAATAAACCTGTATATAATTAAAACTTAAACAGATGTTCTGTTCAGAGGGATCTGCTTTGAAAATTGCATGTTGTTTAGTTTGATTCATATTTAAAAAATTTAGAAAAAGGAGAAACGTGTATTTTAAATCATTTCTTCTTTTTTCACAGTGTTCCATCCCCAAATCCCGTTGAATTACATCGATGCTGTACCTTTATGACTGTTTTAATTCACCGACATGTGCCTTTAGTGTTTGATGATCGTCTACATTTGTATTCTAGTATTTAAAACGAAAAAAAAAACCATGAATGGGTTTTTTCGCTTATAGTTAACGGGCGTGAGATTTTTTTTTTTTTTTTTTTTTTTTCAATAACCCATGAAGCTTTCTGAAATGAAACTGAAAAAAAAATATGGGGGCCACCATTTTGGATATGTATAAAAAGCAGACGTAAAACACAGATTGAAAATTGTTGTCGGCTTTTTAATCATTTTTTTTTAAATCAGTATTTTGGGTATGTATAAAATGAGCAGAAAAATACGGATTGAAAATTATTGTCGTCTTTTTAATCAATTTTTTTTAAAATCAATATTTAAGATCATTAAAGGGCTGGAATTAACATTTGTACGAAAAGTTAAAAATGAATTGAAATCTATAAGAAATATGTTTTCCCGTTCGTTAAAAAAACGACAGCATTAGCCTTCTACGCCCGAAACTAAATTTTGACTGTATCGTAGCCAAAGAAGGACGTGACGTCATTTCCGCTACACTTCATCTTGGCGTAACGTCAATGGAGCGACGTCGTTTGCCGCAAAAAAGTGGTATCAACATGAAAGGCCCCAAATTCCTATACATGAGCTATTGACTCAATCATTCAAAGTATAATTATTTATCAAACATTGTGGCAAAAGGATAACTTTCTCATAAGGAGCAATTGTTCTTGTTGCGACAATCTTTTCCTAAATCATAGGCCTCAGAAACCGTCTCTAATAGGGAAAGGGTTTAGCAGAAATGTGACCCCTTACATAATTTGTTCCAGTCATATTGACTGCTTGAAAAAGGCAGTCCCCAGGTGGCATCAGAAAAGGGCTGATCTATTTGCTTCTTTACCATAATACAGGTGATCGATTAAGGATCATCTTGGCCCTCATGTTTTAACCTCGTTCATTATAAATGTATTCCTTGATTTTCTGAAAGTCTTTACTTTATTATGTTCTGTTCGTAATAATAGACGACAGCAATAAGAATTGCAAATATGTTTTGATAATGTAATGCAAGACACATGCCATTAACATTATTATTGTCTGGTCAATTACTTATAAATCCTTATTTATGGCCAAAGTATGCTCTTAAATATTTGTTTATAATTATCTTGCGTTTTTTTCGTAAATAGGTAGCACCTATAGATATATTATTATGTTAAATCAAACGTGCAATTTAGGCCATTCATGGTCTTTTGTTGATCACATTAAAAAATGATTTCTTTTTTGATACAAATAAATTTGCATTTTATTATTTTCAGTATCATTCGTTTTAATATATAGTGGTCTAAATTCACAAAAATAAACCAACATTAGTTTATAACCTATTCTGAGAGTGATTATTTCTTCTCAAATATTTCAGTATAACATGTCATTTATTTAATCTATGGTATATGTATTGCTTTACAAATGCTTAGTATGTATATATTGCAACAATATGTAAAATGATATCATTAACACACATGTTTCTTTAGTTATACATTTTTTCACATTTTTCTGATTTTAATATTGATTACATATTTTAGTCAAAGCAATTACTTTGATTTCGCTCAAAATATTACAAAAGTGAGCAATCTCTTCACATTATTGTTAAATTTGGGCTTAGAACTTTTGGCAAGATTATTTCTCCTCTGCCTATGACTGGCTGATTGCGTCGTTTTCAACATATTTAGCTCACCTGAGCACTAAGTGTTCAAAGCGAGTTATTGTGATCATCTTTTGTGCGATGTCCGTCAACATATTCTCCTCTAAAGCCAGTGGGTCAATTGGGATGAAATTTCACAGAAAACATCCTCTCAATAACCTGACCAGATTTTTTTCCATTCTTTGGGATCCATACAGAATTCTGGTTTCCAAGGCAACCAAAACAACTTTAAAATTCTTTCCCTCAAACTGGTTGGCCGATTTTCAAATAATTTTGAGGGCTTTTTTGCATTATATGGCTATAGTGGAAACTTAAAAAATCTTCTCCTCCGAAAGAGTCATGCTGATTTTCAAATAATTTTGTTGAAATATTCCTTGTGTGACCCACTATCGGATTCCTTCAAGCCATGTTGATTGGTTAACAAATATGGCCGCCAGGGGGCAGGACCTTTTTGCCTTATATGGCTATAATGGAAACATAAAACATCTTCTCTTCCGAAATTGTAAGGCCAATTTTCAAATAATTGTGTAGATATATTCCTTGGGTGACCCACTATCAGTTTCCTTCAAGCCATGGCAACAAAACAAAAACAAACTTTAAAATTATTTTTCTCCCAATCTGGTTTGTTGATCTTCAAATCTTTTCGTAGAAATGGTCCTTGGGTGACCTTTTATCAGATTCCCTCAAGCCATGTTGATTAGTAATAAAACATGGCCGCCGGGGGAGGGGGGCTTTTTTGCATTATATGGCTATAGTGGAAACTTAAATAATCTACTTCTCCGAAAGTGTAAGACCGATTTTCAAATAATTTTTGTAGAAATGTTTCATGGGTGACCCACTATCAGATTTCTTCAAAGCATCTTGATTGATCAACCAGTATGGCCACCAGGGGGCTGGGCTGTTTTGCCGTATATGCATATTGTCAAAACTTTAAAACAAAATCTTCAGGTGAATGATTTTAGGGCCATCATGGCCCTCTTGTTTAAATTACTAGGTCAATTTCTAACCAAACGTCATTGAAAATATCCTGTTGTGGTCGATGTAAATGGTCTTCAAAGTTATATATCATCAGAAAGGGGTGCGATGACAAACCTTCAATATTTCTCTTCTCTGAAAGTGATTGTCACTATTTCTAGATAATATTACAAAACTGTTTCTTAGGCAACATTATATGACAAGTGTTCAAGCCATATTGATTTGTTGAAAAGCATTAGAAAATAGATAAATGACATAACCTTATGTTCATCTCTTGTCGTTCAAGATACAATGGTATCAATATTTCATAGGTGACCCTGTATAAAACTGTTAAATCCATGATTGGATGAAAGTTAATGCCATCAAGCGGCATCATAATATGGGTAAAATGAGAAAATACTTTTCTTTTCTAAAATTGCTGGTCCGATTTCAAGGAACTTTTGTAGAAATATTTCTTAAAACTGTTCAAGCCAAATTAGTTTGTTAAAAAATATACCAAATTACTCGGGTGAGAAAAACACGACCATCTTGTAATATGTTAAAGTCTTACTACACCATATGTGATTTTAGCTCAACTAAACATGATGTGCAGGGTGAGCATTTGTGATCACTCGCCATCCAATGTCGTCGTCTGTCTGTCCACAATTTCCTACAAAACACTTATTCTGCTAAGCTGCTCGGCTAATGTTGATTAAATGTTCAAATAAATTAATTCCATTTAGAACTCTGTTTGCCATGGCAACCGAAAGGATTTTTAAATACTTTGAATATATTCTTGTCTGAAACCGAAAGGCTCAGACCTTAGATATTCGGTGTGTAGCATTGTCTCGTTGTCCTGTACCATTTTGTTTCACCTGTTTTACATATAAATTTAAAGGAAAACTTCGAAAATCTTCATGTCTTAAACCAAAAGGCATATATAGCTTAGATAGTTTGTATGTAGTCTAGTGGTCCTCTTCTACGATTGTTTAAATTATGCCCCGGTCAACAATGGTCACACCCGGGTGTCACCTGTCTTACATACAGAAATAGGAAATTTTCTGACAAAAGACGTACAACATTAGTTGGGTTATTTTGCATTGTGGTAAGTGGAGCTCTACTTGCCATTATGCCTCATGTATTGGCTTACCTGACCGCATTAGAAATCATATTGCATAACTCAGGTGAGCGATACATGACCATCATGGCCCTCTAGTTTGTTTATGTGGATGGTGTTTACCTCGCTTGCAGCAATTCTTCAGTTATATTGTTTACAATAGGCGTTGAAATGTTATGTGTAAAACTAGTTTTACTTATTTCTAGTTGCTTAGATATTAATAAACAGAAATCCAATTGTTACATTCCTGGTCAGATGTATTGTTTTCTAAAAGTGGTCAATACATTTGAACCATTTAAGGCGAAAGGGAGCTGCAATATATGGAATGGAAATGTCTGATATTTTCGATAAAGTTCAAATTCAAAAGTGGAATTTCTAATTATGTAAATATTTGAGTTGCATTAGGAGAATACGACAGACTTCCTTTATGTATTGATCATCATTATTTTATAGCCATAAGTTGTTTATTAAAACATGTCAGTATTGGGGATTTCGAGAGAGGATCGAATATGTAGATATTGATTTGTTCATTTTGATATCAGAAGTATAGAAGGCGAATTTTCATGTATTCTTTAAATGTTATAAATACAGACAAGAAAGACAATTTAATATTTATCCATTAAATAATACAAGCCAGGATTTCCTGAATTTTATAAATCCTATGCAAAGTTTAAAAGATGACAACATAACAAAAAAACATACCTTTTTTCGTTAATGAAATAATGAAACACAAAGATGAAGTATATTGGTAAAATTTATTTGTATAAGAAAACACAACTCAAATATTGGATGTTGTTGTATTTTGTATATTGTATTACGTGCCATAGGCCTTTCTTTACAAATATGTTTTTGAAGTAACTTTTGATTTCTCATCAAAAGAATAGTTAGAAATGTAATAAATAGCACCCGGCCGCCTAGGGTTCTTAGGGAATACTTTTGCAATTCACTAGATGTAATGCGTGAATCTAACCGCCATCATTTTAAACATTGTTGGAAAGGTAGCAGAGACCTTAAGATTCAAGGTCACGTACCGGGAACCGTGTCTGGCTAACATAATTTCAATACATTCGCAATGTATAACGCACATAGATTAAAGCAATCATTGTACGTTGGTTTCCATTCCTTTATTTCATAAGTCCAATTAACAATATATATAATTGCCATAGTAAACTAACTAAATGTTTAAGTAATTTTACGAAAATACAACAAACCTACATACATCGACCTCACACCGACACGCGCAAATGCATTCCTGGTGTGCGCTTTTCACCTTTCTTATGTAGTGATCCGAGATCGCTCTCGCACTCAATATATAGACATTCTGCGTATTGCCCACTATTTCCTAGATGTCGTACTGTACTAAAGAGAGGTCAATACTTAAGTGCACGGGAGATTAACAACTTCATGTACCGTAATTGATACTTTTAGATGTATCGTAGTCTTGAGTCTTATGCAAATTTGATAAAAAAAAAAAAAAAACATTTTAAATTTATTAAAAACTTAATCCTTTGTTATGAAACCCTTTCCTTCCTTTCTTTTTGTTTACTATCTGAATAATAATATTGGTGAAATAGGTACCTACCAAACATGATGTTAACATGATTGAACAATTTTAATGATATTGAATATGATAAATTCTTTATACACTTCGACGAATTTCTAATTGGCCACCATATCAAATTATGATATTATGAGACATATTTATTCAATAAATCTAAAGTTTGATTATTGTTGTATTGTACATACCAAGCTATCGATTTACAGAAAGAAAACACGTATTCATGCACAAAATCATCCATGCGGACGATATGTGCGAAAATAGCCTCTGTGCTCGCGTTCATCGTGCACGCCATGGTAGTTGTCGTATTTGTTAGGAATGTATTGTTCGTGGATTGCCTTTTATGAAAAACATTTAATATGGCAAGAATGAGCATTGCAGAACGCCCTCAAGCCGCCGGAATGATTCGTTCCGGCACCCCCAAAAGAATGGTAAGTTACGCGTCGTTATAACAGTTGCAATATGTTTTTTTATTTGTTATTTAGTGCAAAATATTGACAGAAACCTGTTTTTTTCTATTAAACGGCCTGCAAAAAGTCCGGATTTAAATCCGATCGAGCACGTGTGGGTCCTATTGAATTGCAAGGTGCGTGCCCAGCCGCTGAATAGAAATATCAGGGAGATCACGCGTGTTATTCATCAGATGTGGGCTGCCATTACACAACAGTATCTTCACAGATACATTTTATCAATGAGGACAAAGTTCCTTGCTGTAATTGCCACAGCAGGTGAACATACAAAGTATTGAAATGAAATCAACTACGACGTGATTTTATCTTGCAGTTTTTATTTTAAGGGTGAACATGTTAATCCTCTCTGTTAAGTTTGTTCCCCTGATCAAATTTCAATGAAGTTTTGTTTTAAATATTAGGAATATCTTGTATTAAACTTATATTTGGTTATTTATATTTTTCTCCGAATTATTTTCCTAAAGTATGATAAAAACTAGGTGGCCAATTAGAAATTCGTCGAAGTGTATGGTACAATTCAAATAACAATCTAGTACTAACCAATGAACATAAAAAGATTATATGAAAAATAGAATATATACAGTACAAACTGGTCTGTCTCATTCAACCCAACTCTAAATATTATATGTTTTGTTTTGATTTACAATGCGTCCGAATAGTTTATAAAATATTTTCTAAAATCCATGGTGCGGTATTTAATTTGTTGTTCCAAGAGGTTTTTTGTGTGTTTTAATTGAGCTGTTTTAGCACAATATTGACAACTGTCAGTTACAAATATTTCCAAACAATTTAATCAGCGTTTCTCGTTTCTAATTATACGTTTAATTTTTGAATTTCGTTGAGAAAGGTAGAATTCCATAGATTGATCTATCATCGGTTGGGCAGCGTTGAATTTTTTATAAAAGATTGAAAACAATTCATTACATAATCCGAATTTCCATGAAAGAAATATAACCTTTTTATTATGTTTTAATTATCTTTGTGTTGATTAGATATCAAATGAAGAAATTGTTCATCGAAAGAAGGCATAAGGAAATATTGAGTCAAATTTATTAAGAACAATAATGGAATCCCTCTCATCATTGTTAATAACAGAGGTTTATTGATTGAATTTTTTGGGAAAGGCAGGAATCCGCCTGCCCTAAAAACATGGTGATATTGGTCTAAAAGGCTAAGGAAAATGTTTCCCCTAGTTAAATCATCTTTTTCCTTATACTTGGCTGTTTAATTGGATGACCTTACGGTCTGTAAAAGTGTTTACAATATTCAGAGTTAAGAGCCACGCACGCTAAGTCAACTTTCACCGTAATATTCATAATTAATATTCATTAATATATCTAGCAAATCGCTATCGAAACCTTATTAATTATTAATAATATTTACAGCAACATAAAGGTCTTTTATCATAATTGAATGAATAATGAATCATCTTTCACAATCAAAATTATGCAATGAATAAAGCAAACACAAAATACAATGCAATGTAATTTTTCTTTTCTCTCTCACTTTAGATAACAAGGAGCATATCAAATGTTAATTAGAGCGTTAGTCCTTGATTTATCTCCCTTTTCCAAAAGTATCACATGTAATTCTATGTGATTGTGCTTGTGAATATTTTTTTGAATACATTATACATTTCAAGATATATCAAAATTATTATTATGCTATGCTTATTTATTATGCAATAATATCTTGTAAATAAAAATTAATAAGTTTAAAATGAAATTATAATATATAACATTTCCAACCTTTAACAATGTAAAAAATTTTGAAAAATATCTAACAATTCAATCAATAACTTTTGTACTGAACGGCGAGGGTACACAAATTAAAAATAAATAACTAAGCAGAAATTAAATTTTATGCTCGCAAAATAGTTAATTCTGAACGGCGAGGATAAAACATACCAAAGAATAAATAATTGACTTTTGTGTGATGCTCGCAAAATAGTTAATTCTACACGGCGAGGGTAAACAAAATCAAACAATACTAATAATGAAATTGTGTTGCTCGCCAAATAGTTAACTGTGCACGGCGATGGTAAACAAAATAAAATGATTCATTTGACTTTTGTCGTCCTCCTCGCCAAATAGTTAACTCTGCACGGCGAGGGTAAACAAAATCAAATAAATCATTTGACTTTTGTCGTGCTCCTCGCCAAATAGTTAACTGTGCACGGTCAAATTATTAATTTGACTTTTGTCGTGCTGCTCGCCAAATAGTTTACAGTGCACGGCGGGGGTAAACATATCATATAATTCATTGACTTTTGTAAAAACACACACAAAAATCAGTTAAATTATCTTGAAATTAACTAACTTATACAATAATAACAATTCTGGTGACACATGAAATCGAACAAGTTAAGAACAACTCTATAACAGAAATGGACGTTTTATCTCAGTTATTGTATTGACATAACATATATGCCACGGCTAATGAACTTGGGTTCGTGTGAAGTAAAAAACGGTTTCTTTAAAAAGAAATATAAATAAGATAACAATAATTAGGTAGTGTTGTTCCATTAGATTAGTGATCTTTCAAAGTGTTGATACCAGTCGAATTTTAAATACATATTTGCATTAATATCGTTTTATTTCATAACGACAATATTAGTAGCTGAAAATAGCAATACAATTACAAAGCACCTATTCGCTCATCTTTTCTTTTCTCCAAAGAACAAATACAAAGTATATATTATTCAATAAAGTAATCATAAAGAAGCTATATAAGTACGTACAATTATGAGTGAGATATTGTCAGAAAAAGTGTTAACTATTCAAACTTAACGACACACCCATTTTCAACATTTTTTAAAGATACAAGTGTAATATGACAGTTTGTGTTCGAAAGTAATGCTACGCACCTTAGTTTTTAAAAAAATCAAAAAATTTGCTGTTAAACAAATCACAGAACAAACACATATCTATCGTAATGTAAAGTAACAATATGTGACTAAATGTCCTTTATAGAAACGAAATGTAAAGAACACCTGGTTTAATTGTGAAAAGTATGTCTCTTGTAAAAACACTCTCTGATCAACCCATGTTTTGTGAGCATTTGAATCCATACTTATTCAGTCTAGCTTTGGTTGTTGGAGTTGTATGTTGTATCGAAGTCAAGATTTGATAGAAATTAAGTAAGTTGTGCGTTTTGTACTTTGTTTCATGTGGCTCTATTTTGAATTGTTTGTCGAGGTTCTTCGGTTTGGATTGATTGAATTTAACTACTCTTGGTACAGCCTGATCTTCATCTAATTAACATATTTCTATCTTTATTCTAAAGCGCACTATTTCTATTTAACATTTCAGTTAACAAGTAAACACGGAAAGTAAGAAACGTTTATAAGAGTGTGTAAATAGAATCCCTCGATTCCACAAATTGGTAAGTGTTCTGTATATGTTGTATGTAATAATATTGTATTACATTGTTGTTTTTACGTCGCTGTATGTAATATAATGTCGATTTAAATGTTTTGTAGAGTAAAGGATCATCATATCAGCAAATGATATTATGATCATTTACATATGTATTTAGCATCCAGCTTGTCCGATTTGATTGTAAATTCGTGTTGCCTTATTTTGATATGTGTTGTTCAATACAATTTCAGAGGGAAATGCTATCTTTACGATAAGTGAATTAAAGACGTTAAACTGGATTTTGACTTCGTTATGAGAAACTTAACCAGAAACGAACCCTACAATACATATAGTTATACGTATACTCCAAACACAGTTACGAATAAATGTGAGCAATGACACAAGTGAATGAATGTGTATGTGAGCGAGTGGTGAATGCGTTTACTAGGGTGGGTGGGTATATGAAGTAATAAAAGGTTGATTATTGTGTCTTTAAAATAATACGAAATGAGAAATACATATGCACACATATACATCATAATACATGATCTGCATTTTAATGACTTTTCTCTTTTGAAACTTTTTAAAAAGAATACCGATAGACTTGAAAACGATGTCTGTTAATGATAGCTCTAATAATGCTCTCAAATGAAGACACCCATAATCGCGTCAAATGTCGCCTGTTTGTTGCAAAAGAAACAACACATCGGTTGTTGGGGTGTAATTCCCATAGTACTACAACATTAGCTTTAACTATACATACATGTGTTGCTTATCTTTGCACATGATATGCGATTAGCAATTTCCATCATATAGACGCTTTTTGACGACTCTGCAGCAGACGGCTTTTTGAGAACGTGGCAACAAAAGAAGAAATTGCTCAAAACGAGCAATTTCTCCTTTAGTCACCATGTTTTCTACTCTTTTCAATTATTGTACTTTCATTTAAAGTGAGTTTCTAAAAAGAAATCGGGTACGTTTTCAAAGTCGTATGCTGCAGATCATGATAAGGTGATGATTGCAAGAAAGTCTCTGTATTAATAATTTCACCAACTTTTTTTGTTCAAATTCTCCTATAAAAAGGACAAAAATACGGAGTACATCCGATTGGTATAGTCGCAAATAATGTCTTACATGCCATAAGGCAAGTACAGAATTGATAAGAAAAATCAGGAAAGTTATGATAAACAATGTTAAAAGATCGCAGAAATTCTAGGTATTATTAATCTCGAAATAGCAAAAGGAATAGTCTAACGGAAAAAGGTTAACAACATAATTAGAGTTACATTTAAAGAAATTAGATGGGAGGCGTGAACACACTTCAAACGTGTAGTCTTATTTAAAGATCAAACACCCTTTAAAAGATACGAAAGGAAACAAATAGGGAAAACAGAACACATAATGAATATGCAACGTGGTTACAGGTTTGTTTTATTCTATTGGGGTTTTACGCCGATTTTAACATTATTTCATTTATTAACACGAATATTGCATTACCAGCTGAAAGTTTAAGTTATTATTACCTTTCGAAACAAATTGAAACATTATAAAGATATCCTTAGAGCTCAAAGACTCCTAATTTCTTTTCTCTACAACTAATAATCTATAACCATATTGTTCAATACTCAAATATAAACTGCAACGAAGTCGAACCAAAGTCTATCAGATATAACTGTGCCACGTGGAATTAGAACTGACGATAATGTATCAAATAATTCGCCTGATACTGGCATAACGTATGTTTAACAGCGAAATCAGTAAGTGTTTAATCCCATCCTAATGTGAAGAGTGAAACTTTTTAAATTGTAAATACAATGAATCTTTCGATTCAAGTGCTACCAAAGCAAACCAATACTGTGCAATTCAAAATATAAAAATGTATGTCATTGCGGTGAATCAAAAAGTAATAGATTAAATTAAAACTATTTAGTTGTCGTGCGGTGTCAACAATCGTGTAGGAAAACGACTACGTCATTTGGGTCATTTCAATAACAAAAGAGATTAACACATTTCTCTCTAAACAATTTGTACCATAGCCAATCAGCGAGCAGTTATCACACGTCGCGTCAGTCTGTAATTTTATATTAATTAAAACATAAATGTTCTCTACAAAAATGCTTATTGCTTGAAAAACGAAAACAAATGTAATTATAGAAGCTTAAATCAATAACCTTTTCCCACATACAGCAAATCTGCTGCAGAAGACTTTGAACAAATATTTGCAAAAAATCATTAAAAATAGTAGTATAATAATTGATTTTATGCCTGGTCCAGGGAAGATGAGCAAATATTCGAATGCGTTCGAGTAAGGTAACGATAAGGGTTCAGACCAAGGGCAGTAGGACTTGTATGTCATGAATAAAACACTGAAGAACAGGTTGAATTAAAGTTGAAAACACTGTTGCAAAAGAAGAAATTGGTCGTTTCTAGCAATTTCTCCTTTTGTCATAGTGTTTTCAAAAGTTGTATGCTGCGGAGCCGTCAGAAGCGTCTGCATGTGGGAAAGGGGATAATTTTGACATCAAAGTAGTAACTTAAAGTTTTGAAATTATTCGAGATAAACAATATATTCGAATTTATACATGTTTGAGTCCAATATACATGGTTGGAGTTTAACGATATATTCGATTTTTCATACGTTTGAGTTCACTGTAGTTTTTATAAGCTATATGGTTCCAGGTAAACTATATATTCGAATTTTCACATGTTTGAGTTCACTGAATTTTTTATGAGCTGCATGGTTCGAGTTTAACGATATATTCGATTTTTCACATGAATTATTCCACTGAAGATTCCATGAGCTGAAAAATGTATTTTTCGAAATACATTTTTGTTTCGATGTTTTATATTTGATTGACACATTCTCTGTCCAAAAGCTGCCACCGACATGTTGGCTGTTGCTTGTAGTCTGTCAAACGATATTCGAATGCATTTGTTATGTTAGTATTGTTAGTAACAAAGTCCCAGATCTTAGGTTTCCGCCATTCTTTAGATGTTTATTTTCATTATTTACACGAGAACCACGTAACATGAAAACTATCCTCCGGGGTTATCCGTATTACGAGTATTAAGATCTGAAAACATGCTTGAATGGTGATTGCGATGTCTCCATGCATCGTTAGAAACTTTGAGAATGTTTAGGGGATGTTTAGCGGTCAGGCAATACGCTATTCAGACCCTGATCTGATTGGTAGCAGTGTTCAGAAGGTCGCTTATCCCGTAGCGCGGCCCATTATACATATGCAACTCTACCTCGTACCTGGTTCGTATAAATCTGTTTTCTGACAATATACTAGTACTAGTATGTCTACTGCTTTGTGAAAGTATTTTGTTTTCCGGATTTGTTTAATTTTAATTTACTGATTCTGTTCTGATTGTTCCCTGAAATCACTTGGCGCAAGATTTGGCTAATTGCTTCAGTACTTCTGTTTGTTCACAATCTTTGTCATCTTGTGATCGGTTAACGGCATTCAGGACTTCTGTTTGTTCGGTATCTTTGTCAATAGGTGCTTGGTTAAGCTCCTGAGAGTCTGTCAGATCTGTAAAACATTTTACGTAACTTAACTTTTATACCCGATCAGCATTTTCATACAGTTTAGACCAACGTTGGCCTTTGCATAAGAACATATTTCTTATCAACTAACTGACTTAAAATATCTTCCATTCACCTTACAGCTTGTGCGTTCAACTTTTCAATTCACATTTCATTTTTGTATAAGTTTCTTTTCGCTTTTTACTTTTCTTCACTAAGATGTATAAGTATGAAATTTTCCATTTTTTGTTTGTCCCTAATATAAGAGTCACAAGTAAAATAAAGTTAATTTAAAACGAAAGGTTTCCTTATACATCGTATGTACTAGTACACAAACGCAAGCCATATCGTATTTGTGAAATATTGACCCAGGCCATATAGTATCAGTGGAATATTAACCCCAGGTCTTTCTGGTATCTGTGGTATATTGATCACGGGTCAATATTGTATATGAGGCATATTGACCCCAGCTCAATATTGTATATGTGGCATATTGACGCCAGGTCAGACAAAGTATCTATAGTAAATTGTTCCCACGTCATTATTGTATATGTGGCATATTGACCCCATGTCATTATTGCATATGTGGCATATTGACGCCAGGTCAGACAAAGTATCTATGGTAAATTGTTCACACGTCATTATTGTATATTTGGCATATTGATCCCAGGTCAGAAAAAGTATCTATGGTAAATTGTTCCCAGGTAATTATTGTATATGTGGCATATTGACCCCAGGTCATTATTGTATATGTAGTATAGTGGCCCCAGGTCAAACAAAGTATCCATGGTAAATTGTCCCCATGTCATTATTGTATATGTGGCATATTGACCCCAGGTCAGACAAAGTATCCGAGGTATATTGATCTCAGGTCAGACAAAGTATATGTTGTATATTTATCTCTGGTCAGACAGAGTGTCTGTGGTATATGGATCCTAGGTCAGACAAAGTATCCGTGGTAAATGGTTCCCAGGTCATTATTGTATATGTGGTATATTGATCACAAGTCAGACAAAGTATCTGGGGTATATTGATCCTAGGTCAGACAAAGTATATGTGGTATATTGATCCTAGGTCATACAAAGAATCTGTGGTATATTGATCCCAGGTCGTACAAAGTATGTGGTGTATATTGATCCTAGGTCAGACAAAGTATCCGAGGTATATTGACCCCAGGTCTATATTGACGTATATGTTGCATATTGACCCCAGGTCAGACAAAGTATCTTTGGTAAATTGTTCTCAGGTCAGTATTATATATGTGGCATATTGACCCCAGGTCATTATTGTATATGTGGTATATTGATCCCAGGTCAGACAACGTATATGTGGTATATTGATCCTAGTTCAGACGAAGTATATGTGGTATATTGATCCTAGGTCATACAAAGAATCTGTGGTATATTGATCCCAGGTCGTACAAAGTATGTGGTGTATATTGATCCTAGGTCAGACAAAGTAACTGCTGCATATTGTTCCTTGGTCAGACAAAGCATCTGTTGTTAATTGTACCAAGGTCAGCCAAAGTATCTATGTTATATTGTTCCTAAGTCAGACAAAATATCTTTGGTATATTGACCCCAGGTCAGACAAAGTATATTGGGTTTATTTGATCCTAGGTCAGAGAAAGTATCTGTGGTATATTGATCCTAGGTCAAACAAAGTATCTGGGGTATATTGATTCTATGTCAGACAAAGTATATGTGGTGTATCGATCCAATGTCATACACAGTATCTGAGGTACATTGGTCCTAGGTCAGACAAAGTTTGTGTGGTATATTAATCCTATGTCAGACAAAGTATATGTGGTATATTGATCCAAGGTCATACAAAGTATCTGAGGTACATTGGTCCAAGGTCATAATGAATGAATGAATGGTGTTTTAAGGCCCGTCGACAACTAAGGTCATTTTGGGCGCTTAATGATTTACTTACTGTAAATTATGAAATGATTGAAATATAACTAACCAGTTTATTAGACAAAACAATTAAACATGATGTACGCGATATTTAACATTAATATAAAACGACATGTAAATCAATGTAAAACAGAATTTAGGCAAACAAGCCAAACACTGCTATGAAATACTTAACATAAAGATAAACAATATCTGAGAAAATGCATTAACATTAATATAAAACGACATGTAAAACAATGTAAAACAGAATTTAGGCAAACAAGCCAAACAATGTAAAACAGAATTTAGGCAAACAAGCCAAACACTGCTATGAAATACTTAACATAAAGATAAACAATATCTGAGAAAATGCGGAACAGGATCTGTAAAAGTAATACATGTGTAAAAGCACGATTTAAGAAATAATCATATCTTATTATTAAAAATATTAATTTCCCTAAGGAAATCAAATACAAGTTCAGGTTTGACAGACTCAAACAGCTGACGCATACTTTGAGCCTTGAAAAATCTATCACGTATTGGAGCGAAATCAGCACATTCCAGAAGAATGTGCTGTACTGAAAGTTGTGTAAAACATGGAATACACTGAGGTGCTTCCTCACCCTTCAGTAAGTACGCATGAGTTAACCATGTGTGCCCAATGCGTAAACGAGCAAGGACAATTTCTTCTCGGCGACAGGATCTAAAAGCTGGCAGGCACTCACCAAGTACTGACTTGATTGAGTGCAGTTTATTATTTACTTGCTCAATCCAATCACTTTGCCACTTATCGTGAAGTAAAACATTTATTAAAGGTTTAAAATCGGTATAAGGTATTTTAAAAGGTAAAATATCTTGTAAAAGAGCAGACTTTGCTGCCAAGTCAGCATGTTCATTACCGTGAATGCCCATATGACTGGGGATCCAGCAAAATACTACATGTGCTGTTGCACAAATACGCGATAACTTAGAAAGGAGGTCAACAATAATAGGGTTATCTATTTTGTCATTCTGAAGTGCCTGCATAGCAGACAATGAGTCAGTAAAAATAATATATCGCCAATAACCGTCGGATTCAATATGGTCCAAAGCCAAATGAATTGCCTTTAACTCGGCAGAAAATATAGAAGCATTATTTGGCAACCGAAATGTTATCACATCGCCATCATGAACTGCAGCGGCAGCAGCCTTTTTTCCGTCCTTAGAACCATCTGTATAAATATGCTCAAAGTTATAATGTGTATTTTTAATTTCCATATACTTGGACTTAAAAACAATAGGATCTGTGCAGGCCTTTTTATCAGTCGCAAGATCATAAATGAATGATGGACTATTTCGAGTCCAAGGTGGAGAATCTGAAATCTCCTGCCTCGCGATGTCCTCAAGATCAACATCAAGCTTAGCGACTTCGGGACCGTAACGGATACCAAAAGGCGGTATTACCCGTTCCTTCTTTAAAAATAATTCCTTGTATAAAGGTTTAAAAACAACTCTATGAGTGGGATTTGAAGGGTTAGACTTGAGTTTTAAAAGATACTGCATAGCTAGTTTTTGTCGACGTAAATATAAGGGTGGTTCATTGGCTTCTACATAGAGACTTTTGACGGGCGAAGTTCGAAAAGCGCCCAGGGCTAGCCGTAAACCCTGATGGTGAATGGAATCAAGTGTTGCAATGTATGATTTTCGTGCCGAGCCATAAACAATACATGCGTAGTCTAATTTAGATCGTATTAATGACCTGTAAAGTCTCAAGAGGACTTTACGGTCAGCACCCCAATCCATGTGGGATACAACGCATAAAAGATTTAATGCTTTCTGGCATTTATTTCTAAGATATTTAATGTGAAGAACAAAAGTCAGTTTTGGGTCAAACAATAGACCAAGGAATTTAAATTCAGACACAACTTCAATACGAGTGCCATCTAGTGTTAAATCAGGATCTAGGTGGTGTTTACGAAGTTGACAAAAGTGCATACATTTGGTCTTGCTTTTAGAGAATTTAAAGCCATTTTCGTTTGACCATTTTTGCAAATTATTCAAAACTTGTTGCAGTTGTCTTTCAATTGTATGCATATGCTTTGATCTGTAGCAAATACAGAAATCATCAACATATAGAAAACATTCAACTCCTGGGTTAACAGATTTGATAATGTTATTAATCTTCACACTAAAAAGTGTTACAGAAAGAATGCATCCCTGGGGAACACCCATTTCCTGTTCATGTGGATCAGACAAAGTATCACCAACACGAACTTTAAACTGACGTTCATTTAAAAAAGCAGAAATGAAAAAAGCAAGGCGACCTCTTATGCCATAATCATAGAGGTCATTCATAATACCATATTTCCAGGTAGTGTCATATGCACTTTCTAAGTCAAAGAAGACGGAGACAACGTGTTCCAGACTGGAAAGTAGTAATAAGTTTGTTCTTTTCGAGAAACCAAACAAGTCTGTCGTTCACCATTCTTTCCATGGTTTTACATATACAGCTAGTTAAGGCTATAGGACGATAATTCCCAGGATTAGTTGTATCTTTACCAGGCTTGGGAATTGGAATAACGATGGCCTCTTTCCAAGACCTCGGGAGATTTCCCGTTCGCCAAACCTGATTATAGACGTCAAGTAAACAAGAAAGGGATCGGAAAGGTAAATGCTTAATCAGTTGATAGTGTATATCATCTGAACCCGCAGCGGTATCATGGCACTTCTTAAGAGCCGATTTTAATTCTTTTAACGTAAATGCTTTATTGTAGGCCTCTTCATTTTTCGATTTAAAGTTAATTTTCCGTTTCTCCCTCTGCTGTTGAAATTTTTGAAACTTTGGAGAATAGTTTGAAGAGGACGATTTTTGTGCAAAGGAATCTGCCAACGTATCGGCAATATCCTTCTTTGAAGTAGCAACACCGTCTGAGGTGTTCAGATGATTAACACTAAGCGAACTGCTCTTTCCTTTTATTTTCCTTATCATGTCCCATGTCTTTTTGACAGATGATCTAGAATTTAATCTAGATACATACTGTCTCCAAGACGCACGTTTACTGTGCTTAATTGTTTTACGAGCTTTTGCTCTAGCTATTTTAAAGTATACATGATTTTGATGGGTTGGCCTCAGGTTAAACTGCCTTAAAGCCGATTTGCGTGTTCCTATAGCCTTTTTGCAATCCTCATCAAACCAAGGTTTGCGAGGGTGCTTTGGATTTGTCGAAGTTTGGGGAATTGCCTCTTTAGCAGCCTGATACATTAAAGATGTAAATAGTTGTGTAGGGTCATCACATTCCAAGAAAGCATCCGGATTAATGGAACGTTCACATCGCATCTGGAATAAATTCCAGTTCGCTTTGTGGAGCCTCCATCGCCTCGGACGCCCCTGGACAGATGGCCCAGTTTCAGTGATAATTATAGGGAAATGATCACTTCCATGAAGGTCGTCTTCCACCTTCCACTTAAAGTCAACAAATATATCAGGACTACAAATAGAAAGATCAAGAGATGAGTAAGAACCAGTAGCAGGATGCAGATAGGTGTGAGATTTATTATTCAAAATACAAAGGTCATGTTTAAAAATAAAATCTTCTAATATTTGGCCTTTGTTATTGGTGTCACTACATCCCCACAACTTATTGTGTGAATTGAAGTCACCAACTATCATAAAAAGTGTTGGAAGCTGACTGACAAGCTCAACGAGCTTGTCTGTATCAAGAGGTTGACTTGGCGGAAGATACAAAGAACATAGGGTAATTGTTTTGCTCAATGAAATTCTTACCGCAGTCGCCTGCAGAGTTGTAGTAAGTGAGACTAAGCTATGGGGAACAGAGTTGTTAACAAATATTGCTATACCACCACAAGCTCGAGCACTTGCATCGCAAGTTTTATGATAACATGAATGATATTTAAGAGAAAGACTATCAATATCTTTTAAAAATGTTTCTTGTAAGCATATAGCTACTGGTTTCTTTTCATTAACTAGAAGAGACAATTCTTCAAAATTGGCTTTAAATCCACGACAGTTCCACTGGATTATGGAATTCATTTCGATATAGGTTCACAAATTTTGATCTCGGCTATCGCAGTATGCCAGGAATCAATATTTTGATTCCAGTCATCTGTTGTACCCGACCATGGATTAGGAGGCTCAGTTTCCTGTGTCTCCATGTCATCCAATGTCTGATAACGATTAGTGATTTTAGGTTTAGAGTCACTAGCTCTATCTAATTGGACCTTATTTTTTCTAGTTTTTTGTTTCTCGAAGCCTTCAGAATCGGGCTTTGAGTGTAATTTTAACTTTGGTTTGTTTTGTTGGTTTGGTTTAAGTGAAATAATTGAAGATTTTTTCGTATCAGGTGATTTACTTGTATGGTTTGAATTATTTTTTACAACTTTAGAAGATTCCTTTCCTTTTGAAGAATCAACTTCCTTGGAAGAGGACCCAACCCCTCCAGGAGAAGACTCAATCTCTCCAGAAGAAGATAATTTAATTTCTCTAGGAGAAGACTCAACTTCTCCAGGAGAAGGCGACCTAATTTCTTTAGAAGAAGACTCAATTTGTTTAGAAGAAGACTCATTTTCTTTCGAAGAAGATGCAGTATTGCTACAGGTGTCTTTGTTCATTGATGGTAATGAAGAAAGGATAGAAGTAGAGGGCTGTTCAGTTGACATAATTGCTTTTAACTGTAAACTGATGTCAGGAAACTTTTGAGATAGAACCTTCAAAAGGCGATGGCATGTAGTACATTCTTGTGAGGGTGGCGGTGTATTGACAACAGGCCTGATAGTAGTTGGTCTGGAGTTGTTTTTGGTGACATTAGCATATGAAACAGTCAAATTGAATCGGGTTTCAACAATTTTCTTCGCCTCAGGAAAAGAAAGACCTTCTTTACACTTGACGGTAACAATCTCCTTCTCCCGTTTCCACACAAGGCAGGAGCGGGAGGTAGAATAATGCTCACCACCACAGTTTGAACATTTAAGTGTATTTTTACATTCATTTACATCTGCATCATGTTCTGAACATAATGCAGTGCAACGACGGCAAACCATGTCTTCTGTAGTTTTTCGGCATTTTGATTCATGATGGCCATACTTATAACAGGTGTAACATTGCAATGGGTTAGGGATGTACATGTCAACAGGGACATTCAAGTATCCAACTTTAAGGGATCTTGGCAAAATAGCTGTATTGAATGTTAGCACCAAGGTGTTTGTTGGTCTCTTGATACTGTCCCTGTAGGAAGTCATCCTTCTGACATGGACGACCAGTTGGCCGGCCAGTTCAGAAGCAATTTCCTCCTCAGAAACTCCTGCAAGATCTGGGCATCTTATAATTCCTTTTGACGTATTAAGAGTATTATGGGCAGAGCATTTGGCAGAGATATTGAAAAAGGTTTTTAATTTTAAGAGGTTGTCTGCATGTGCTTTCTTCTCAACTTCAATGAGGAGAGCACCTGATTTCAATTTTTTAACAGACTTAGGTGAACCAGCAAGAGAAAGAAGGCATTTCTGTATAACGAAAGGTGAAAGGGAAGATATAGGCTGTTCGGGTAAATTTGATTCAATCAATAAGAATCGGGGGAATGAAGGGTTTGAAGTGTTGCCATTTGGTTTGTCGATATCGGAGTCCGAGTCCATTTCAGTACGTGTGCGTTTTTTGGTTTGAGGATCCATATCCAAGTTTTTATTTTTCATCAACCGCGGCCCCCACCCGCCACGGAGTCCAACAAGGGAACACGATATATGGAGCGGAAATCCAGCTCCTCGTGTCAGGGGTCCACAGATGGTATAACTAGATACCGCGAATAAGTTAGCGCGACAAGGAAGAACATGGATGTGTCCCCCATATCAGGGATCCGCCATGCAAGTCAGTGCCCCCGACCAAAACATCCGCGACACCCAATTAGCCCATTAGCCTATAAAAGACGAGGCACAATAAACTGTAAACTTTATGCAAATTAAATATGACACATATAATATAAAGTTGGTGTATATGAAATGAAAGAAACGATCGGATGGAATATTTTCAAGTGAAAAAAAAAACTTATACGTAGATACATGCACAGATATTTATGACATTTTAACACCATTACAGTTAATATACATGTATTTGTAAGAAAAGAAAAAGTGTGCCTAAATCTTATATATGACCAGCCGTTTGCACTAGACCGGGCCCATCTAGGCTCCCGTTTACACCGAAGCAGAGGCCAAAGCAGTGTGTTGGAAAGCCGGAGATCCCTGCGCTTCCCTCAACTGCCAGGATCCTCGTTTCCTGCTTACGAGTATCCACCCACGGCAAACAGGCGGGTCCATTAGGGGACTTCTACCCCTTGTAGGACGGACAGCCGGCGTATTCTAACCCCCACCGGCAGGGGGTGGTCCAAGGTCAGACAAAGTATCTGGTGTATATTGATCCTAGGTCAGCGAAAGTATCTGGGGTATATTGATTCTAGGTCAGACAAAGTACATGTGGTATATTGATCATAGGTCAGACAAAGACTCAATGGTATATTGATCCTAGGTCAGACAAAGTAATATTGATCCTAGGTCAGACGAAGTATCTGTGACGAATTGACCCCATGTCAGACAAAGAATATGGGGTATATTGATCCTAGGTCGGACACAGTATTAGGGGTATAATGATCCAAGGTCAGACAAAGTATCTGTTGCATATCGATCACAGGTCAGACAACGTATCTGTGGTATATTAATTCCAGGTCAGACAAAATATCTTTGGTATATTGATCCTAGGTCAGACAAAGTATCTGTGACATATAGATCCCAGTTCATTATTGTATATGTTGCATATTGCTCCTAGGCCAGACAAAGTATCTGAGCTATAATGAAACAGTATATTTGGTATATTGATCCTAGATCAGACAAAATATCTGAGGTATATTGATCCCAGGTCAGACAAAGTATAGGAGGTACATTGACCCCAGGTCAGACAAAGTGTCTTTAGTATATTGAAACATGGTTATTATTGTTTGTGTGGTATATTAATCCTATAGGTCAGACAAAGTATCTGAGGTACATTGACCCCAGGTCAGACAAAGTATCTGAGGTACATTGACCCCAGATTAGACAATGTATCTGAGGTATATTGTTCCCAGGTCAGACAAAGTATCTGTGGTATATTAACCCAAGGTCAAACTAAGTATCTGAGGCATAATGACCATAGGCCAGACAGAGTGTCTACAGTATATTGACCTTTTGTCAATAAATATATAGAATCAGTGGTATATTGAACCCGGATCAAATAGGTTTTGATATCTTATACCATTAACAATGACTTATACCTCATGTCTTACCTTTGAATAAAACGACCTTTATTTTTGTAAGTCTAGACACGCATGAATGTACTCTTGTATAAGACGTGGCTACATCTGTTTCGAGAGAAGGTAATAACTATATTCTAACCTCCGTTATCAAATTCTTTAAAGGCATCATAGACACACATAGTGAGTTCAGGACATGCGCTCTTCCAGATGGTAAGCCTATGGTCAGGTCCACCTGATAGTTCGGGGTAATTGTCAATATGGTTCTCTGTGTTTCGTATTGCCCTCAGTAATGCCGTCACGCTGTTCTCGTTGTATCGACCTTTGTTTCGATCTCCACAGAGACGGTCTTTCAATGATGTAGGTAATTCAGCCATCCATCCTCGAGATTGTACGATTTCCGAGGATTTCAGTTTGCCTTTCAACACATCAACCATTGGGCTTTCAGAATCTACAAGAAAGTCGCTTTTTCCCTTGAAATAATTCAGAGTCCTTTCCGATGTCCAGAGTGCTGGATGATTCAACACGGCTTCGGCAGACATACGTTCAGTACTATCAGTTTTGATCATTTGACGAATGAGGTACCGATATTCTATGTTAGCTTCTTCCAAGTTTGGTTCTTTGCGCTCCTGAATGCGATGCTGTACAGTATGCCATTGTCCATTGCCGAAAGGATGCTTGCCGTTGGAAATTGTAAAGTAGAAGATCAGACCAAGAGAAAATGTGTCTGCCTTAAAGGTGTAATATCTCTTCTCGTACTCCACCATGTCTTCGCCCATCTGGAACCACTCATACACTTCCGGTGCCAAATATCCTTCCGTACCGACCGCAGTATCAATAGATAGAGAAGCAGCATCTTTAAACTGCATGCGACACAGCTTGGCCGAGCCGAAATCCCCGATGACAACTCTTTCTATTTCATGTCTCTTTTCGTTTAAGCGAATAAATATATTGCTAGGTTTTAAGTCCCTGTGCACCACGTTTTCAGCGTGAAGAAATCTGAGCCCTTCTGCAAGCTGACGGTTTACAACTGTTGCACTAAAATTGCTCCTACGTTGTTTATAAGAGTCCTTAACGTAGTCCTCGAGCGTATCGTCAAACAGTTCCGTAAATATATACAAATGGGAAGCCGTCTGTAATAGTTCATAATAACCAACAACGTATGGATTGCGTTTTGTTTCTAGACCTTGCAATATACGTACTTCTGATAACTCTTTCATTATACCTTGGTCCTTGACCTTCCATTTGATTTGTTTGACGGCCAACGAAAACAAAAATCCCTTAGTCCCACTCGCCCCTTTGTAAACAGTAGAAAAGCGTCCACGTCCAAGTTCTATGGTTGGATAATAATATTTACCCTCTGCAAGTTTAACTGAAATAATATTGACTCTTGATTTGATAGATAAATAAATATATAATTATATATATTGATAAATAAATAAATAAATAAAATAAACAAACTAATATACTTATTTACCATCAGTAAACTTGACTGAAAAAATATTGATACTTATAATTAGAATAAACAGATATAAACTTTTTTTGGAATGAAAGTTAAAAGATAAATAAACGTATTTGTTTTCATAGTTTGAATAACTCAATGTTGTAATGTTTTCTGTAGAGTTGTTTTGGCACAAAGGTTAACACCAAAAGTTATCCGCATGACCTTCATTTGGATCTTTCTGACTACTGCTGGTCTGTTTATCCTGACACCGTGGTCAGTCGATCAGTCGTAATGTGAACCCCAAATTCCTGAGAGCCAAGGAGAGAAAGCCATAACTACCATTTTTTAAGTCTTTGGAATGACCCGGATGGGGATCGACCCTGCTACCTCCCACATAAGCGGCGGACGATCTAACACTATACACCGAGACGAAATCATGATATTTTGACCAAACGACTGATGTATGTGTTACAGAATCCGCCTTGTGAGATCGCGGTTCAACACAGGGTCAGATCATAGCATTAACAATGGTTGTACATATTTCGTTTTTTAGCGCTCGGGGATGCAATGGGATAGTAGCACGGCTGATTCTGTGGTGGAAGGACAACATACCGGAAGAGCTGGTAATAGAGTAGCCTTGACATTTCTGAAATACTGTTGAATTCAGCTTTACACGTGCAACCGAATACACAAACAAACAAATACTCCATACAAAATCTACTTATATATCCTGATAACATACTTGCGTCTTTACCCAAAGGTATGTCTTCCGGCTTCAACTGTAAAATAAGACACATTTAAACCTTTATTTTCCCCTGATACGACATGTGTAACCTCCGCAGCAGCCTGTTGTTGAAAACTGTGTAGGCAAAAAGAAAGCATGCCTAATTATGAGTTAAATCTCAATTTCCAACCATACTGTAAACATGTAAAACTGTACACCAATATTATTGATCCACTTTTATAATTGTGTATATTATTCAGCAGATGTTTCCAGCAGATGACTTTCAAACATGAAAACATTGTAGGCAAAAATAAATTATGCCTATCTAATCAGGAGTATAATCTCAATATCCAACAATGTTGTAAGCATGTAACTCTGTAAATGCCAGTGAACTAATGCATTTGAATGATGGTCAAAGGGAGATAATCATGGTTGCATTTGGTTTATGTTTGAACAGGTTTAGCTCCCTTGTTCCTTATGTTTTATTGCCATTATTTTTGTTCTATGAATGGTGGGAAAGGAACTCAATATGTAAAGTTATACATGTAAGTTGAAGCAAATACCTATGATGTAGTGTACTGAAAACTGTTACGTGCACATGTTAAACCAAACTAGAACTATCACTGAAGATGATAAATACCCCCTAAACAGCACCTTGACCTACATCATAACTTAATAAGTAAAAGGGCCATAACATGTACAATAACATGCAATTGTAACCCCTTTAGGATATGCACACCTCCTCTTGGTATAGAAGCTTCATGTGAAATTGAATTCCACACAGTGGTTTGTAAGAAATAGGCCGTACAGAATATGGCTTCCGACCGACAGAGAGCCCGACTCAATGACTCCTATATACCCCCTCTTCTTCGAAGGGGGTATACATACACAAAATAACATAAACGTAGATAAAGTATGATACAATGACATTGTAACGTGAATTATTGCGTCATTGTAGCATAGTGCAATTAACGTAACGAATTTGGTATGGTTTGCAGCCCTCTGTATCATTGTGTATTTGATGTATTGATTGTTTAGTGATCATTTGTTAATTAGGCCTTTCAGTGTTACGATTGATGGTAATCAACGATAGATAGAAAGAACAAGTAAAGATAAGAAAAAATACCACAACCTGTTAAAACAGAATCTGAATCAAACTTATTAATTCACTTTTATAATTTTAACTATTACTCCGCAGACGTTATCAGCAGATGACTTTCAAACATAAAGCAAAGAGTTTAACTTTTTCAATATGTTAGTCGTTTAAATTATTGGTGAATTACAGCTTATACATACAGTCGAACCTTCGCTAAATACCACATTTGAAAAACAATTATATATCTATAGCAACCACACTTTTAGATTCCCAATTATTCATTTTCTGAAGAAATGAACCTGCACATTAAGACTACCTGTGAACAAAGATCAGAGTACTGTCTTCCCATTGGTGGTCTTTTTACACAGGTTTCATTGTATATATATATTTATTTACTTTTATCTTTGCTTTCGAAATATGAAGGATAATCATATAGCTGGATTTGTTCTTATCGTAGGGGCCAAGCCCCGGTTGCGCTGTCAGTGGGCGACGCGGGCTGTCAATCCAGGTGTTGTGAGTTCAAACCTCAGCTCGATAAACATTCTTTCTGACGTTTTACAAGCGTCACTCGTCTTCCACCAATTCGCTAATAGTCTATGTGGAAACGCAGTCAGTTACGTGGGAAGAATGTTGTGTCGAGTACTTGTGTGAGAAAAAGCCAGGAAATACTTGGTAGGTGGACTCGCCGTCGTGATATGATTGAACAAATATTGAAAACGGTGTAAATCACATCAATCAATATAATTATGGGATTTTGGATTATAATGGGTTTCGCTCCCCTCAAATGAATATCGTTTTCATCCCTGTTTACATAAAATGGAATAATCTTAAGTTTCATATGACCCACATCAGGCGAAACAGGCTATGTTGCATTTGTGTTATTTTTTTAACGACTATCCAATCTCCTTAAAGTCAAACGTAAATACTTCGCTATGCCTATATTGCCATTGACAATACCACATACAAGGTCGTCTCGAATTGACCCGCTACATTTTAATATGCATGAGCAGGTGCTGATTGTTCCGATCAGTGAAATCGTACGATACAACTAACGCTCGGTTCTGCTATCAAAATGGTTACTATGCAATCGGAACATTCGGCCATCACCGCTTCTCTATCTTGTTTATTTATATGGATTATGTCCTCTGGTGATACCTACCTAATTTGTAGGCGACACTTTGATTGGCTGACTTAAAGGTCATTTTAGACGTTAAGTAATACTCAGTCATCAGATATATACGAGCGTTTGATACTGCAGTGAAGCTTAAATCTGTTTTAATAAGATTGACGACTTTTCAAACACTTTACTGAAATTAATGCACATTTCAGTTTCCGCCTTTAATTCTTGCTATTCATAAAAATTCGTCTAATGAAATCTGAAGAAGACCTTTATTTACAAAAAGGTCTTATTACGTCAATATTGACGTCATATTGAGATTTGACAATAAACTTTCACAACATTAAGACACGTTAGACGCTAAACTTTGTGTACGCGGTTTTGGTAGTATCGCTCGTACAACTAATATGTCTACACGTGTTGTTTTATATGCGTTCGGAATGCGTACGTCTTTTAAGCGCGGATTCATCGGTAGGTCATATTTTTTACAGTTCGAATGATATTATGCAACACGACCCAGATGAACTATGTATTCGTTTTGGATGGCTGGTAGCAATCCACTGTGGTCGAGTGGGAAGCGTGGAGGAATTGCAACCGGGCTCAATCCTAAATCGCGGCGGTCATGGCCTTGTCCAAGGCATAATGCCTAGCCTTGTACTAGTTTGCTTATCCATCGACCATGAACAAGTGTTTTAAGTGATTTATCGCAGTGATTAAAACGAAAAATGTTGAAAACCACGTTTAACCCCAATACAAATAAACGTATTGACTTTCAGTCTCCAAAAACAACTTTCTTTGATTCCAGATCTAGCTATCTTACCTGTTGTATATCTTTCATTGCTTTCGCAGCCAATGTAATGTTGCGCGGATCCAAGTTACACAAAGTGCGCACAAGCTCAGACAACTCCTACAGAACAAAACAAATATCAACAGTAATGCAGTGATGCAATCTCATTAAAACCAGACATTAACTTCCCTCGCTCGTATATATATATATATACGGGCCGTTCCATGAGAAAACCAACATTGTGAACTCTGCGTAAACTATCGACCCGGATCAGCCTAAGCATGCCGCGCAGGATAATCCAGGCCTCATTTAGATTTTCTGTTTCAGGAATCATTGCTTTATACTTGTATCTCCTTGAGACGGAATGTGTCGGCCCTGATTAGCCTGCGCGGACTGCGTGGAACGGCTCATATATATATATCCGATGCAAATACATGTATTCAAATAACACACACATTTTAAAAAAGTATTAGAAAATCGATCGAGTCCTTCTTTCGAATATGGTATGAGGTTATTGGTGACAACAGTTCAGTTATTGGTAAAAACCACCAACAAAAGACTGTACGGTAAATGTTCAAGCTACATGTAACTCTTGAAATTCCTGCATAGGTCAAACAATACGAAGTTTTAGATTTTTATTCTAAACTTGAAATAATGTACAAATACACGTACCTGAATCATTCCTTTCATCACTTCCTTGTCTTCGGCTGTCTGTTGTGGTTCTTTGATTCTGCTCATATATAAACAATGTGATTTGCAATTTTTAAAAAATTGAAATTTACGGTTACACACTGTTTGGAAATATACTTGTAAGATTTTAATCAGTCAAACGTCGTATTAAAGCTGATCACAGTTGTATATTGAGTCCAGAAGTATCATGACAATATTGAAGCTTACCAATTTAAAACATTTAGTTATAAATCGTGTATTTTAAGCAATCAATAATTCCACATAAGCAAGCCATAGGTTGTGGTTTGTCATGTTCCCTGAACAGAAACTATCTATTTACTTTCTTATACTGAAAGGCAACGGCTTATCGTGAACATAAAGTATTTCAAATTCCAGTTTAAAAAACAAAAACATTACTTGACTACGATACTAATCGAGCGAGTTACAATGTATTTGGTCTATATAACATTATTTGAATAAAAACTTACTGCGGTTCATTGGAATCATCTTCACGGGCATCGTCACATTCTTCTGTAATTAGAAAAACATAACAAATCATTATTTTATGCAAAATTTCGTTATCTTCTATTGTTTTTTTTTTTGAAGTATACACCGTTTAAACTGATACGTTCTTGTAAAAGTACGGTATGGCCTGTCTATGCATCGAGTTGTGTCTATGACAACGCTTTATAATAAAAGTGAGGACAATATTGAATAAATCTAGTCGACATAAAGTAGAATAAAAACAAATATACATATGGTAGGAATTTCATCAATGTGTATGAACTAATGAAAAAGTTACTGAGAAAGTCTGATAACTTTTTGATCAGCCCTCGTACATATTATGGAAACAAGAATATCACACAGGCGATATTCCTGTTCGATTTATCAATATGTTTAACACTATCTACTTAGTAATCAACTCTTAACATAATCAATATTAGTTTGGTAGTTACAGTAGAAAGAGTTGTTTATTCTGATGCTACTATTACACAAGTTCTACATTTGACTTCTTTTCGTTCTCTTGAGGACATGTTGTTTCATTCTTTTAACCATGGCCACAGGCTTATCCCAATATCATTTAACTTCGTAAATTAGTGAGCTTAATACCCAACGACATTTGAAGATGTTAAATAGTTGAGATGAATAAATGAAAATTTCTGTTATGTTAATAATTTACCTGAATCAAGTTTTCTTGTTTGACCTTGTACATCTCCAGCTACGTTGGTATCTGTGCTGTTAGGCTTGTGCATTGATGGGTTTCCACTGACAGGCTTGTATGTCATATTTGCTGTACTTGTAATTACGTGGTCTTTAGTGAGCGGTTTTGTTTTATGCTTCATGTCACAGTCACCACAAAGAAATTCCGGACAGTCAGTGCAGTATATCTTTGCAGGTTTATCGCAAATGCCGCATACGTTTTTAGCCGTAGCAGACAATGAATTTAATTCTTCTTTACTGGCCATCGTATCAATATCTGAACAAATTTAACTGAGTATAAGTCTTCTTGATTTGAATGTAGAGTTGGTAGTTAACAAAACAGTAACTATATAACTGAAATTGAATGAAATATAATGTGAATGTTTTACCGACTTTTATATGTTTAGTAACTACGCTACACTAATTAATCAATAACATCATAAACGATAGCAGAGGCATGTTTTACAAAGCGTGTTGCAGTGCCTGTCCGGATTGCGGTATAACTCTACACAGTTCGAAAGCTTATTGCACACCTGACAAGAAGTATTCTGCGTAATTTGATCTTACTCCACAGTCCATGATGCTGCAAATAATAAAACCGTTAAACAGACCGGTTAAAAACTGCAAAGTTAATATGTGTATGTGTCATCCAAACCGTCACCAACGTAAGTCATAGCAACGGACGAAAATGTCTTGTTTCTCTCCGAAACGAGGCATTTATCGGTGTATTACTAGTTTTTCATTCCAGTTTTACCTTCTGAGAAGTATTGTATGTACATGTACCATTAATTGACATGTATAAAATAGCTTCAAAAGCGTCAAAATCATTCTTTTGATCACACTTTCAAACCGTCAGATATTTAGTATAGGCCGTGTTGGACAGCGCCAAACACGTCTTCGTCTTCCGCTATAGATATAATTAAATGGATTTTGATCTCATGATGGTTCTGGATCGCTAAGCTAATACAAGAACCCCAATGTCAAGTATAGCTCATTATTACACAAGTCGAAATAACCAATGCTGTCTGTCTTATTTCAAATTAATATTAAATGAAGAAACTGATAGGTCTTTTTCAGATAAGATGATGGTTTTCGAAACAGGTGACCACAGGGGCAGGGCCAATTTTGGTTTCATACATGGAGATTTTCAAAGTTTCCCAGGTAAACCAGGTGAAACTATGGGGCAAAATGTTAACAATATAGGCAGAAGATCACTAGACAATGCTACACACCACATATCTAAACTCTAGGCCGTTTGGTTTCAGACAAGAAAAGTTTCAAAGTTTTTCCATATATAACTCTTAAGTTAACACAGGTGAGCTCCGGGGCGGGTTGTGCACACCAAATATCTAAGCTCTAGGCCTTTCGGTTTTAGATAAGAAGATTTCCAAAGTGTTTCCATTTATATCTCAAATGGACGCCTTTTTATCTTCAGAATGGTGAGAGTTTAGTTTACTGTTTTGTGATATCTAGGCCGAGATGAAATATAATTATGTCATGTTGGGTAAAACACTAGGTCATGTTATCAAATTAGAGAAAGGAAAATCCTGAATATCTCTATGTTAAACAGGTGACCCCCGGGGCGGGGCCAATTATCACCACAGGGGCATAATTTGAACAGTCTTGGTAGAGGACTACAAGTCAATGTTCAAGGCTTTTTAAAAGTACTTTCGGTTGCCATGGCAAATAGTTCTAAATGGAATTAATATAATTGTATAATTATGAAAGGGCGCAGATGTTATGGTTTTTGACAAGTATATTAAAGGTCAACGACATTGTCAAACTATTAGAGTTTTTGGATTAACGGAAAGGATTTGTCACAAGGACTACACATGCCTTTTATGGCGCAATGACCGTTTCGTGTATTTGCGTAAACCGGTGTGTTTGTTCACGCGTGCGACGGTCTGATAATAAATAGACATAATTATGTACATGGACGAAATGGATCATAATCAAAGGACAGCAGCTTACTGCTCAATAAAGGTACAAGGGTATATAACGGATGCAACGGAGCGTGCACAGGCTATTTATTACTACAATGGTCAGTACGTTTTCTTTATGTGACGATGAGTTATGTTCAAGAGTAAAGAGTATAGATCAAATATCAACTTTTGAGAGCTCACCAAAAGGTTTGTTAAAAACCTTTTGACCACTGTATGAGTGTTAGCCCAGATGATATCTATTTTACCCCATTTTGAGGTCTGATCTTAAACATGACACATCGTATCATTAAGTTGTAGCTCGGACCCATTACGACATTTGGCCATGAAACGTGACCCACAACTCTGATCTAGTGCTTGATCGCTCATTAGACTCATATCATCATGCTTCTGGAGTGTTCAGAAGATTTTTTTAAAATTTGCCTTGTGACCTATATTCGTATCCGACATGGCCAACATTAAGGTAACCTAGTGATATATCCGATATGACCCATTTCCGAACCTATCCTAAATATCACTAAGACCAACTGTCTGATAAACTTTCATCTTTCAGGGCTAACATTGCGACCTCTATAAGATTGTTCTGAAATTTGACATAACTAGCTAGCTTTAGGTCGGGCATACACATACTCAAAATAGGCCGAGACGCACGACACCAAATATTATGAATAAGTTTCGTGCAGATCGAGTAAAAACAGTGGACACCATGTACAATTTGTTCAGAAGCAAATTGTTGGTGATAGACGACTGACGATGACAAAAGCCTATCACAATAGCTCTACTTGAGCATGTTTTGTTCAAGTGTGCGAAACCTGTCAGATCAAATCAGATTTAGCTTGATCAATGTTGTTGGGTTAATTTTGTAACATTGACAAATAACATTTGGGTTCAATTTTGACGCAATTGAACGCAGTCAAAATGTAATGTTATGCCGGTTCAAGTAGTCGTGCCAAATGTCAAATTCTAAACTAAAAGGATGAGGTTACATATTTATAAAACATGCAAACATTTTTAAAAAGAGGGTCATAGTGGCCCTGTAGCCGTATGATAAGGTGTTAAACTAATACGAAGCAAAGGTGACCGTTACAGGGCCACTATGACCCTCTTTTTAAAAATGTTTGCATGTTTTATAAATATTGAAAATCTACTAACCAAGGAGCCAATTACAGTCTCATGGCTAAATTGAAATCTTTATTGACGAGAAAAAGAAACGTTTTTCATTGCAAAATTTCAATTTGGGGGGCAAACGTTAGATATACATGTACAAGTTCTCTGACCGATAAATCCAACAAACAGAAACTCGTACAATTGTATTCAGCCCTTTGCCAAATTCATGTACTGCTCACGATTTAATCGCGCAACCCATGTGTGTGTCAACCATGTGGTTTTACACAGGTACATTTGTAAGTCGCCACTTTCTGACAATTATCCAGCTTCTGACTATGTAAAGGCTAAAGTTTGAAGAGAGAGACCGAGTTATGTCCATGCTTGAATGTGGTCGAAAGCAGTAACAGGTCGTTAGACGTTTCGACGTCTTCCGTTTGAAAATAGTACATCTCATTTGACGTGTCAGAGACATTGGAACGTTTGCCAATAGGCCTTGTTCAGGTAGACCCCGTGTAACAACAGTACGTCAACGCCATCTGCATGACATATTCGACATAATAATGACAATCTGCTTAGAGAAAGGAGTAGTAGCCGACGCAGGTGTTATGCGGTAAAACATGACGTTGCTTTACAAAAGTTAGAGACGCTGAACGCTAAAAATTGATATGTAATTTATATGGGTTTTTTATATTCTTATAGCTCAAATGTGTTTTCGCGTACTATATTATTAACTTTGTCAGAAATAGCACATTGAAAAATATATTATATATCAATTTTCATAATTGTCACCTTGAAATCTAGCTTGAATGTCAGAATGATTTAATCTATATATATTGTAAAATAATTAAATAGGCCATACTTTTAATTGGTCAACTTATAAAGGTCAAATGACCCTAAATATACTCGCTGACTTTTCATCTACAGTACTATAGTCCCTAAAAAAACACTTTGTTTGCGTAGAAATGAGTGTATACCATCACCAGAATGTATTGAATATATGACACTGAGTTTAGATGCATTGTGAATTTGTATAGGATGCACTGGAAGTGATTGATTTGATCACTTTTCATATTTTGACCTTGTTTGAAAGGGAAAGTAGAGAATGCTAAACACCGGTTTTGTCCGGGCACGATTTGGTCCACAATGACGGTTACCATTTTCGCCTGGTGAGATATTTCTTGCATAATTCATGACCCCACATTTTCTTTGGATTGTTTTAAAGCTAGGAGGTAACTCTTTTCAATGATATAAGGTGTTCTACATGAGAAACGCTTAGCAAGTGTGACAATTGTGTCTGAAACGGGTCGATTTACATGTAAACAAAGAAGGATTTGTTTTGGTGTATTGTAACAATATAAGACTTAATTTAAATGGTTGGTATAAAAACAGTCAAAATAAAAGAGACATCAGTGAAGATTTGGAGTTCGCATTGGAAACGTCGTGGTTTTCGACTTTAATATGTATATATTGTTATTATTATAGTTTCTGTATGTTTGGGATATCCCTTCAACAATGTTAAAAACGACTAAGTTTCATGGAGTTCCATAGAAACAAATAAAGTGTAAAAACTGACTGGCGTGTATATATTGTGTGTATGTGTAAACAATTGACTGGCGTGTATATATTGTGTGTATCTCTTTGAACCCCATTCGCGTATAATAAAGAAGCAATGTCGTAGAGGAAAAACGTAGAGCCAGAAGCACAAAAGTAACAGAGTAACACGTGGTGGGTACAGTGTTCCTTTCCACCCTCTCAACTTAGCAAGCGAAATAGTGAACATTCCCCGTATAATAAGATGGACGTGCTGAAAGGAACCAAAGTAAGAATGTTCGCGATTTGTCAAGAAGTGTTACGCGAAAGCAGCCAAGTGCAACAAAATGGAACAAATCGCGATATTCAGTAATACACCTGTATCCAAACCTGAATCAGAACTATGTACTAAACGAGACTCAGAGCGCATACCACAATCTTTGAATTTGAAGGGAAACGACAGTTTAAATTACATTACCGAGCTTAGTAAGGACACTTATTCATTTCTGGATAATCAACAAAACACATCAATTCGAACGGTTTCAGCGTCTAAACAACTACACACTTACCTTCAGATGAACAAACTACAGACAAAGCAATGTATTGTAATGTTAATTAACTATGTATGTTTTAGTTATGTTACGTAGACTTTAAGTATTAAATAGTTTAAAGAAAATAATCAACAAATTATTGAAATAAGTGAAATGTGTATTATTATTAGCAAACATATAGTACATATATACAGGAAATACATGAAGTACCGAAAACCTCACTGTTTGTAAATGCATTATAATGTATCTGGGAAAAATAAGTTATTATACATCAATGATACCTATTGTATATTTTGTCATTAAATCATTTGATATAGTGTGACGTATACTACTTTGATACTCAGTGTTTATATTCTTAAGGAATAGTACATATTGGTTTATGTCAGTGGTGATTATTTTAATGAATTTGGAACGAATCACTTAGGTCTTTGAATCCGGAATTGACCAGCCTATCTAGTACTTCTGGTGATTTTTCTTTCATTCATAATACTTTATTAACCTGAACTGGACCTTGGTATTGACGCTGTGATATCGGTTGGTATCAAATGTAGTTTTGCAACTTATGACTATGAGAGAGTTGAACAACCACAGAGAGTTGTATATTGAACAAACATTAAGAGTTGTCATTTGAACAACCATAGCCAGTTGTATATTGAACAACCATTAAGAGTTGTATATTGAACAACCGTAGAAAGTTACGGAAAAAATGAGCAAATACTCGGTAAGACTATTCATGAGATTCTGTTTAAATCCATATTAACCATATTCCTTACAGATGTATTTATATCAAATATAAAGTTTACATCTCAAAACGTTCTATTGTTCCAAAACTGCGTTTATGATGACCTAGTTGAAGGAAATTTACTTGAGCTTGATACTATGATAGATGATCCGAGTTCATCACCGGATGATATCTTAAATGTGATAGAAAGCAAACTGTTACAGTATAGTGATGGTATTACAGAGTGTAAAAAACAGTATTATACATCGCAAGGAGCCAAATGGTTTAATAATGAGTGTAAGAGATTAAAAAGAAGCAAAATCACGTGTTTACGCAAGTATCGGTATTTAGAGGCCAAGAAAACTTATAGTGCAACATGTCGTAATATGAAACAAGAGTATTATACATCATGCTTAAATGATATTAAGAATAATATCAAAAACCAAAAGTTATTTTGGCAGAAGTTGAAGAAATATAGCAACGGTAAACCTAAAAAACAGAATCCTATCCCATTACGTGAATGGTTTGTTCATTTTAAAAATGTATTGCAAGATAGCAGTGATGGTGGCAACAAATGTGCATATAAAAAAACCAGTATTATAACTGATGATATGAATTCTGCAGATAAGTCGTCTAGTGAAGAAGGGTTACCGAATAATATGGGAATCGATGAAACTAGAGATATAATGAATGATGTGAGTAATATAGATATGTCTAATAATGATTTTGAAGATATGATACAGAATCGTGAAATTACAGACAGTGAAGTAGTAGAAGCGGTGAAATCGCTTAGATGTAACAAAGCGTGTTCTGGAGACATTGTTGCAGAACATTTAAAGTATAGTGTGGATCTGTTGTTACCTCTATATACAAAGTTTTTTAACAGACTATATAAAGGTAATATTTTTCCTATTAAGTGGGCTCACTCGTTACTCGTACCAATACATAAAAAGGGGACATATGATGATCCCAATAATTATAGAGGTATAGCCCTAACAGAGATATTTAGTAAAGTTTATATACACATTATAAATAAACGTTTAACTTTCTACTTGGATATGTATGATAAGATCTCAGAATGTCAAGGTGGCTTTCGTTCAGGCTATTCAACAATTGATAATTCGTTTGTATTGAATGCTGTAATTAGCAGATACCTGTGTACTAAAAAGAAAAGATTATATGTGGCTTTTGTTGACTTTAATAAGGCGTTTGATACAGTTCGAAGGGATAAGCTTAATCAAATATTGATACAGAATGGTATTAAAAGTCATTTAATGGGTGCAATAAGGGCTATATATAAGACGGTAAAAGCTCGTGTAAAAGACAATCAAGAACTTAGTGATATTTTTGATTGCCCTGTAGGGTTGAAACAAGGCTGTTGTCTGAGTCCAAAACTGTTCACCGTCTTCATTAATGAACTTTGTGGTCTCATGGAAGAGTCTGGTATAAAAGGAGTTCAGTTATTTCCAGATATAATCCAGTTGTTATTATTATTGTTCGCAGATGATGTAGCCCTGATCAATTATACGATACGCGGACTACAAATGCAGTTAAATCTGGTCAGTGATTTTTGTGATGCATATGGTCTTAGCTTAAATGTTAAAAAGACAAAGGTTGTAGTTTTTAGAAATGGTGGGATATTGAAAAGAACAGAGCAGTGGAGATATAAAAATGAACGTTTGGAATGTGTTAATGGTTTCACATATGTTGGTGTTTATTTCTCATCTACTTTGTCTATGTATCGCATGGCTGAGAAAATGTCTACAAAAGCGAAACATGTATTTGTGACCTTATTTAACAGTTTAAAATCGTTTATGCCGTTGATCATAACACCTTCTTCAAGATATATGACAGTAAAGTGACGCCAATAATATTGTACGGTTCAGAACTGTGGGGTTTAAATGAGTTTGTGTGTGTTGAGAAGGTACATACATACTGCTTGAAGCGCTACATGTCGGTACCGTTGAGAACAGTTAAAGACGCAGTTCTCGGAGACAGTGGAAGATTTCCCGTCTATATGTATGCATCAAAAAGGGTTATTAAGTATTGGCTAAGAGTTATCAAATTGCCGTGTCACAGACTTGTTAGAAAGTGTTATGATATGTTAAAGTTGTATGATGGTTTAGGACATTCGAATTGGGTAACACAAATTCGAACCAATCTTACTACAAATGGTTTTGGATATGTGTGGAACGATCATAGTGTTACCAATGAATCTAAATTTATATGTATATATCTACAAAGATTAAAAGACCAATATGTACAGAAATGGCGTGAACGATGTTACAGTAGCTCAAAGTTAAGCTTTTATATCAATTTTAAGACAAATTTCGAATTCCAGAATTATTTAGATGTGATCAATGTGGGGAAGTTCCGAAAGGCATTGGCAACCTTTAGAACTTCATTACATTGTCTCATGATTGAAAAGGGCCGACATCTGGGATTGAATCGCGCTGAACGATTATGTCCCTTGTGTTGTCAGTCTGTTGAAACAGAGTACCATTTTATGCTTGAATGTAAACCGTATAATGATTTGAGGTTAATTTATATACCGACATGCTTCTGTAATAATCCTACTATTGCAAAATTCAACTGTCTAATGAGCCAAACGAAAAGAAATGTCATAACAAAATTAGGAATGTATATTTGTTATTCACTAGAAAGACGAAAGTCTCTTATATAGTCTGTTATATATGTATGTCACTTACCTGTTTGTTATAATTTTGATGTGTATTGTGTTTGGGCCGGTGGCCATATCACTAATAAAGATGTTTGAGTTTGTCTGGATGTTATTTTTTTAAAAAAATGATGTGTAACGTATACAAAAAAAGAGAACATATTTAAGAGTGTATTTATATTCAACTTGTGTTCAGATTTCACAGGAGTGGAATAATTTTGAAAAGGGAGGTGGCGTTATGCGGTAAAAAATGAGGTTGCTTTACAAAAGTTAGAGACGCTGAACGCTAAAAATTGATATGTAATTTATATGGGTTTTTAATACTCTTATATCTCAAATGTGTTTTCGCGTACTATAATATTTACTTTGTCAGAAATAGCACATTGAAAAGTATATTATGTATGAATTTTCATAATTGTCACCTTGAAATCTAGCCTGAATGTTAAACATGTCAGAATGATTTAATCCATATCTATTGTATAATAATTAAATAGGCCATACTTTTGATTGCCAACTTATAAGACTTAATTTAAATGGTTGGTATAAAAACAATTAAAATAAAAGAGACATCAGTGAAGATTCGGAGTTCGCATTGGAAACGTCGTGGTTTTCGACTTTAATATGTTCATATTGTTATTGTTATAGTTTCGGTATGTTTGGAATATCTCTTCAACAATGTTAAAAACGACTAAGTTTCATATAGTTCCATAGAAACAAATAAAGTGTTAAAAACTGACTGGCGTGTATATATTGTGTGTATCTCTTTGTACCAATTCGAGTATAATAAAGAAGCAATGTCGCAGAGGAAAAACGTAGAACCAGAAGCCCAAAAGTAACAGCGTAACACAGGCCATATCCGCTCTCTAGTTCTTACGAGACGCCATCTACATCAACATTTTCTTTGGGGCCGCACATTTTCTAACCTAGTACTGGTTTGTTTACCCAGGGATCATGAATATGTGAACTGTCGCCGTGATATAACTGAAATAATGTTGAAAGCGGCATAAAACCCCAATAAATAAATAAATAAATTCAACAGAAGATGTCATGAATACGAGGCTAACAATTGCGTGACTTTTGCGGTCTACTGGGGCGACGATTTGCTGCTGTGTTTGCCAGTAGAAGACACACGCGCTACTGATTGTGTCAGTAAAATTTCACTGACCAGTCAATTGAAATTCAAAATTTGAAGCATATTGTGAGTATGAAATGCTATCTCATTAATTATCAATGATTACATTTGCGAATGAAATTGATAAATTTGAATCAAAGTTAGCAACATAGTGTACAATGTGTTAGAATGAGGCGTTTCTTTTTCTCGTCAGTATAGATCAAGCGTAATCTTCCGTATGGAAGATTTACTGAGTGGCCATTTAGTAACATCCCAAAATGGGTCTACCCAAATATATATATATATATATGTTGAATTTCAACCGTATAGTTAATATAAGTACTTAGGTGAGTTTTTGTGATAGCCTTTTGTCCGTCGATTGTCGTTCGTCCGTCGTCAACAATTGCCTTGTTAAGTCTTTTTCTTTGTTGGCGTTGTTTACCCTCGCACTCGGCAATATTGCTATTTGGCGAGCAGCTTTTGTCTTCTCCATGATTTAATTAGCAGACGGACAATTGTTGCGCAGATTATTTTGATATTCTATTATTGTTCTATGACTGAGTCGGGGGATTGGAGATATAAAACTATCATTATTTCAGCTATTGTTAAATATATATAAGTCACGGACTATGATTCGTCTATATCTATGAAACTACATTTTATCACATGAATATATATATATAGATTATTTAACAATAAATTGTCCGATTGTTACAGAAATATTTGACAAATAGTTTTTATAACACATTAAATATTTCTTTCTTTTTAAAAATTGCAATCTGACTATACGGATTGAAAGTCAACAGAGTCTAATGATATATCTCCGGACAGCTCCTTTTTAGGATTGTGCTTTTCCTGGTCACCTTTTTAGTCGTGAATAATATTAGAGATTGTCGACCTTTAGAATTTATTGCATGGGAGACTTGGTAAATGGTGACTTGCAGTCCTGCATCGGGAATTAGTTAGATTATAATACAGTATTAATACTTGTAGTAGAATATAATAATATGTTATTCAATATTGTGTTGAATATATATTTGGAACACCGAACGCTACTTTAAAATATAAATATAAATGTTTGGATAACAGCAAACTACTCTCAGTAGGACCTATCAAAAATAGTTATGTACAAAATGTAAGTGACGGTCGGTAAAAATAAGTTATTTACGGGTTTTATTTATCTTTGTCTATGGATTGGTCTTGGAATCTTGCAGCAATGGAATATAAATGAAAATAGATTTATGGACGAACTCTCCTAAAAAGTATATACAGTTACGAAAAGGAAAAACTGTGTTGGACTGTAAAAGAGATTCAGTAGCGGTGCCCCACTACACACTTTTACATGCAGACCCTTACCCACGCGCACCCTAAACAGAGCATATCGGGGAGGACATCCTTCGTATATGACCCAGATATCGCCAACCCCCCCCCCCCCCGACACGCAATGAAAGGCATGCACGCGTATAGGGGAGACATACACCCATATGCAGCAGGCCATACTCCACTGACTCCCTCTCCTATTATGGGGGGAAATAGCTGCTATAAGAAAGTGTTTAGACATTGAAAATGTAAATAGACATAGATATCTAGTTTGCCGAAAATCAGAATTGAAGAACATAACAGAACAGAATTTTATTAACGTATACATATAAATGTATTTTGTTACATACAAAACATATTTACATAATATTTAACATCATGTGATAAACAATAGAAATTGACAAGCTCAGAGGAAAATGAACAGAAATTAAAAAAAAAAAATCATAAATATAGCTTTATAATATCACAGTTTATACTTAAATTCAGTTTGAAAAAATAATTATTATTGAAAAATAGAAACAAATATAATTTGAATACATTTGTCTTAAATTGCACATATTTTAAATTATTTCTGCATAAGTTCGTTTCTTTTATTATGAGATGTAGATATATATTTACATAGGTTTATTACCACATGTTTTTTATTGGACTGTAGTAATTCAATAAATGTGTACAAATTTATTTTTTTATAGTAGTAACATGACGAAATGGAATTCGTCCTCGATATCGCGTGTATCACAAGATTGACATAGACGGTGTTGTTTCTGTAATCTATTAGTTCCATACCTGTCAGACTCTATACGTATATTAAGTGCAGATATACGAAGTCTCGTTCTACACCTCCGTGACCCTTTTCATATTAGTAAATTTAGATAATTTTCTAAACCAAAACTAGTCCTAACATGCGAGTATAGAATGTTTAAAACATTATTATCTTCCATATCAGAAAGCAATTTTTGTTTAAAATAATCTATAATTCGTTGTTTGAATAGTGGTACACATGTGTTACCATCATAATTATCTGGAGATATCCAAACGTAAGAGAAACCATATCCATCAAGAAGGGTTTTAACACTATAAGCCCCAATTTTTAGAACAATTAAAAGTACAATGAAATAGTGCATTTTGAAGCAATTGCTCCAACACAGATGTTCCTTCATATAACAGGAGGCGGACCCGAGCCCAGCTACTAGCCAAAGCACCGCCTCCATGTTTTTTAAAAGTTTTGGGAAAATTAATGTACATCTGAGTGCAAGGATCCTCGTACTATCCGAAGATGGATCTCCGAACAGCGGAGACGTTGTCGAGAATCTTTGCACACAATGCTGTCTGCTAAATGAGTAATGTTCCCTGTGCATTTAAAGTTGTTGTATGGAATTAATTAAAAAGAGAGTGTGGTCGAAGGGAGATCACTCTGCAATTTTATTGTGGGGTATTTTACCTGACCTAAAAATATGTCTAAAAATAGATATTGAACAACATACATGTGCGTGTTGATGAAGTTAATACTGCAAAAAAATGGATTTAAAATAACAGGTAGGTAAATAAATATATGCTGACCCCATATAATGTATTGCTTGTATAAGTCTTGGTCTTGTGAGACTGTAGATTGTATTTTAGCAGATTGTTTGCAGACGGGAGAATATAACAAAGGTAAAACTAGACATTCAATCACTGAGTGTATCTTACTAAATAACTATGCGCCAGTAGCGAAGATGAACCCCTAAGACAATGATTTAACCGTCAGTTTTGATTATCAAAGGGAAGCAATTCTGATTGGAACACCAGGCAGACAATTTTCAGTTGTATTCATAAGACTGAAGTGGTCTCCCATTGGACAATAACGAAATTGTTGAAAGGTGAAAGTGTTTTGAATAAAGTTGAATACCCTCTGACTGATTTGTTACCAAAGCATTGTTTGCTTCCAGCTTTATTGACAGCTTAAGAGCCATTTTCATTTTTGTGAAATTGAAAGTAAAATTCACTGCGGGATAAGGTCGACTTTTGATTTGACGTCATAGTTAAAACAAAAATGTAGGTTAGTATGTGATTTTTTGTGCTTTTTAGGTAGTTTTGATAATGAACTTTAATTGAATATAGGTTTCTGGGTTATTTCGGCTGTGGGAAAGAACCATAGCCCAACGCGTATAAAGGTCGCCTATGGAAAATGAATTGCTTCCACCCGACCTAAAGTAAGAATTCAGTTTCGGTATTTTTTTTTATCATTGTTGGTACTTTTTGGTTATGTAGAAAAGCATATTGCTTTCAGACAAGAAACCAACCCCAAGAAAGCTCCAAAATGCTCAGATTAAATAAGTAGGCGTTCAATAAGATGTTATTGTTGTTGCTGTTCTCTGTCAGGCTGGGAGTAGAATGCGAGAAAGATTCTTAGGACGTTAACCCAGCCACATATTCAGCAACGTTTGCTGCCAGGTACTTAACCTTTCCCTAACATACATGCAATTTCTTGCACCTCTAGCAGATCACGAGTCAGAACATTTTGGAAAAAGGGGCTAAATTCCTGTTAAAGGGACTGAACACCATAATGGTCCAAAATCGTTATATTTTATACTTATTCTAATTAATCCAAAATACGTCGATATATATGTAACAGAATGTTGTAGAAGGTTGTACAAGTCTTGTTTTTCATTATTTCATAGGAAATAAGCAGTTAAAAAAACGTCCGCTCCGTGTTTTCCCGTTTAAAAATACCGTGGAATTTCCTCTTGCTCATTTGAATTTGTGGATTCAATTCGGCAATCTCTAACACTATCGACTCATTACATTCATGTATGCGTGATTGTAAGGAACAACAACTCTGGGAAGGAGATTGTCAATTCGATTGTAGTGATCACGTGATAAATATACAGCGATATTTTTAGATTTACTGGGTTACTAACCAAGTAGATTTTACAATGCAAAATAACGAAAAATCTCCGCAATATTAATAGTGTGCATATATTGTAGTACATCAGTCAGCAAATCTCAATGCCTTACATGCAAAAACATCAAGGTAATAGCAATTGTTAACAATTTTCTTTTTTTTTCGCTTTTTTCTCATATGGGATTCAGCAATATTTCCTTTTTCAGATTGTCTTACTTTTTACTAAACCCTGGGTTGTTGTCAATTTTGAAAATTGCCTTGATCAGACATGATGAAAACACATGCAAATGAATCTTTAAACAAGTTCAGTATATCATATAGAGTGCTGTTAAACCCCAAAAAGCTTCAGATTTTACGTAGACACAAATACTTTCGAAGTTACCCCCCTTTCATTTGTATTCAAGACCATAACCATGGCATGTTTTTCATTTAACTTTAGCATTATGATGTCACATTGAACTCTTTTCAAGTAGAAATGCCTCACATTTGTTTCTTGGAGTATAACGAGCGTTTGCTTTTAACTGCCGTGGCAGGACAAAAAGAGCTTTCGGACATCCGCGAAAAATCTGGATTCACGGATGGATTCATTTCGATCAAAATCTGTACCCTTCAAATCCTCCGTACCATTTAAATGACTGCGAATGATTGGAAGCCCCGTCAGGCAATAAAAATACACTAAATCCACACAATTTGCACCCATCCAAACACCCTTTTTCTCGTGTCGTTGCAGAACAATCAACCAGAATGAAGTGTTGTAGCACTAATTTTGCTAAGACAAAGGGTTTTGTTTCCATATGTTTGTGTTTCAAATGCTTTGATTTATCGTAGAGGCTTCCTAACTACCAAATGAGTCATTGATGTAAAAGAAGCCTTTTCTGCTTTTATAGTTATTACAGAAAAGCTCTATTATATTGTCACATTCAAGTACTTTTGACTCTGCACCCTTAAATATCATTAAATATTGATTTTTCAAGCGAAAAAAAGCGGTCATGTATTTAAATAGTAATTAAAATAAGACAAATTTATCATTTATATAAAATATACAAATTGACATGTTGAATAAACTCATTCAAAGTGAAAACCATCATAAAATACTTTTCAGCATGATAACACAAGACACAAATTAAATAAGACTGAAGTGGTTTCCCATTGGACGATAAGGATTTTGTTGAAAGTTGAAAGTGTTTTTCAATAAGGTTGAATATCCTCTGACTGATTTGTAACCCAAATATTGTTTGCTTCTAGCTTAATTGACAGCTTAGGAGCCATTTTCAGAATAACATGTATTTTCCGAAATTGAAAGTAAAATTCACTGCGGGATAAGGGTGACGGAAAATGAATTGCTTCCATATGACCTAATCATGCAACTTTTACAGACAAATGGTGTAAAATAAATTAGGGGAGGTAACTATGTTATCACTATAGGTAAGGAATAAGGTGGCAATACACAGTAGAAAGCTGATTTTCTGTTTCCTGGGGACACCCCAACGTTTATTCTCTCAATATTTCTCATAATATACATTCAGGTATTATTAAAGACATTCGCTACACTTTCATCATTTTTTGAAAAAAAAAAAAAGAAAGAATTTTCCGAAAATGTGTGTGTTGATAGCATATTAACTAATGAACAGAATTATTAAATAAAAATATGGGGTAACCAGGATTGGAAAATGTTCACAGTCCTTTCTTCTGTATACGCCATACTTTTGCAAATGTGACTGCTGTATCCTATGTAATATATATATATATTTTTAAATTGTTCAATCTTCATTTTTTAGTTTTACATCATTTGTTTGGCAACACTTCACTCTTTTTATGACTAGAAGAATTAAGGTTTAAAAATGTAGCAATCACGAAAAATTACGCCAATAAAAAGAATAAATTAAAATTCAATGCTTAAAAAATCATTAAATTTTCAAAAAAAGAATTCTATTCAACATTCAGATTTTTTTTAAAATTCGCATTTAAATAGTTGAAGCATTACTGTATCAAAATTTAACTTAAAAATCATAGGTAACCATACTACTTTTCAAATAAAATAAAATCTTGCACGACCAATCAACCGTGGCGGGTTTTGTTTCCATTATCACCAGCCTAAGTGGAAAAGCAGCCAGTTGCTTGGAAAGTATATTGTTTGATGTACTGATGTCGGAAACCAGGAAACGCATGAATAGGTGAACTGATCGCCGTGATATGGTTGAACAATTGTTGAAACGGCGTTAAACCCTAATCTCTCAATCAATTATCACCAAATGTCCGAAAACACTTTTAAACCGGTGTTTACGTAATATTTACGTAATATATAAATTCAACGTGAGAATCGAAATTGTCGCGATTGTCTTTAAAATGATTTCCTGTATCAAGGAGTGCCAACATTATAAGAAAATAACTGGAATTTAGACACTCAGTCAATATTATGGAAAGAATTGGCCACAAAAGTGGTCTGAAACGGGGTGAAAAAAGTAGGACAAAAAGATCAATTCTACCCTTTACTCCAAAATATCTCCCAACAAAAACGCAGGGGGTTAGTGTAAAATTCAAGACCTTTTCAAGCAATCTTGGACGCGAAAGCTGGTATTCAAATTTACCTCTAAATTCACGCCTTGCTCCGCAACCAGTGTTGTCAAACGCTACCCATTAATTAAGAGAGAGAAGAGTAACAGGGATGATATGGCTCCTTGCGAGGTAACTCTCGTGAGGGTTTGACTTTCCGAGATAGTATCGTCTACTTTAACCCTAATTTTCCTATCCAGCAAGCATGACCTGATATAGTTGAAACATCACCCAGTTACACCGTGTGCATGCAGTTTGTATATAATACATGAGTGCCATGCTAGATCGAATGCGGCCTCTAGGTCAAGGAATATGGCTAGAACGTTATTTCCTCTATGTTTTGCATATAGGACATCATGTTGCAGCCTAGCCTTGTATGTCTGCATGTTTAGGTTTGTCAAAACTAGAAATATGTTTGTATGATGGTCAATGTACTTTTTAAACTATACTTTTTCGGTTTAACAAACTCATGTTTGCAAGTCTAGATCCTGTTTCAAAATTTCAACTGTGTATGTCTGTACGTTTTAGATAGTAACATGTTGAAATGCAGATGTCTGTACGTTTTAGATAGTAACATGTTGAAATGCAGATGTATTGTTGTGAAGTTACTTTTAAACCCGTTAATTTCTAGTTAATAAATCCGTGTTTGCAAATCAAATTCCGCGAATGTACATTTTCAATTGACCAAAAAACACTTTACGAGACAAATACTAAGAAGTCAAGGTACGAATGTACAATGGAAAGTCGCGCTTTACAAGAGTCGATTTACAAAACTAGAATTACATGTGTAGCCGATTGTGTCACTCCATATATGGGCGATATACGGAAACTAACGAAGAAAAATGGGCGGAGCCTATTGATGACTGTTTTGAACTGATGATTCAACAATTTCCGTCTAATTATTAGTCGATCATCGAGACGCTCCATTATTGTCAACCGGAAAGTAAACTTGATAAAATATATTTTATAAATGTTGGTGTTTTTTTTTTAATAAATAATTAACCCTTTCCCACATACAGACACTTTCTGACACTCATAGCAGATGACTTATGAAAACATTGTGGAGAAAGGAGAAATAGTTCATAATGAGCCTATTCTCATTATTTGCTACAATATTTATAGATGTTTTCAAAATATTTTTATCTTCTAAGAATCATTTGTGTGGACTTTTTCAACATTGTAATTAGTGTGAACAATACACACATACTACAGTATCTACAGTATCTCAACCTGCTCTCACACCAAGCATCAAGTGTTATGAATGGTGTGAGAGCAGGTTGAGATACTGTAGTATGTGTGTGTATTGTTCACACTTAATGCGCGGTGTGAGAGCAGGTTGAGATACTGTAGGATTTGTGTATTGTTCACACTTGTCTCACACCAAGCATCAAGTGGGAACAATACACACATACTACAGTATCTCAACCAAGTGTTAGGAAACCTAAGCCTGGTACCACATCAATCGTAAATACCGAACTTTAACGGAAACGGTCGATTTGTTACGGGAAATATAATAGGCGGGGCTTATTTAAATATAGACTTTTATTTTTAGCTTAATCATGATGATATTTTCTGGTTCTAGAAGTGTAAAGATGCGTTTGTTAAACCGGAAAAGTATGGTTTAAAAAGTAAATCTACAATCTACATAATCATTTCGAGATTTGACAAACCTACAAATGCAGATATACGAGGCTGGATTTTCGACATGCGTTTGTTAAACCGGAAAAGTATAGTTGAAAAAGTAAAGTGACCATCATACAAAAGTATTTCTAGTTTTGACACACCTGAAAATGCAAATATACAAGGCTGGATTTTTGACACAGGATAGGCTCCATACCCCTCCAGCAATTTCACGGGGTGATGACTTGGGGTAATTTGGGTCTTTATCTTTTTTAAGCAACGGTATCACACAGGCTACTTTCTAATCACTTGGAAACTTCTCTTCCCTTCGCCACAAACCTTATTGAAGAATGAAAACCAGAGTTTTAGGGCTGGCTCGGGCATATGTTTGAACATTGTATATTTCAGTTTATCAAGCCACGGGGTGGAGTTCTTCCTGCTACTCATGCAATATTTTAATTCTGTTAGAGTGAAGTCAAGGTTTATTGGATTGTTCTTATTTTCTAGGGATCGAGAATTTATAATATTTTGATGGCTTTTTTCGATTTTTTGTTGACTGTCAAATACTTCTGGGGCGGTGTTTTTCATACTTAAAACTTTGGCATAATGTTTGACAAGTAAGTTGGCCTTGTCAAGCGAGGTTATTGCATATTTATCTCCCTTTATGATAGCAGTTGGTATTATTGTATTTCTTTTGATTCTGTGATTTTTTTCTCCAAAAGTCTAATGATTTTTAGGGTCAATAATACAGGATTCGCTGAATTCGTTACAGTTATCTTTCTTTTATCTCCATTTAGGATAGGAGTTGGTGTAATTGTATTTCCTTTGATTCTGTGATTGGTTAATGATTTTTGGAGTAAATAATACAGGATTCGCAGAATTCGTTACAGTTATCTTTATTACTTTTTAGAACGGCCTCTTTACTGTTTTTAGAGGCATCTTTATATTTGACCAGGTTGACTTCACCAAGGTGTCGTTTTGAATTAGATAAACTTTTTTTTTCTCCTTGATTGCGTTTTCACATTCTTCACTCAACCACGGTACATTCTTCTTATTGTTTTCACTGTTTTAGAAGAGGGGATGGTATCCTTCGCTACAGACAGAAATCTTTTAATGATTTTTTGGTTGAAAGTATCGATATTATCATCATTGACATCTGCAAGGTAATCTCCCCACTTTTGAAGAAATAAGCTTCCCAATCAGCTTTAATGAAGTTAAATTTTTCCTCATTAGTTGTAACTGTTTTGTTGTTTCTTTGAATTGTAATTAAGATTGGGAAGTGATCTGAGTCCAACGTGTCATATATAACTTGCCAAATAATCTCACTGGTTATTTTAGGATTTGTAATTGTCAGATCGATGCAGGTATGGCTGCCAGTGCACCAATCGATCCTGGTTACTTCTTATCAAATATTGTTTTAAAAGAAAGAAAAAGGTTAAAATAGTTGCCACCCCCCCACTATTTTATCAACAATAGAATATAGAAATAGTCAGCGCAATCAATCGTCCGAGTATCAATAGAACTAGAAAATAAATATATCCTTTACGAAAGATGCTCGCCAAATAGCTATTTAGCCGAGTACGAGGGTAAACAAACAGAGAGCAACAACTATCAAGACAAACAGTTTGAAAAGGTTTCAACAAGCTTAAGTTAAAAATTCTGCCTCCAAAATGTCCCCAAGCTTTTTCATCAATTTTGCCCAGTGACCTATTTTTGGGTAAATATCATCAAGTCAAACGGGTCTCTAGTGTCCATTATATTTCACTTTTTGTGTCCCAGTGACCTAGCTTTTTTACCCCACATAAACAATATTTCAACAAGCCTTGATATTACCAAGAAAAACATTCTGACCTTCTAAATATGGCCCTGTTTTAATAATTGTTTAATAGTAACATTATGTTTGACCTCACCATCACGCAGGCGCGTATCTAGGCATACGCACGTACGCCAATGCGTACACTTCGTCAGAAAAATAGAAAAAATAAAAGGTTCAAATATGCAATAACAACTGAGGGGTTAAGGGCTATGGAGAATAAATAATGGGTATCAGCCTGCCACTTCTCGTAGTTTGATTAAAACCGCCTCGGTGGTGTAATGGTTATGATGTCCGCCTCGAGAGCGGGCGACCAGTGTTTAAGGCCCGGTCGGGTCTTACCAAAGACCTGAAAGTGGTAGTAGTTATTTCTCTTCGTGGTGCTAAGTGTTGCGGACGCGTGAACTGGCGTTAGGATAAGCTCCAAATCAGCACTGATCTGATCTGCCGTAAAATGACTGAAATACGGTTTGGGGCAATATATCATTTACCAATAAGAGTTGTAAACGTCATCTATTTCATCGAAAGAGGTATATGTGACAAATAGATATACATGTTGTAATTGTTATTGAACTGCCGCCGTTAGTTAAATGTTTGATAAAAAGATTTACTTTAGAAAGTAAGCCAATATGCATGTACATTCTTTATACATATAGTTTTGTTAATTTATTCAACGAACCATGTGGCAATAAGCTACAAGTTACAAAAATACAATCATTAAGCATACAAGAAATAGCACGTGAAATATGGCAGTATGTCATTGTTTTAAAACAAACATATCATATCTAGTAGCAAGCTATCAGAGCACTAGATGAGGGGCATAATTCATGTTCTTGAATCAGTATCAGAACTCATTTGGTGTGCTTTTTCAAAAAACTAAGGTCTAAAATTGTATGGAGCGTCTTCCTACCATACGCATACTTAATATCAATGCGTTTTATCATCGGAATTAACCGTGCATCCGTGATCTAAGTGCATCCGAGATCTAAGTACATCCGTGACCTAAGTGCACCCTGCAAGATACGTATTGTATCATGTGATTATTTCTTTCATGCAATGTTCGATTTAAAACCACAATAACCAACAATTTCGCCTGCTATTCAATTAAAAGTTCACTGGACGAGAGCCCGGTCCCGGTTGCTCAATCAGTAACGACGCGGGGTGCTAATATAGGGGTTGTGAGTTGGAACTCCAGCTCATCCTAAATGATTTCCGACGTTTAACAAAAGTCACTGTGACTTGCGTCATTCATTTTCCACCAATGGGCTTATAGTATATATGGAAAACAACCTTGTTGCTTGAAAGGTATGATGTGAAGCCCGGAAAAGCATGAGTACGTAAACTGGCCGCCGTGATATGACTGCAAAATGGTTGAAAACGGCGTTAGACCCTAATCAATGAAAATATCATAGCGCGAGAACATACCTGAAATCACGGATGATTAACTCAGCAGGCTGAGAGTTAATTCTTTATTTGATATAAACGACTTCCGACAGCTTATTTATGCAACATATAACTTTTGAAAACATTATTGGAAATGGAGAATTACCTAAAAACCGGCTATTTATCCTTTTACATCAATATTTCACCAAAACGGTATCAACCTTTCAATATTTCGACGTTTCAATCTTTTCACGGATGTTTGCAATCCAGACGAATCAGTCAAACTGGGAGCAGATATTGAGCGTGTTAATAAAACATGAATCGATGTATAATTCAGTTTAAACTATATCTAGGCAAACTGTTTTTAACTCTGATTTCATAATTACTTCAGTTAGTGTGTTAGAATAATTAGTTCTTAGATAATTTTAAAGTGAACGGATTCAGTATTGAATTTTGAACATTGCTAAATTACACATTTAAATAATTTATCTATATTGTTTAACAGAGAATGGAGACGAGTATCGGTCAGTATGTGAATATGCAGGAGTTAACGTTACCAACTATATCAATTCTGACAATGATCCAGCTCATTGGTTGTTAAAAAAAGCGCCCACAACTTAACAAAGATAATATCTATTCCATGTAATCATGTAAAATAATGCGGGATATATTCAGGTAATCCTATTAAACTAACCGACAACTCGGATGTCTTCTAATTACTGCTTTTAACTAGCACCTGGCCGATCGTTCAGTGTGTTAGGGTAATCTCAATACAATCCAGATCCCTCGTCGTTCCATGGAAAAAGTATGTATGTGCTAAAATGTCCTCCTAGAATACACTAGATGCAATGTTGGATTCAATCCGCGTATGCCCCTGACTTGTCATTACCTTTATTCTAACATGTCAATACAAACAAACTTAAAATGTTTGATAGGATAGGATGAAAGCTGTAGCCTCCACAAGCTCCTATTAATTACGGATGGACGAATTGACGACGTAAAACATCAAATAATCAATCCATCACATACACGTCGGCGTATCAATAGTACAGTATTGCGAACCTGGCTATATTTCGATGGGGTTTTCTCTGTCCACGTTTCTTCCCCATATTCGTTATGATATTATCTTACTGTAACATATAGCATTACGCGTGATACATCCCTAGATTATACGACATATAGTGGATTTAGTCCACCAAAAGTGAATGTGTATTTTTCGTTAAAAGTTCACATTAAACGCCTAGTTATTGGCGATTTGAAATAAAGTCCCAATTTTTACTTTCGATTTTGTTGGACCGTGATATGCGCAGCATATATGATATTAAACAGGAGAAACAGTGATACCCCTGAATTGTCAAGATCGTTGTAAATGCTGCTCTTCCCAAACATCCAAATCACAATTGATTGAACAGTCGAGGAGCAAATAGAAATTTCGATGAAATATTTTTTAGTAAAATCTTTTGGGTTAGGTAATTCTACAAAGAACTTGTAAGCCGTGGCTAACTACGCCTGTAATAGGCAATAACGCCACAGCGTGCTTGTAAATAAACTCATAGTAATTCCAAACGCCGAAACTTGGGCTGACTTGCAAAAATTTCAGCTAAAATTTTAAACAGTAAAAAACAATCAAATAATTTCAATAAAAGTAACTGTAATATTCATCGGATAAGAAAACAATATTTAACTAAGATATTACTTTCCGTGTCATTGTCCTCTCCAGGAGCAGTGTCTACCTTGATTAACATCTGACTTTATCTATCTACTTCAAGTATGCATTAGCTAAAAGATCAGGCAAAGCCATTTAAATTAGTTGTGTTCTTCTGCTGTGAAATTTTGTTTGTTTGTTTCAATGGTTTTTTACATCGCTATAACAGAATTTCAGTTATATCATGGCGTGTCCTGGGTGAATTATCAGTTATAACGCGTAGCCAGCATTATTTATCCTGACACTGGATAAGTCATAAAACGTTCCATGCAAGGGAGGGAAGCCATAACTGCCGCTTTTTAAAGTCATTGGTATGACCCGACCGAGGATCGAACCGTTGTCTCACGCTTACGAGGCGGACGCTCTAAAAACTTCCCCAAGGAGACCTTTGTACGGGAATATCCTACGTGATGGTAAAGACATCGCGAGTTCTTGATTATCGCGGTAATCACTCTATTCCGGGGTTTAATTTGGGAAACATTAATTGTGTGTTACTTCGTAAACAGTTTGAAATAGTTAGATGAACATGTTCGTTTTAAGTACAATTTTCTTGTAAAGCTATCATTCTCGCGTAAAATGACAATTATTTAAAAATACTTCATACAAAGGGGTATACACTGCTGTATTGGTTCGCGTTTTTTGTGTGTAGTTAACAAGATAACATAGGGATTTCCCTTGCAAGAAACAGTTTGGCAAGAACAAATTGTGATGGGCTTACAATATAAAGTCTAATGATTATCAGACCATTTGCAATCATAGATCAATTTTTTTAAAGCATAAAACACACCCAGAGTCGTCACCGTACTACACGTCTAAAATATTGGATGGATTAGAGGGCAATGGAACAGGATTGTTTTTTACAGACGAGTCCTAGTTTAATGTCCAAGGGGCAGATGGCAGGATGCGAGTATGGAGAAGGAAAGGTGAAAGACTTGACCCTGCTAACATCATCCAACGTGATCGATACGGTGGTGGAAATTGTATGGTTTTGGCCGGTATTTCACACAGCGGGAAGACAGAACTTACAACAATTCGTGGAAAACTAAATGTGGTTCGCTATTGTGATGTTATTGTTGTTCCCGTCATCGTTCCCTATATAGCCAACCGTCATTCTGACGTTCTTCAAAAATATAATACGCGCAGTCAAGCTGCCCGTTACACACATAATATTCTAGTGGTAAACAACATTGAAACTCTTGAATGGCCAAAACAATCACCTGACCTTTCCCCGATTGAGAATTTATGGGATTACATTGGACATAAAGTACGTAATCGAGGTAACGTCAATAATGTGACGGATCTTGAGCGGGCTTTGCGTAAAAAATGGGCAAGAATTCCTCTTGCTGTGATTAGAACACTCGTAAACAATATGAGACGCCGATTGTTTTAGCTGTATTCGAGAAACGAAATATTGACTTAAACAGATTTTTTTATTTAGACCCTAATGTTAAACATAAAGTGTAAAATATCTTTAGTTGTCTAAAAACTGTCAGCTGAAATTGTAAATAAAAATTGGATAATAAATGAACTATTTGATAAGTAATTGGGTTTCACTTTGAATATTTCTTTTCCAAATTTGTGTCAAAAAGTTAAAGGAGTGACTAAACTATTTTTCTGAGTATATAAACTATATATACAGTGTTATACTTTTTAGAATATTAGGTAAAACTGTGGGGAAATGAGAACTTGCTCATAATGTCAGAATATTATCTCATTTCCCACAATTATTAAAATTCTCATACAGTGCCAAATGCTACAGCACATTGCGAAGCATTTAATGGTGGATATTTTCATCACATAACGTATTGTCCAATGTTTGATAGACAATGGCCGATCAATTATGCTCTGTCTGTCTACGTGACGTCAACGTCAAGACAAAGCTATTCGTCTTGTCTATTTGCGTAATAATCAGCTTACTGCCACAGAAACCGTTATTAACACCCCAAAATGTGAGCAAAATCGTTTGCACAAGGAGTGTGTCTTATGTCTTCGTTTTTTCACAGATGAATTCATGTTCATTCTGTTTCGACACGACGGTCGACGTCGTGTATTTCGACGACCATGATGGTAAACACTTTGACAGAATCCCCATCGCTTTTGTTGACCAGTTAGTAACTGCCTTTTTGGAAGGATGGGAAAATATTCAAAACAACAGGATCAATATATGCACAGAAGATAAAGAGGTGTACCAGCGACGCGAGGGGGACATACCAAGCAATGAGGCGCCAATGAAGATATTTGTCAATGTTACTCAATGAAAAAAGTTCTTTATACTAAAGAAAATGTTGATACCAGGTATAACTTAAATTTGAAAAATAAAAACATGTACTCTGTGTTTCTTTATCACTTCAGTATAATTTGCAAAAGTCTTGTTACGTTTTAGCGACGTAACCCGATTGACGTTAACACATCACATTGTAATCGTTATTTAAGACCAACGCACACTGATATATTGATGAGACCTTGTACCGTGCGCAAGATCCAGCCTACAGTTCAATGTTTAAGACGTAGCGGTATCGAAACTTTACCCAACAGCAACTTGTCTTTTAGTATTTTTTGTGAGACAAAATCATTTTGTCGACTATTTTATTAACATGGTCAGAGGTGAATCATTTGACTTTTAGGGTAGTACTTAGAACAAGGTGGCGGTAAAAGAAAAGATTATTGAGACCATAAAATATAGCAATAAAATACGTAAGCGTATTTTTGTCAATAATTTGCTCTGACCAATTTATGTGGAACGTTATACAGAGTCCTGTGATGTGCACTCCATTTCTGTACTCTACGTCTTGGAAAATTCGATGAACGCAACTGGAACGTGGCAAATACGAAATAAATCGAATTACAAGTTCTAACTATGCATGCCATGTCCTGATTGCGTCCTACACGCTTGCACTTATTTCGTACCTCGCACGGGATCATAGAAGCACTGTGTCTATTGCGTTCTAACTACTTATATTTAAATATCCTACCATGCCCGTATCACGCATTTACCAAGTTCTCAATGCGTGGTGAGAACACAACTGACGTATTTTAATAGTAGTATATACTCAAGGAAAAAAGTTGAGCAAGTTTTATTATTTCTATGTTAAAGTAAATAATAAATAAACTCAGGTACCATTATATCCATTTACTGTCAATTTAATTAAACATTTTAAAACAAAAACAGCAGTTCATCGACGAAATTCATGACGTTAAGTCCAATAGGGAAAATTACAATGTAGTCAATATCGCACATGACCTCCATAAACAGCACGTGCAGCGATGCACGTTCTCCGCATGCTTGCTATCAGTTTTCTAACACGAACCTGTCGATGCCTTAACGTTAAAGATATGCCAATGTAAAAAACGACTTCCATTGCCTTGAGCCTCGAGCAGACTTTTACGGATGGTTCTATTGCAAACCCTCGTACCAGTTGTATTCCAGTTGTAACTTTAGGCTTGACATGAACCGTTTACGTCTTGATGTCGTTACGATCGTTCGTTGGTGATGTCCCATTGCGTAATGTTTTATTTTTTAGTTCGATTTATATGGTTTTGGTATAAATGAGATGGGACTATTTTGATTTTGCCCTTTTATACTGTACAGGTTTCGTGCTGCACGTGCTACCTACTGTTTGGAGGTTTGGTAATAAGTAATTTTTAAACAGTTTGTGTACGTGTAGTCTTACGTGTAGTTAATGTCAGCCATGTGAACAAAGCATACATTTGCGAAAAAGTACGGCGATAATAATTATGAACTGCGTGTCACAGCAAACTTAAATATTCATCCGCTGATTGAAGCCCTCTCTCGTGTGAAACGATATGTAGCATGATCACGATATGTAGCATGATCACCCACCCATGTCTCACAAAAAAAAAATCACGATGGACTTGAAACGTTACTGTTCAATATGTAACGGCGATATATTGAGACTACCTGATATGATAATTTTCGAAAAGATATTTGGATATAAATATCGGAGAAGTTTAAACTACTATTTTGATACTGAGTTGATAACCTTTTATGGAAAGCGAAACCGTTGTATGCTGTATAATGTGTCCGATGTCACCTGTATCAGGGAAACAGTAAATGTTCATTCAGGTATTTTTTCTTCAATTATGGAACCCAGGATTATACAAGGAATCTGGGGGTTTTCCAGATGAATATATTTAAATAGGGCCGCCTAGAGAATATCTTATGAAAGTGTCATATAAATACATTTCGATGTCTCTGCCTGTATCGATATGATTGAAAATAGCCGATACGTATTGCATAAATGTCTTTGAACCCTTTCCCACCCGAAGACGCAGTGTGGGAAATCGAGAATGTGCTTATAATGAGAAACATTTCCTCTTCCCAAAATGAGTTGTACACTAATCTAAAAGTGAACTGTAATTTATAAAGAGCTTCAATATCTTTGCTTTCATGTTAGCAAAGTCATCTGTTGCAGATTTGATGTATGTGATAAAGGGTTAAGACATTTGTGCCTGAAGAACAGATCAGAACTTAACAGGGGAAATAAATAACAATTTATCACAAGTTCATTATATATACACTGCCAATCATTTAGGGACGTATATCTTAGATTTTCTAGTCGTCAAGTCGTCAAGAAGTAATCTTTAACAAAGGAATGACACCACAGCAGAATGATCGGTCTCGTTAACATATTCATAACTTTCAGTCAAAGGCATAGAGAGAAGGTACTCAGCTGTGCACAGTTGAAGAACGTTAAATATTGAGTGTACGAACACAAGAGTAGCTGGACGCAGTGATATAACTGTAATGCGGTTCAGAATGGCGTTAAACTACAATCAATTAAGCATCGTTATGCAATGCTATACAGTATAAAATATCACACAGCGCAGCAACATAAATAATAGTTGTGACCCGAACAATTCATTTTGTTATGGTTTGATTGATTGATTAGAGTTTAACGCCGTTTTCAACAATTGATCAGTGATATCATGGCGACAAGTTCACCTACTAGTGCGTTTCCTGGTTTTTCAACACCAGTACACCACACAACATACTTTCCAAGCAACTGGCTGCTTTTCCACATTTACTGTTAAACAGCCCATTGGTGACAGACGAATGATGCATGAAACATAACAATTGGCGACGAGAATCGATGTGAAAGCTCTACTGACGTTCAATTGTCTAGATACAGACAATATGCCCGCCCGATGGAAAAGATGGCATCGAGCATTTGAGCTGTATGTGACCGGTAAATGTGTGACAGACGCTGAACAGAAGAAAGCGTTATTGCTGTATACGGCCGGTATGGAGACACAGGACATTTACTACACGCTACAAGCTGTCGAGGGGGAGATTGGTGTATGCGAGAAAAACTGAAAAGTCACGTCCCGTACGAACGGCATATGTTCAGAAGCATGGCACAAACACCAACGGAAACCGTCGACCACCTCGTCACACGATTTAAAGCAAAGGCGGACAATTGCGATTTTGAGGATAAGAAAGAGGAACAAATGTATGATAAAGTTATAGAATAGTTAATTTCTCACAGGTTGAGACCGAAGCTATTGAGGAAGGAGGAGTGTTGACACTTAGACAGCTTACGGACATCGCTAGAATAAACGAGGATAGTGAGAGACAGGCGAGTAGCATGGAAGGACTAAGTACGTGTATAAACAGACTAACCGTAAGCAAGAAGCCGTATGTTCCAACAAAAGTACAGAACAATGCTAAAACGGTAGAATGCTTCAGTTGTGGTCGTTTTCAGATTATAGAAACGGGCGTTTCTCACAGGTAGCTATTGGAGAAAGGATGAGCTTTGACACTTAGACAACTTACGGACATCGCTAGAATAAACGAGGATAGTGAGAGACAGGCGAGTAGCATGGAAGGACTAAGTACGAGTGTAAACAGGCTAACCGTAAGTGAGAAGCCGTATTTTGCGACAAAAGTACAGAACAATAACCAAAGACTTGAAATGTCCGGCAAAAGACAAAACGTGCCGACGTTGCCACGTGGTCATTTTGAAAACAAATGTAAAACTAAACAGTCGAGAATTAATCTTCAAAACAAACATTTAGCGGTACGACAGTTGAGTGAAACACAGCCGACTGGGGCTGCTTGTGAAGGAAGTGAAGATGAATAAATGTAAAGTATTAGGGGTTCAAGTGACAGTTGGAAAACAATGGTAAATGTGTGGTGGTGTAAACTAACAATGATCATTGATCATTGACTCGGGGGCAATTTGTAATAGTGCTGACCGCAGCACATGGGAACAATTGAAAAACAACAAGGTAACATGCATATTTGCATATGGTAGTGTCAAACCCTTAACAGTCGCAGGAAGCTTCAAAGCAACCAATCACCATTGGGATAATATCCTAAATGAAGTGGAATTCCTCGTCTTTGAAGGAAAAGGACAGTCCTTGCTGGGTAGGGAGACTGCTGCTGCTCTTCGTGTTCTATGTCTCAAATAGGAAGCAGCAGTGAACACAATTAACACTGATAAGGAAGCATGTGAGCAGAAATTTCCCAAATTGTTCGAAGGGGTTGGGAAATACAAAAACGTTCAACACCAAGTTCCAGTAAACAAGGACGTTACTACAGTTGCGCAGCCAGTGAGACGGGTTCCGTATCATCATAGGGCCAAGCTGGATGACAAATTAAACGAGCTTAAGAACGCGGACATCATCGACAGGTGGAAATGTCTAAGCGGCTGGGTGTCTCAGCGGGTGTGTGTTCCGAAGTCCAATTTAGGGAAAGTGTCTGTGTAGACATGAGGCGAGCCAACGAAGCCGTGATCAAAGAGAGACATCCAATACCAACGATTGAAGACATAATGCAGGACAGTGTCTTCAGTTAGTTAGATCTTCAATGGGGCTATAATCAGATCGAGTTGGATGACGAATCCAGGAAAATAACATCTTTCAGCACCCACCGTGGTCTGTACTGTTACAAACGCTTGATTTTCGGAATCAGTTGTGCGCCAGAAATGTATCAGAAGGCGATTCAGCAACTGTCTAATGGTAGCGAGGGTGTACACTCTATTCTAGACGACATAATTGTACATGGTGCTAGTGTAAAATAGCACAATGAGAGACTGAACAATGCGTTGCAAATTCTAAACGACAATTGTCTGACCTTGAATAAGGACAAATGTCAGTTTGGGGTAAACAAGTTGATCATCATGGGGCATCTTTTGTCAGATAGGGGTGTAGGGCCAGCTCAGAGTAAAGGTCACCGCAGTCTTCAATGTTGGTGAACAGAAAAATGCGTCAGAGGTGAAAAGTTTCCTAGGTTTTAGTTATAGGTTCATTCCGTGTCAGCACTGTTACGCGAGCTGACACAAAGTCGTTTGAACAGCTTAAGGAACTTCTGTTTTCTGCAAGTGTGCTAGGTTATTACGACGATGATCATGAGATGAACGCGATTAAGGTATGTCTTTTGAATGGAACTTGGCATTCACAAGTTAGAATACAAAGAGTATCTTCCAGTCCGAAACTAGTTAAGTGCTATAGCCAAACTTGTTCTCAGAGGTACACTAATCGTAATACTTAATTCGCTTCGCGAACGTGTTCTGCTATTAGCGCATGTAGGACATCCTGGTATCGATAGTATGAAAAGACGAGTACGCGTCAAAGTATGGTGGCCAGGTATAGACAGGCAAATCGAAATATTCTGCAAGAGCTGTCATGCCATCAGGTCCTTGGCAAGATCTGGCTGCAGATATATTATATCCGTTGCCGTCAGGAGACTCTATCGTTGTGGTTGTTGACTACAGTCGATATTTTGCAATTGAGATTGTCAAGTCAACCACTATAGAGAAAATCATTTTTTGCTTGCTTGAACACGATGTTCATGACGCATGGGTTACCTCTTACATTGCAAACAGATAATGGTCCTCAGTTTGTTAGCAAAGAGTTTAGAATTACCTTGATGAAAAATGGTATTAGTCATAGGAGAACTACCCCGTTGTTGCCACACGCCAATGGTGAGGTTGAGCGACAGAAGTACTTGATAATGTATCGCAGTACTCCACACAGCACAACCGGAGTCACTCCAGCGATGTTGTTCAATAGACCGTACAGAACAAAATAACCACACGTTTATGTAGATGATTAGCTTTCAGAGTCCGTGATTCTGATGCTTAAAGAAAAAGGGAAGATGTACGCGGATAAGAGGCGTGTTAGGCGCGAAAGCGACATTCTGGCGGGTGACACAGTTTTGGTACGCAAGACAAAGTCAATAAGTTATCTACAGTATTCAGTCGATTTCCACTTACTGTACGAAAAAAGAACGGAAATGGTGTTTTGGTTGAATCGGACAGTGGTGTGCAGTACAGAACAAATATAACTTCTGTGAAACGGTATTATCAGCCACAACATTCTGACCAAGGTATCACTTGCAACCAAAGTAACCAAAGTTTATCAAATTATAGTGACAAGATGTATGAGAAACATAACTCTGGCAACGAACTTAACAATGATCTAGTGGTAGAGGTTGCAAGTGGTTCCTGTGGTTCAAATATAAACTCCAAAGTATTTGAGAAACAACAGGTAAAGCAAGAAGATCGACTTGTAAGGCGCAAGTCAAACAGGGTAAGTCAAATGCCTTCGAAGTATGACGATTTTGTGATGAAATGACAGACTGTCTGAGAGAAGCATGATTTGTGGTTATAGATATAGAGGTAGTCATGATACCACAAGAGATCACTGAAAGAGTTTAGTTAAGTGTTGCAAAGTAAAGGAAAGACAGTAACGACTTGTTTCAGTAGACTAGAGATATTTGACAAGTGCATTATTATTTTTCTCTTTTAGAAATTTATTCAATATGTTTTGTGATTTTTAATTTTGAGTTATGAGTAATCAGCGATTCTAGTCATTGTGTTTGTTTCAAAATTGTTCTTAGTTTTAAAAAAATACTGCCAACAGTATGCACCTTTCAAATGGACATATTGCATTAGAATCTATAACATTGTTCATTAATTTAGAACGTTTTTGTAATGTCAGATCATTGTTTTCCTTTTGAGAAAAAAGAAGGGATGTAGTGTTTTAGCATCATTATATCTATAATATACGTAGAAGCAACGCAGTAGAATACATCATTTATCACATAAATACCCTTATTTTCAAGTTGAGAACAAATCACGGAACAACGTTATCATACACGTGTGATAACAAAAACACGTCATACACGCGACTACTGATGACGTCATTTTGACCTTTATCTTTATTATGTTTATTGTTAAGTTGTTAAATTTTACACATTGAAAAATGCAATAATACGTTATTTTGAATAAATAACGAGTCTTAATTGTTTAAAACATTGTTGTTTTTTTCTTCTTATTGAAAAATGATGAGGACTACTTTTTTATGCGGTGAATCACAAGTTCTTATGAAGAATATGCTATTCGGTCTTTGTTTTGATGTTGTCAATATTTTTCATTAAAACACACTGTTTAGGTGATAAAAAGAATCCATCAATCGTTTTTCTTTGGAGAAGATTTCTTAAATTCGTCTCGAAAAAGAGAGTTATTAACATCGCCAAGAAGCTCGGTTAATAACCGTCTTTTTCTAGACTCATTTAAGAAATCTTGATCTCCAAAGAAAACTCATGATGGATCCTATATATATATAGTCTTGCGAAAATTAATTTGAAACGGACGAGTGCATACATCTGTTGGTCTAATGCATTCGAAAATAGGTAGACACGATACTTTCGTGAATGTTCGTATAACCTAGTCTGTTCTTGGCTATATTTCGACCGTAATGCACGAATAATGTCGGTATGTGTCCGCGTTCAATTGATTTTAACAATAGATATACGAAGAAATATTCGAGCAAGCTCTTCCTTTGCAAATTTGTCATCCATGAAAGTTTTAGTCTTAAGTCTTATCTATGGTTTAATCTCATTTTTAAAGTTTCTGTTTTTGTTTTGGTGACAACAACAATAATACAACCATATCTTCCCCTATGGTATCCGCTGACCTCTCTTGACTCCCAATCTCCCCCAAGAGTCTGATCGGAGCAGCAGCCCCAACACAATGTTGTAATATCGCCTTCTAAAGCCACACTTCTTTCTCTACAATACCGGACATATAACCAAATAAGATATGCTCATCTTTACTGAATATTGGAAGTCATAGGTTCAAGCAGCATTCGAAAAAATGCAGACATTCAACATACGCTGCTTTTTTGTGTCGCTATATTGCACTTGGACCGATATTTAAATAACTGAGAAGCGCCTTGAAAGGAAGGTGTTGGAAATATATCTAAAGGTGAGATGCTAGTTCAGACCCTTTGGGCAGAATTAGAATCGAGAATGGAAGGGTCGGATTGTTCTGTCTTGCAAATGTAATAGGATAATATATGATGGTAAAAATGGTGTCGCGTCGAGTCAAAGGCTATTTCGGTGTTAATAGGACAGTTACGTAAATAGCATTGTGAAAGAAAAAGATACAAACTTGACGTATACACGTTGATATTGTTAGATGTCTGATGTATCAGTATTCTAACATATGTGTGAAATAAATATTAAATACTGTGTTAATCAAACAGGCTTGTTAAGTTTTATTGCTACGGAAAATAAAAAGGTTACCTTTCCCAGGCAATTGCTAGCTCATTACAAACTATAAGATTATAATACTCCTTTCCCTACAATACCGGACCTCTAGCAAATTAAGACATGCACATCTTTTGTGAATATTGAAAATCATAGGTTCAAGCAGCATTCGAAAAAAATAAGACACTCAACATACGTTGCTTTTTTGTGTCGCTATATTACACTTGGACCGATATATAAATAAATGAAATGAGAAGCGCCTTGACAGGGAGGCGTTGGAAATATATCTAAAGGTGAGATGCTAGTTCAGACCCGTTGGGCAGAATTAGAATCGAGAATGGAAGGGTCGGATTGTTCTGTCTTGCAAATGTAATAGGATAATATATGGTGGTAAAAATGGTGTGGCGTCGAATCAAAGGCTATTTCGGTGTTAATAGGACAGTTACGTAAATAGCATTGTGAAAGAAAAAGATACAAACTTGACGTATACACGTTGATATTGTTAGATGTCTGATGTATCAGTATTCTAACATATGTGTGAAATAAATATTAAATACTGTGTTAATCAAACAGGCTTGTTGACCTTTATTGCTACGGAAAATAAAAAGGTTACCTTTCCCAGGCAATTGCTAGCTCATTACAAAATATAAGATTATACTCCTTTCCCTACAATACCGGACCTCTAGCAAATTAAGATATGCACATCTTTTGTGAATATTGAAAATCATAGGTTCAAGCAGCATTCGAAAGAAATAAGACACTCAACATACGTTGCTTTTTTGTGTCGCTATATTACACATGGACCGATATATAAATAAATGAGAAGCGCCTTGAAAGGGAGGCGTTGGAAATATATCTTAAGGTCAGATGCTAGATCAGACCTGTTGGGCAGAATTAGAATCGAGAACGGAAGGTCGGATTGATTTATCTTGCAAAAATAATAGGATAATATATGATGATAAAAATGGTGTGGCGTCGAGTTAAAGGCTATTTCGCCGTTAATAGGACAGTAACGTAAATAGCGTTGTAAAATAAAACGATACAAACTTGACGTTTACACGTTGATATTGTTAGGTGTCTGATGTATCAGTATTCTAACATGTGTGTGAAGTAAATATTAAATACTGTGTTAATCATACAGGCTTGTTGATCTTTATTACTTAAAACGAAAAAATGTCTCAGATGTTGAAAATGCCAAATATGAGCATTTCCTTCCATTTTCCTCATCATTTCCTATATTATCCAAACCGTATACTTTATTTAGATGTTCGTTTGTTTTCTTCAAATGATTTCATTAACACAATTGAATGTTTGCTAATCTATTATTTGCAACCCTTCTCTCATACAGACATATTTTGACGTGTTTACAGCTGAAAACGTATAATCATTGTTTGGAAAATGAGAGATGTCAGACAAAGAGACATTTTATCTTTTCCAACCATGCTTTATTCTCGATTCTTAATATGTACTTTAATTTTGATATCTTCTCTATTTACACCCATATGTTTTCAAAGTAGTATGCTACATTTTCTCTGTAAGTGGTAAATTTTCAAAGAAAGGATCATATTTCAATTTTTCAATATTATCTAACAGCATAGTCCAAGTGTCAAGTACATTATTTACGAAACATTGGGGACTTTGTATAGTTCATTATCTTTTGACGTATGAATCAAACGTTACTGTGTTAATTTTACTTCTTAACTGATACATGCTTATTTCAGACTCTCTCAAAATTGATAGTATTTGTTATTGTATAAATCATTTCAAGTATATCCTAATCATTGTTTTGAAAAAGATAAAAACATTTTGGAAAAAGGAGAAGTTGCCAAACGAGAAAAATCTCTTAGAATTAGATGATGCAATTCTACAATATTTTTAAAGAAGTCGTCTTCTGTAGAGCTGTAGAGAATCGTGTACATCCAGTCATAAGTGGTTAATAGTAAGCTTTCAAGTACAACATGTACTATATTTATTGTTTGCATTAGTAATTGCATATTGGAGGTATAATTTTGAAGCAGAGTTAAAAACGAAAAGGAAAAAAATGTTCATTTTGAGTAATCTCTCCCCTTTTCTTGATGTAATTTGTTTCTAAATGGCATCTAAAGGCATCTTTATGAGGGTGTTAAATTAAGACTGGCATTTCTGTACCGTGGTAATTACACTAGGAAAAACCTTGTTAAATTGTCCATCAATACGCACGTATACTGTTGCATAACATGCAAGGACATACTATAAACGCTGGTATATTTCTTCAGGTTGGGGATTTAACTCCTAGGCTGAAGTACTTGCTTGTCAGTCCTGGGCGTGGGGCTGACAGGCCTAACGCTATGTTGTAAATATGCTACTACAAGCCTGTGTTTGACTGTTATTATGCCACAAGGGAAAGGGTTTCTGGTTTCAAATATCTGCATCAGTCTTTTCAACGAGAGAAAGGGTTAGTCTTTGTTTGTAAATGTTATACCCAAGACAAAGCAGAATTGTTATATATATGGCACACAAACATGGGATTACATAAGATGCAATGATCCTTCAAAGGGACCAAGGACCCTTTCCTTCATATGTGTTATACATACATGTATAGATTCAATTGAAGTCCATCCTTAACCCACACGTTCACACCTTCTTAATCTCTTGTTTTGATAACTGCTATTATCAATTACTGTCTATTGCCTTTGATCACGGACCTTTGAATTATCTGGTTGAATGCAGCCATTCCAAATGATGTGCAGTACAGTTTGGCAAGGGTCATCTGCTCATTATAGATTCTGACTGAATAAAACACTTACAATCATAGACCTTGGAAATAAATAAGATCTTATTGTTATTTATAAGCTTTAAGGTTATCCCCTTTCTTGTGCTTGTCACATTGAAAGGTTCAATAGCATCTAATGGTTGATAAAGTATGGTGATTGTTTGTATGTATTGTATTAATATGATACTGATAGTTCCTTAAAGTAGAATTATACCATTATCTTCATATAAGAAGAAGGCATTTTTGTGTCACCCTGCGTAGCATGGTAGGCACTTAGGGATTACTTTTTTTTGTTCGGCGTCCGTCTGTCTGGCAGTCTGTCAGTCTGTCTGTCTGTCTGTCTGTCTGTCTGTCTGTCCGTCACACGTTTTCGTCACACTTTCAATGAGCAGGTGCAGGTGACACACGTGCTCCGCGGAGCACTCCATTCTAGTTGTATTAAGTAATTTTCCCTAAAATATTTACTAATGTAATTTTACTGTCCTAAAAGTAGGCGTGGCTTATCAGTCTAGATTTGGGATGCTAGAGTCGACCATTGTCGATAAATAAGATCATCTGATCAAATTATCTTTCATAATTTCTTAATTAGCCAATTCAATTCGAACCTCTATGGGTATAAAATATGATGCACATCAGAATTGAGCACCATACACAACACTATATATATATATAAACAGAAAGCGGGATATGTAACAATGAAAAGAAATCAAACAATATCAAAAGTCAATAATATATAATAAAAAATTGAAAAATAAACAAAATTTGGTCCAACCCCGAAATAAAAAATAATTGGAGAGAGAAAGCAATAGCTGCTCGGAAAATGGCTTTATGTCGAAAGGCGAGGGTAAACAACACCACATCTTCATCATTGAGCACCTTTCGCCATATGGCTTTATGCCGAAAGGCGAGGGTAAACAAACTCATATGATGATGACTCAGCACCTTTTTGCACACTGACCTTACAAGACTTTCTACACAGTGGCGTAATTTCAGCAATAATTTGGATATCAATTATTTAATTACTTTTCTTTTTTTTGTTGAAATTTTGGAGTTATGAAATTTGGCATTTTTTTAAGTTAAGACTTGTGATTTTTGAATATTATATTTTAGATTGTTTCTATTCATACTTATTGCTGTGCTTTAAACCGGGTCTTTGAATTTGTTCATATGCAACTTTGGCATAAATGTTCTTTAATGAAATAAAATACTCTTGTTCTGGTTTAGTCAGCGGGGTCATTTGTGGAGTGTAATGCCCTGCTAGATAGCAAACATTTAGACTAATTACCTTCTACACTTTCTGGTGTTATATATGTTTAGGTAACCTGTAATGTTTGGCATTTTCATTGGGGTTGAATTAGGCCAGTGAAGACATCCTGATAAGTATTATATCCTCCCTATCTTAACCCATTATCAACAAACCCTGTAAACTCTAAACCCACGAAACAGGTTTACAACAAAAGCTCAATTTCTACCAAGAATACCCAGGGTTTAGTTTTTCAAATTCTATAGAGCGTATACTGGCTTCTGTTATGTAACACAAAGACAGGGACGTAGGCTCAAAATCAGGTTCATCATGGTTTACACTGATCTTTTGAATTTTGCTTCATTTTCGTATCCTAAAGAAGAAAACAACTTTATGGATGGTTTTGCTGATATAAAAATGTGGTATTCGTCTTCTTTACCACATGTTGATTTAACAGAAGACTTTTGAAAGCACGGCTGCAAAAAGGAAATAGCTCACAATGCGCAATTGCGCCTTTCCCCACACTGTTTTACAACTTATTAAACATACTATTCTTTCATACTGCTGCAGAGCCACCAAAAGTCATCTGCATCAGATCACGTGTTTTAACCCATTTCAAAACATAAGTGCACGTATGTAATCTCTTTTCGTCATTAAATAAATGTTTTATGCTTATGCAGACGACCTGTTTTGTCAACGAAAAAAGTGTCTTCTACACTATACCTACATGTATCAAAATTTCATTTTTGGTTGAGTTGCGCGCATGCGCAAACGAGACCATTGTTACATGTTGAATTTTGAAGTCACGTGATGTAAATGCCCCAGAACACATACAAAAATAGAGCAAACAAATCAGACTGAATTACAAATGCAAACATATGCAAAAGTAAAATAAGTAAAATAAATTCACTTATTCTAGGTATCGAAATATAATTACAAAGTCTCTTAATGTGTAAATATCATATTTAAGAGTACACAATTATTTAGATATCACTACGCCAATATAGCACTTCACCGCGTAATTAACCTTTGTAAATTGTAACCATTTCTTCATTTTCGGCAGAGATGTAAACATCAACGCGCCCGCTAGCATAAGCGAGTGGAATAAAGAATCGGGCTAGTACGAAATTCTAGGCGCTAGTCCATACATATTCGTTCATGTCCTTATTCATAATGATGGAATGCATTGCTTAGCCTTTTCTTTCTCTTTCTCTCAGTCCATCTATTCCTTCGACAAAGTTGCGTATAGAACATGTGCTCGTTTCTAGTAACGAAGGTCATCAAAGTCGTTTTAGTTATGCATTCTTTTTCAATAGGTAATTTTCCTTTCACATATATACCACAGGCAGGTTTCCGCAAAAACATGAGTATAATCGACAATATGTCGACGATTAACGATGACTTTTGCATTTTGGATAGGTGCTTTCGACAAGGTCCGCGTCTAAATTCCCGACTTCTAAGAAAGAGATTTCATCAAATCATTTGAGCGCTTTACGATTGCGAGTAATGTTCTAAACACTTGATTATAAAGCGTTTAGAATACTTTAATTATAATAGGTAGAACGAATAAGGAACGAATAAATCTTGCAAGAAATCGATAATTTCTTTCGGCCAAAATCAGGTAAATGACCCGCGGATATTGGTTGTTACAACATAACTGATTCATCCTTTTATTCTAAATTTGTATTTATTATTTATTTCTTTATTTTATTTCAGTCTCATCCAATATACATAGTTTTACAGCACACATACTTTGATACAATATATACATTATGTAATTGGCCGTTCTATAAATAATTATAAGAGACTATCGTTTCTAAACAATATATTTACATACTAACACTTAGATGACCATTGCTAATCCTTAGACTAAAATCTACAGTTAAAGTTTACTATAAAATACTGAAAATAAAATGAGAAATCTCTTTAAAAAATCATCGAATATCAGCCCTGATCAGATCAGGAGTGAACAGATTAGCAATAATCATCTAAACATTTATGGGAAAAACAATCACTGTTCCATATATAAAAATACATTCTTCATAAATGCTACATTAAAAGTATTCCCTTTAAAATGTTTGAAAACATTTTACTTAAGTTTATTTAGAATAAAGTAGTTTTAAGACACACCATCCTGTCTTAATAGGACTCTAAATTCTTCCTAATTAATAGCCTTTCATTTAAAGCAATACTAACTTTTGAACTAATTTCACTTTAAAATAGCTTTCAACTTTTGATAATTGGAAAAGACAGAATGAGTGTGTCTCAAACTTTACTCTCTATTTTTTCAATATACATATACTTTAAAATCATATTTAGTAACTCTATATTAAAAACATAGATTTAGTGGTATAAACAATTTCTTCCTTCTAATTTTAAGTATTTCTGAGCAGGATTTTGCAGTAAATTTAACAATTTTTTCATCTGACAATAGGAAGCATAATTTTTCAATATCACTATATGTACTGAAACTATTGCACACACTAACCGCCTTCTCATATAACTTTTGGCGGACATCATTATATAAGTAACAGTAGAGCAAAACATGCATTTCATCTTCTATCCCATTTGTACATATAGGACATATTCGTTCATTAAGGTCCAATCTTTCATATCGCCCAGTCTCAACCCGAATTGGGGCAACACCACATCTAAATTTTGCTAATGCTGATCTATGACCATATGGCATGACTGTATTTACATAGTGTTCAGGTTCATAATCAAGTTTAAATTTCTGATACAGTCTTAACTTGTTTCTACCTTGTCCGTGTATTACACAGTTCAACATTTGATTTTGACAGTTTGTTGTTATGATTTTGACGCGATTCAAAATTTTGACACGATTAAAGATTTTGACGCGATTATTTCTTTCATTGAGTTGATTACTAACAGATGACTGAGTTGGTGATGGAAAGAACATTAAAAAGTTAAGTTAAGCTAAAACATGCACATGCACAGGCAGGCGAGTGTTTCATTAGGATAAGTGCAACACTCAATTCCCAATCCTGCTTGCCCTTTAAAAAATCACAACCCACCCCAAAATATAAAAACTCTGCAGCAGACGAATTTAAAAAGAATCTGAGCAAAGATACAGAAAATCACATTTATTGTAAGTGTAATCATTGAATAAAGTTGAAAACATTGTTGCAAAAGGAGAAATTGCTTGTTATGAGCAATTTCTTCTTCTGCATCAATGTTTTCAAAAGTCGTCGGCTGCAAATACGTATGCAAGTGGGAAAGGTTTAAATAAGAAACACTTTTTCAAATGATAGTCAGTTGGCTAATCTAGTATATAATGTCCGTCTTAAATAATAGTGACAAAACTTTCAAAAAACAAGAAAAATATTTTTTACAATTTAATTGAAAAATATATTTAATCAAAGTCGGGAAAGTATAGTCGTCCCTTTCCGTGCCTTTTTTATGAGAGTTTCAATCCCAGGAAACACTTATGGAACAAAGTTGACAAATATCACATTGCATCAATTTCAGATTTAGGGTTTGTTTCTGTCAAACGGCTGAAGAAGACAACACTGAGACACACATTTTGATTAAAAGTTTTTATTTATGATAAACAACATTACAATGAGTGTGTAGACAATACATTACACAATACATTTTTCAATTTGTACATTCATTGCACAGACCAATTCTTAGCAAGTTTGAAATTATGGACCTCTCAGCGAATTTGTTCTCAACTCATTACTTCTTGGCAGGATTTTACTGCTAACATTGATGAAATCTTATTTTTAATATGACCTAAGAAAGCCTTCCCTCAACATTTTGAAAACACCCTCAGAAGTCACCAGAATGCACAATTTTGCGTCCAGAATTTCATTTTTTTTTAAACATCAAGTCAAGGGTAAAATATGATAACTTAAGTGAAAGTTTCAGTTGTTTCATTGAAGCACCACAGGGGGACTTCTTTGATAATTAAATACTGGTTAAAAGTCACGAGAACAGACGAACGCAAATACATAAAGGCAATATACAAACAAATGTTAAATGATATACATGAAAATAAAGAAAATTAGGGCATCAAAGGTTAAATATATATTGAATAATTTTGGTGTTAGTTATGTATGGATGAATCAAGGTGTCGAAAACATTAACGCTTTCATAAAAGTATTTAAACAAAGGGTAAAATATGTTTTTATCCAAAACTGCTATGCCCATCTAAGTCAAACATCTAAAG